>VXBL01005082.1:222521-266022 GCA_013400195.1 Aramus guarauna | reverse complement strand
GTGAGGTTGATCAAATGCCGTAACATGTCTGTTGAGGTGTGGAGTCTCCATCCTTGAAGACATTCAAAACCCAACTGGCCATAACCCTGAGCAACCTGCTCTAGATGCCCCGGTTTTAAGGATATGGGTTGGACTAGATGATCTTCAGAGGTCCCCTCAGTCACTCTGTGATTCTGCAAAAAACTGTAAGCTTCAGAAGATATTCTAGATAAGGAGGAAGATGTTGAGGACAGGAAAAAAGACTTTTTTTCTTGTTATATGAAGTCAGCTGAGTCACTGGCTGTTTTTCTTGTGGTTAGCTGCTTGCCAAAATTTTCTTTGGTGTTTCTGTCTACCTTGTTTTCTTGTCTGTGAGTCTGCACTGAGGTTACTAGGGTTTGACAAGGTGTGACCACCTTTCTTGTGGAGGAGGGAGGAAGGTTTTCTTGCACATGTGGGAAGTAGGGGAAGGCCGAGGAGAATTTCATATTGCTTTCCTTTGTCCCATGGAAAGTGTTTTTTTTAACTCATTTTTAGGTAGTTCTTACAAAGGTGAATTCTGTACTCACCTAGTGCTACTGTCTTTATCACTTTTTTTTTTAATGAAACTGCCCAAGTTCCAGTAATAGTAAGGGGAAATAATTCTGTTGCCATTTACTATAATGGAAGTTACGATCAAAACTTTAGAAATACTGTTTGGAATAGTTGCTTCAACTTTTTCACTCTTTGAGTTCCGACTTGGATATTGATAATGTGTGAAAGACTATTGAAGAATGAGAAAGAACTCAAGGTGAGCTCAAAGTGTTTCTTAAAAATAAACTTTCTGAACACAACACTTTCTCTTTATTAAACCAATTGATGTTTCTTTTATACTGTTCTCAGTTTGTGGAGGTGTTCCTCTCTTCTTGACAGCCTTTTTCCTTCTGGTATAGGGGCCTTCACTTTTTAATGTCAGGGCTTAGTTATACTTTTATTGATTCTCATCTTGATGGAATATTATACTCTACAGAAGGAGTTTCATATGTAAGGTTCTCCACACAGGACTTTGGCCAAAATTGAGGGCGCACTTCCTAGGTAGTGGAAGTTGCAGGCTTTTCTTGGATGTTGCAAGAAGATATAAAGAGCTTGCCTTTGTGGTAGAGGATGTGTAGGAAATAGCTCACTACTGGTCTTATCCCTGTAAAAAAAAAAAAAAAAAAGAGTAAGATCAGATCAGGTGCACAAAATGTGACCCAGAGAATTTAAATGGCGGCTACTTCATCATCTGAACAAGATGAATTAGGTGGATATATTTCTACATTTTGCTTAAAATGCTGATTTAGCATATTTTCTTCCTCATCAGCAAACATCTGGTATGCTACAAATAACCCACTCTCCTTAGGATATAAAAAATAAGTGCTTTAATTGAGATTCTACTTAAATATATGCAAATACTTATGAATACATTGATGATTTAATTAACAATGTTTTAATAATTCTTATACAGTTAGACTGATAGAAAGCTTTTGCAAACTGAATTAACTATGGAATTATTTTACGGGTTGTGCTTGCATCATCTACTGCATGCATTTCTTAATGCTTTCTTTTGCTCTAATTTCATCTTGACTTAGTATTTCTTCATAATTTACTTGAAATTCCATGCATTATGAAACAATGGATTCTGCTTCATATAGGTAGGAGAACAATATTTCAAATCTGTCCTTCTCTGAGGTCTGCTGCATTAAAACATTAAGTGCCAGAGGAAAATGTTGTGGGTCAGATGCATTATTTTTTTAATCTGATCTGCTATGGACTTTTGAGCTTTTGTAGTAGGTTTTAAAGTCTGTTTACCTGCAATAACATATGTTAGATGCCTGTTTCTTCTTAAGCACATCTGTCCTAATTATTTTGTAGTCTTTTCATGTTTTGAAACAAAATATTGGAAGCTAATGTATTGGGCAAAACCTGCACTCAAGCTTCTGTCTGCTTTTTCTCACTTGAAGCAATAAAGTTAACCTTTCCAGGCATTATTTAATGTGGTGGAGACCTTTGAATAGTTTCAACATTGAATTCCATTTTCTGTTTGCTCTTTTCCACAGTTTCTGCAGTTGTTCTGCGATTTGCTGCTTCAACTAATAAAACTAATTAAAAGTTGAAGAGTGTGGTTTTTGCTTTTACAACTGATTAATTTGGTTTCCATTAAAAGTAATTTCCAAATGAATGGCTTCTCTCAACCTGTTGTATACCTGGAATATTCTGACAATATAAGTTGTCTTAAAGATGAATCGTGTGTGGGACAGACTGCATGTCCTTGTCTGACTTGACTGGTGGAGAGGTGTACAAATAGAGGTGACTGTGGACCAATGGAGAAATAAACTTTAGGATGGCTCCTTTTTTAATATTCTTTCCCCTTTTAAGTCACCTTTTATTTTTACTGATTTAAAAAATTGGTGTTTGAAAGATATCACAAAATGTTATTAATTGGCTTCTTTAATAAGACAGACTAAAGAAGTTTTTATAGATAGAATAATTTTAAAGGAGGAATGATTATCAAACTGAAAAGTCCTCTTATCTTGAATTTTGATCTGTTTCAAAATTGGTTTAGGTAACTCAACTGTTGTATGCTGACGTAAGTAGCATATTGAGAGTTTTGGCAATAGAGGAACAAAAATGATCACATAGTAAAAATGTGCAGTTGTAGACTTACCTTCACTGCTGTTCCAAATCATGACCATCTGACTTCTGTTGGTGGTGGATTGAAAGGAAGAGGTGATTGGCACATGGATCTTTTCTTCAGGGTAGCACAGCTCCGGTTTTCCATAGAAATGTAGAGTGGCGTGGCCTGCTGAAGTGAGTGTTCAGGAGCTAAGCGGGCTGATTCTGTGTAGCTGTAGCTGTGGTGCAGCAGCAGCGTAGGGGAACGGGCAGCTCACAGCCACCATGCAGTGTTGGGGATGGGCATCAGCTATGGGAAGGTTCCTTGAGTCTTTGGTGTTGTGCTTCACAGCTCCCTGGCCTCATGGGCTACTCGTTTGTGTATCAGCCCTTGAAAAGCTAGGAAGAAGAGCTTATTTTTAAACATCGGTCCTGTATGTCCAGCCTTCTTGAAATACAAAGAAAATATTTTGGAATCCTATGTTTGTTCTAGAATATAGATATTTGCTTCTGTGTTCTCTGAGGTAGATGGATCAACAGGGCACATACGGCCCTGTGACCTTGATTAAAATGCATGGAAGAAGTTTTGCTATTCCTTTTAAGGCTCAAAGCAGCTTTTCCCATTTGCTTGTCTTTAACTTACAAATGATAGAAGAACTTTGGAACACATTGCTGGGGAATCTGGAAAACTATTTATTGTTTGGGGTTTTTGGGTCTTAATTAAATAGTATAGAGAACATGATTAATCCTTTATCTGCAATCTACCACAGTGGGCAGTTTCCTAAAACAAAATTTAGCAATGTTGACTAGAAGTTCTATGTGTTTAAAAAAAAAAAACAAACAGAACAAAACAGTGAAGAGAGATTATTCTTTTTAAATGTTTGTTGCTTCTGCAGGAATGGGGGGTGAGTTTGGTAGCTGGTGCTCACAGTTGTAAATAGAGGACAGCTCTGTACTGATTTTCAGTTTGTCAGTAGACTATTTGTGGGGAGACAGCTACTTCCATGTGGAGGAGAGGCAGGCAGACCCTATACATGGGCAGTGGTGCATATCTGCATTGGAGAATAGGAGGGAGCAGGGGGGATGAAAGTGGCTGTGACTAGGGAATGGAAGAACAGGATCTGGAGTCTGGGTTATGTAACTTGGAGTGCCCCAGTGCTGTCAGCCTCACCAGCTCTTGCACCAGTGCAGTTCTGCCAATGCACAAGAGCTTCAATTAAACTGTGAGCTGCATGATGCCAAAAGCCATAGCTTTAGACTACTGTTTCAAAGTGTACCAGTTCTTAAAAAGTGTGCATAACTAATTTGTTCACGTTTTGAATGATACAGGATTTTAGCAGTAATGACAGCATTGTGGTCTGGATCCTTCATTTCATGCCATATGTCACACTTGTAATTTAATTCTGCAAAGTGCTTGCAAAATGATTTAAAAGTGCTTTAAGTACTTGACAGCACATCATCAGTGGGGGAGAAGTCAGTTACTATCTGTGTGAATTCCATTCTAGCCCTTTTGACTAGATTATTCAGCACCTTGTTTTAAAGACAGATGACATGCAAGTGTCTTCTGAAAGTCAATTGTATAACTTGAAATTAGAAAGTAGTACATAAGTATTGCNTATGTTGGAGCCCCCAGAGCTGGATGCAGTATTCTAGGCGGAGTCTTATGAGAACGGAGGGGCAGAATCACCTCCGTCGACCTGCTGGTCACAGTTCTTTTGATGCAGCCCAGGATGTGGTTGGCTTTCTGGGCTGCAAGCGCACTCTGCCAGCTCATGTTGAGCTTCTCATCCACCAACACTCCCAAGTCCTTCTCAGCGCTGCTCTCAATCCATTCTCCACCCAGCCTGTAGTTGTGCTTGGGATTGCCCCAACCCATGTGCAGGACCTTGCACTTGGCCTTGTTGAATTTCATGAGGTTTGTATGGGCCCACCTTTCAAGCCTGTCAAGGTCTCTCTGGACTGCATCCTTTCCCTCCAGTGTGTTGAGTGCACCACACAGCTTGGTGGTGTTGGCAAACTTGCTGAGGATGCCCTTGATCCCACTGTCCATGTTGTCGACAAAGATGTTAAACGGTGCCGGTCTCAGTACCTACCCCTGAGGACCACCACTTGTCACTGATCTCCGCTTAGGCATCGAACCATTGACTACAACTCTTTTGAGAGTGACCATCCAGCCAATTCCTTATCCACTGAGTGGCTGATAGCACCAGACAGAACATTGTGATACATGACACAGCATGAAAGATTTGTGCCTCCTGCATGGTCACCTTGCCACAGGGCCTACGCAGTGTCACAACTCCATGGTTAATACCCATCAGACACATCCACTCTCACAATCTATAACCCCTGTAGCCTGAGCTGAGCTACTAAGACCAATGCACAAAAACCTCAGTGAGTTGTTAGACGTTAACTTGTACTCTCCCAAGCTTACCAGCTATGCTGGGTGGGCAGAGGTGGTGACAACTGTAATTAAATGTAGTCTTCCTTTCTTTGTCTCCCTGAATGCTAAATAAAGGGCAGAAAAATAAATTTATTTCAGTAATGTAATGAAAGTTTCTTTTGATCATGAAGCTGTAGATTGCATTGAGCTAATCTTGCTGGCACCTATTTAAGCATTTTTTGAAAGATAAGGTATACACACATCTTGCACAATTTGGTTTCTAACTCTTGAAGAGATCTGCCTCTGGTTTTTCTTCTGTATAGTATGAGCCCAGATTTAAAACAAACAAACAAAAACCCAAACAGAAAACCCACACAAACGCACTGTTACTGGAATCTGCACTGCTAGGATGGGATTTGAGATCTTCCTGGGACTGGCAGTTCTTGTGGGAACTGAGCACTATTTAAGAGGGGAGACTTCAGTTTTAGAGCTTTTACTTGTGTATTTATATATAATATGACAAGTGTCTTCTGAAATTGCACAATTTTTATCAATTATGCACCAAACCTTAGATTATGCCACAGGACTTGCTTCTTTCCAGTTAATGCCTTAGGCAGCTTAGTGGGGAACCTGTCTTTAGCAATGCCATGCAAAGGATTAAATGTATTTTTTATACATATATAATAAATTAACTTCCTGATTTGAAAATAACCATTACTTAAATAAAAGAAAGCAACATAGGCGGAACTTACTATTTTGGAGAGTTCATTTTTAGCATGTGTGGTTGGAACTTTGTTTTTTGAATCGCTAAATAATGAATGGCTCTAAAATCAGATAATGATTGTTGTTATGAAAATTTCATTCTTGTAGTTTCCAGTTCTGAAAGCATTTGCTATGTAAGTTATATGAATGTTGAACACATTTTGTAAGGTTTAATCAAATAAATCTTAATAGACTATTGAAAATGTGGTTTACTAATGTAGTAACAATTCAGGAAAAAAAAAATAATGTTTCTAGTTTTTCAGTTGTATCAAACTACCGAAGTTATTAATTACTGAAGAAATTCTGCCTAGCCTCTGAATTGTGAAGCAAATATTTATTGTTTTTTGGAGGTGTGCAGTTCTTTGGTTTTTTTTCCATGGCTAGATAGGTTTTCTTTGTTTATGTCAAGTAAAAGGACAGAGGCTTTCATTGCTAAATAGCTGGTATTCTCAGAAATTTTGACTGTTAACTGTTTACATGACAGATTTTACTATGAGATGTTGTGTGGCCAGAGCTTGGCACAGAACAGTTTTATATTGCAGTATTCAGTCTTTTGAGTCCTAAAATAATTCATTTTGTGTACTTTTTAAAAAAATTCCACTGTTTGTTCTGTTGTAAGTAGATACTATTGCTCACCAATTTTTTTGTTATTAAACAGAACTGTTGTTTATCTGCAGGATTTTTCCTGCAAGGTATCCGAGGCACAAGAGAGTTTTCCTTGATTTGTTTTCTTCTGGATTAATAAGCCCTGAGGTAACAGGGTAAAAATATGTCTGTTCTTCCTAGTTAAGGCATCCAACGACAAAGCAGTAATAACGAGAGAATAGTTGCCCCCCTGCCTGCCATCTGTGATAGCCAGCTGCTGGATGGCAGTGCTTTGTATCGGAGGAAGGGCAGGCCTCTGACCTGTTTTGAGATGAAAAGCTGGCGTTGGGAATGCTGCTCTCCAGGAACCCGTGGACTGCCTTGGTGTACTTCTGTGGGGCGGGTATCTTCTAATTTAAGGTACAGAATGTGAGGAGTTAAATATGTGGCGTTTACATTGACCTGCAGAGAGGGAGTAGGCTGCCCAAGGGGGGATGCTGTAAGGAAATAGCACTTTCCATCTGTATCCCCTGGGGTCTAGTGTTCAGAAGTAGGCAAGTGGCTGTCACTCGTGCACATGTAAAGGCTTTTCCATGTGTGTTTGTAGAACTCCTGGGTGGTATGTGGAGACCAACACTTGAATTCTCGCTTCTTTATGCGAGGTGGTCCAATGATGGCCTTCAGGAACGACCACCAGACCTGCCACCTTGCCTGAGCAGAGCTGCTGTGCTCCTGCCGGAGCTCTCTGCTGTGTTGATCTGTGACCAGCAAGCAAGACCACTGAAATAGTCATCCACCAAAAGTGGCTTAGATGTCATCATGTTACTTCCCACAGTGCAGAGTAAAAAGAAAAGAGGAGAGGGGCAAAATATAAATAATCACATGTGATCTGTTGGCTTTCTGTGAAGACTGGTATCTCCTGCTGAGGTACAGTATTGAATAGTTGTAGGCAGTAAAATCTTTATTCTAGATAAACTTTCTAGAGAGTGAAGTTCTAGTTTTTTGTGGGGGTTTTGTGTGTGTTTTTTTTGGTTTTTTTTTAAACAACTGTTATTGTTGATGGATGGTTTCCTTAGTATATTCAGACAGCATTTGCATAGGCAACATGTCAGGGCGTGCTTCAAAGAAAGTTATGGAATTGTTGGGGAGGCATAGAGGGAGGAGAGACAGGAGGAGCATGCTGAAGAGGAGTGTTCACTTCACACTGATCAGGAATCTGAAAATGCTTGGTTTTGTGTGGAATGTGCCTGTTTTGAAAAACGGTGAAAGAAAAAGAGCAAAGCCTTCTTGAAAGTTGCTCCCCCCCCTGCTCCCCAGTTGTATCACAAGGACCAGGATTACCAAAGCTAAAAAACTAGTTTTTCCTTCTCTTTAAAATAATAATAATAAAAAATCAAGTTTATCAGTATGGTGATTTGTGTGTAGTCATTTGCATTTATAGTTTGATTGTATTTTGTTATTTTCTGTTAATGCATGTGGCTCGCTCTTGGTGAGAAATGACTAAGTCTTTTGTGGTGCTTTGCTGGTCCCATGAATGCTTTCTTTTTTAATTTAAAATGCTCCCTATTATTAAAGTGATGGTATGAGTGTATTTTCTGAGTTACTGGACAGATACAGCTAATTAAGGGACCTATGGAAATGAAGTGGTTTGTGGAGAATGATCACTGAGAATATGCTCAAAAATGAGGGTTTCACTTCATACTATGGCAGAAACATTGGAAGGAATGTGGCTGGTTGTACAATTGTGTTGCTACTGTTGTGTCAGGTAGCTAAGATAAAACCACAAAAAGCTAACATGTAAAATACAGTGTTCTTGCATGTAAACTTAGCTCCTGAAATTTGTTACTGGAAGTATCTTTAGGGCCAAAGATCCAGGAATGAATTCTGTGTTCATAAATAACAAAGTGTTTTCCCACCTCATTAATCAGGTGAAGCACCATTAGCTATGGCTCCGGAAGCAGCTTGTTTTGTAACTTGCTGGCTCTTACGTTTCTGACACCTTCTTCTAAAAAAGCCTGTGTGCCCTTCTGCTAGACGAGAGACTGGCTGTGACCAGCATGTCAGTGATGAAGAAATTGCTAAGTAAAAAGAGCTTATCCTTCTACCATTTTCTTTGTATTGGCTAATTGTCCAAAGAGTACGTAGAAGAAGTTGTAAGGACTACCTGTTATCCAGGTAATATTCTTGTAATTTTTGCAGCTTTCAGTGTTGGAGAACAAAGAAGTGCCTATTTTATCAAATCATTGGGTTTTAACAAACATCAATAATATTCAGTAACAAAATACCGTATTTTCTTCTGTGCAAATTTGTAAGAAAATGTATTTTCTTAATGTAGAGTAAGTATTTGTTGGACAGTTTCCGAGCGATTTCTGTAACTTCATAAATGTAACGCATGGCTGTTGTGAAGAAGTTAAAGCTGTTCATAATGCTTAATATTTGCAAGCTGTACACACACCTCTTATGCTCTACTGCATTTTCTTTCTTCATTCAACAAATAGGTGTTGGACTAAAATTTTTGGCTTTTGTATTCCTAAAACACATAACTGTGTGTGAAATACAGTAGACTTAAGTTGCCGCTGCCTGATACCAAAGCCGACTAGAGAAAGAGATTTGCAGATCTTATTCATTGTATTCTTTGTACCTGTACCTACACCTCGTTGAATGAAAATATGAAGTAAAATTTAAGGTAGTGAATCTGCTAAGTGTAGTCTATGTGTGGTATAAAAATAATTTCAAACTGACACATGGTCTAGTGTACCATGGGACTGTGCTATCTAGCACAAAAGCCATAATGTCACGTGTAGTTTCTAAACTTTTTAAAAATCAGTTGTTAATGCCAAACAAGACTGTTGATACTTTTTGGTGGGCCAAAAGCTTAGGGGATGAAAGACAGTGACAATGCCTGGGTAGGTCCTTTTCCTAGAACTGCTGGGGTGAAGGGAGGAGGAAATGGGTTTTTTCCCATTAGTACTTCTGAGAGCCTTCCTCTGTTTTCAGTCCGAAATACAGATTTACGTGACAGATGAAAAGTTAACCATTAATTACTCGGTAAACAAAAATAGTTAGCAATGACTCTTAATGCATGAAAATGTGAAAATTAAGAATCTGCAAACGTTTGTGTTAAAGTTGCACAACTATTGAAGTATATAAAGTAGTATACTTTGTGGTTACCAAAGAAGGATTTTGGTATGGAGATTATAACTACTTCTGAGATGGAAGTTTAAAGCAGACTATTATTTTATTACATGAGTTGGAAGTTTGATTTTAAATTGTGCTTCTCCACTACAGTAAAATAGAAAGCAAGTAGCTTTACATAACTGTGTTTAACCTTGAAGCCTTGCTGTCTTCTTTTCAAACCTAGCTGATATTCAAAGCTGCTTCAAAGCAGCAGTTATCCTAAAGATAACATTAAATGTTTGCAAGTGTTGAAGTGGTAACATGTTTTGTGGCTAGTGTTGTTGAAAGACTGTAACGGTTAGGATTTTGCTGCTATTTCTGTGGTGACATAAACTTCAGCATGTTTTACTTTATACTATTGTGTCAGAAGCTACTGTTCACAATTAAAATTGTTTAAAGAAAACCAGATTTAGTTTTTAGAATTTTTTGTTCTGATTGAAGCACTCCGTTATGTCAAATGTTACAGCTTGGAAGAGAAATGTAGGTTAAAGGAGGAAAATATCTGTTCTTCTTCAATGAAGTGTTAATTGAAGTTTTTTATGTGTTTTGGGCCATTTTTCAGCTTCATCAAGCTGCTGGTCCCAAATTAATAGAACATTAAGGTTGGAATGGAAGATAGTGAAGTTCATAGTTCCAGTTAGGAATGATGGAGAAAAATTAAATTTTTCTTCAAAATAAAATTGTAACTGGAGACATTTCTACTGATATTTAGTGAGATTTTTTTTGAAATGTTTTATGTAGATTATAATATAAGGGCGGGAAAAAGTTCTGTTTAGAAACCATTAAAAGTATAGTTCATAGAACTGTAAAGATCTTTTTACTTTTGTGTGAAGTGATGTTTAATGAAATTTTAAGTGTTTCAGTTGCTGTATTTTCTTTTCCAAATGGAAGATAGATTTTCTGTTGAGCTTCAATATTGATGTGTTTGAAATATTTAGCATTGAATTTGAAAATGCAACGATTTGAAACTCAAGTACATTTTTTTTAAGTAAAGGGAAATAAAACTTTTAGTACCATGAGGTAAACAATTTGCTAGTGCAGACTTGATGGAAATTAATTTGAATGGCTTATCCTGGCAGGTGATCGATGAGGTGGTTCTTGTACTCAAAGATCTGCCAGAGTGACTGTGCTTTAGTGTCTTACCCTTGCAAACCGAGCTATAGTAACGCGCCCACGCGTTTGCCTGCAGCAAACATATTTAAAGCATTGGCTTGAACCATAATGGCACACTAGCTAGGGAATGCCTCTGTGCTGCCTGTTGACATACAGCTTTATTGCCAATAATCTACTTTCGTGTATCAGTTATTTGTAAATAGCACTGAAGGTGAGACGGCACCTTCAGTAAATCAGTTATCCTGGGAGAGGGTGTACAGTAAGTTTTGAAAAGTTTCAAGTGCAGATTTGAGATTGCCTTTTGACATTAAGTTACAACAGATGTTGGATTTATTCCAAATCCTTAATAAGAGATGGGGGTTATAGTTTCCACTTGGCAAGTTACCAGCCTAAAGAAAAGGGCTTCTATTCATGCTGTTATAATGGAAACTATTCTCTCTACCTTAGTCTTCCACAAATGCAGCTCATTTAGTGGATAAAAATATGTCCTCATATTCACAGATTTCAGTCTCCTGGTTATTCATAGCTAGACTGATTTGTGGCAGTTTCAGAGGTCTTGGGCAACACAAGCAGATTTATGCAATGATGAGAAAGCCTCCTTTGAGGCTTGACTGATACCTTCTTGTGAAGTAAAAGGAGCTGAAGTGAAATCTGGTAGTGGACTTAGCGAGTCATTTGTCCTTTAAGCAGGAGCATAAACTTAATCTTGCAGCATCACCTGCTGTACTTGGCAGTGCAGGGACAGCTACGGGGCGGCAGCTCTCATGCCCGTGTTCTGACTTCTGGGCTGCTCAGTTTGTGCAGGGAGGCCGGTTACTGGAATGCTGAGAGCAGCAAGATACGCTGTTCTTTTTGGCAACTTCATTGTCAACAATTGTTTTTAATTCTGCATGCCTATTTCTATTTTTCAGAGGAAAGCCCCCTGAGGGCTAAGCTAGGCTTGCTTGGTGCACCAGGATTTTTGTGAGAATATTGTTGCCTCCTCAATAGGTGATGTTGCAGTGGCTGATGGAGATCTCTTATTATGATGTGAAGAGCAGGCAGAGATGTAGGTGTTCTTCAAGCATGTTTTCCTTTAGACATTTCATGCCTTTTCTCAAGTCAGGAAGTATTCAGATACAGATGAGGTGTAGGTGGCTCTAAGGGTATGTTGGAAATTTTGTTTGGTTTTGATGGCACTATTTAGGCTTTGTTGTTGAGACATGACCAAATTTTATTTGACTGATGTGAAGGTTGGTAGGGTATTGATCTCTAGGCCTATTGGGTATCAGAAATAAAGAATGAAAGAAGTTCAAAACTTTGTTAGTAAATTACTTAAATTTATCTTGAGCAGAGGTTGAGACTCAAAGCTGTCTAGGCTTTATACTCCTCAGTAGCAGAAATGGACAAACCCCTCCGAAAAACCCAACCAGCAAAACAAAAAAAACCCAAACCCCCAATCCAAAACATTTAAGCATATATCAAGTGTGTTCATGATAAAGTAAGAAAAACTTTAGTGGTGTTTCTATTTAGTTGATAGTAAACAGTAGATAAAACAAAAGTATGTACATAAAGCATCTTGAAAATAAATTACATGCCTATGGCAGGGGAGTTGGAACTAGATGATCTTTGAGGTCCCTTCCAACCCAAACCATTCTATGATTCTATAAATTTGCTCATTTCTATTTTGGAACAGCATGCATTAGAGGAAGGGGACCATTAAAGAAGAGATACAGTTCTGAACTACAGTCTTCGGACAATAGCAGTTAAGCAAAATTCAGTGAAGAATGACACAGACAGCAGAGCCTTTAAGTTACTGGATAGTTAAACATCAGATTTTATTTCAAACTTTGCAGTCCAGTGCACTTTTGCAGAGGCCGATATTAGCCTCAGCACTGGAACTTCACAGTACTACAGGTCATAGTAGCTTTCATGGTCTTTACACCAGTGACTAAAAGTAGGTCATTGTCTTAAAAACAACGATACAATTGCAACCTACATTATTTATAACTGCATCACGTTGCCTGCATAGCACATCTTGGCAAAACGAAAGTCAGTAATGACAGATATCTCATATCATGACAGAAAAATGTGAAGTGAATTGGAAATGTGTAAGAAACCCTTAATAGAAAATACATGACTTCAATATTAATCTGTAAAACCTGCTCTAAATGATTCATATACAAATCTTTTTGATTTTTAAGTTTTCATGACTTCACAAATTTTAAGCTTTATTCACTCTGTTTGGTTTGTGCTATTAGATGTTAAACATACATGCTCATACTTTCAGACTTTTTAATAACACTGGAAGGGAATTGCATTATTCCTCTGAAGTAGGAGATGAAAATGGGTCACAGCAAGTGTAAGGAAAAATTAGTAAAATCGAAGTATGTAATTCTAATTTTTTTTTTTCCCCTACTGAAAGCTAGCTAAAAGTAGTCCACCACTTCTGAAGTCCACCATTTTTTTAGTCATAGGATGATTACTCCTCTTTTGGTGAGAAGATGTTATTGTATGTTTAGTTTCATTAAACACTTCTGCTTCAGTATAGTTCCGTCCTTTTTCAATGTTTGATGAAGAAGTCTCAGTTACAAATTTGTAAGTGCTTAAAACAGAAACAGTTTTTTTCGTATTTGTTAGCATATGGGGACTCTGATACTAAATTCCTAATTAAAAATATAAATGGACTTAATTTATATAAAAAATGATGGCATTTGAGAAAATTATTCATTCTCTGATATTTCAGTAACTCTGCAATACTACGTGGTGCCACAGTAAGACTACTAATTTGAAGCTTGTATGGAATTTTAGGAAGATATTTTTTTCTTGCATTGTCTTGTACTGATGTACTGCTTATTGCACTGTTTACAAGAACTCCAGGAGGTGATGTTACATGTGCTTCATTTTGAGAAAAATGTGGTGTTCAGTGAAAGCAGTCTAACAAACCGTTCTTAATTCTAACATTAGTACATTCTCATGGAGGAAGCATCCTTTGAGTGTTCGTTTGACCCAGCCCATGCAAACTTATGTTCGTATGCAAACAGTCTGTGTGTTATATAAACATGACCTCCTTTATTGTTGTTTGATGTTTCTCAAAGCATTTTTTTAGAATTTGCCTAATCTCTTGCCTCACTTAGTATTTTGTATTGTCAGGAGCGCAGATGTTATGGATATGAAAAATATTACAATGTGCACAAAACACAGAAAGGTAGTATGACAGGCAGTGTTCCCAGGTTAAAATCTTTCATGGGTATTTGCATGCATTTTGAATATTGACTATTCCCAGATTAAAATCTTTCACATGTATTTGCATGGATTTTGCATAGTGAGGCATTCATGTGCTTATTAGCCCTACACTATAGTTGCAGTTAAGAAATTTGCATGTGATTTGCTTTCTGTTCAGTGAAATAAGCTGTACAGAGAATTCAGTGTATTAACTCTTTTTATGCATGGCCTACTACTGGGTGGAAGGCATTTGAAAAAAAAATCTGGTACTATGCAGCATTTTGTAACAAATGCAAGATTTAAAAGGGGAACACGTGTATGAAGTGTTTTGGTCAATAGGACCTTTCAGCAGCACATGCATGTGCTGAGTGGCATGTTTCCAGATTTAATGTCATTTGTAGCCTACAAAGGGCTTAAATCTGAAGCTTATTTTTCATAGCAGATGTAAAAAAAGGAGGTGTAAGGGATAGATTGTTTTGTTGTGGGTTCTTTGGTGTGGTTTTTTTCCCCCCACTCAGTTCTTTTATTCATTTGTTTCAGAAGCACTGATTTGTTGCCACTTTCATGACTGATAGCCTGAGCTGTCGATTTGTTATGTTCCTGACAGTAAATTGCCATTTGTGTTCAGAATATTTCCTAGTATATTAATTTTGGCTCCCTTCTGAAGCATAATCAATATTCATTGTTCTTTCAGATCTTCAGGCTTGAAGTGAGATTGCTCAAATCCTTGAAAAGTTAATAAAATCCTACACTTTTTCAAAGACTAGACAAAAATAATTGTACTCAAAGCCTGACTGTCAGCAGCCACTAATACATTTTACTGTGAGGTGCTCTGTAGTTCCACAGCATGTGTGTAAAAATCCCACCTCTGTGTGTCAAAGTAATCTGACCGTGTGTGTATGACTAGTTACCTTTTTGAACTGGAATTGCTTTCAGTAAATTTTAAGTTGTGGTAACTTTACTACTTTGGTAATTCCAAGTACGCTTGCTAAACAGTAACTAATTTACCTATTAGTATATTCATGTATGGTAATCGACTTTTTTTTAATATTTTCATAGATCCTAATGCCCTCACCTGCATCTTCATGGCATTGGAAAGTGATTTCCACTGCTTTGGCTGCTTGTCTTTTACAGTGATCAGGGCGGGTCAATGTAAGGTTACTGTGCAAAGATGAAATCAATTGCAATTTCTGAGAGCAGAAACCATCCTCCTCTTCCCCCCTGCCCCAATTATTTAGGAAATAAAATTGGCACCCTGCTAGTTTTATGCCACCACTGAGTGTCAAATGTCTCTTCAGCACTGCCTGATAGTTTTCTTCATATGTAAAATGGAGGAATAAAAAACTGATCTAAGTTGGAGGTATCTAGTGGTGTGAGAAATCCAGAATATCTGATTTGCACTGCAAGATGTGTTTGAATATGGATAGCAGCAGAGCAGCACTAAGGAAAAAGAACCTGCAGATCTTCCTTCTTTGTCCTTGAAACTTGGAGATGGTCGCAGTTGCGCCACTGGTTGGCGTAACATTTCGGCCACTAAATATCGCATAGTGCAGGCTGCAACACCGGCGTGAGCAGCCGCTGTTGTATTCCCTTGTGTGCCTCAGCTGAGCTGGTGCAGATGTGCTGCGTGGATCAGTTCAGTACCAAAACAGGTTATCTTTTGCCTGATGCACTTCTTTTTTATCCCAGGCCAGTTACCTGGCTAATTTTGTAGCCACAGTTGTATCATTCCAGTGAGAGGATCCTACGAGAGAGAGGAAAGTTGCTAAAGCTTGGACTACTACTAAAGGGAAGCTTTGCAAAGCTGTGCCGTAAGTTTATTCCCTGTTGAGGTGGTTTAGGCCCAGCCGAGCACCTGTGTTAATTAGCTGTGACTTGTGTCTGTACGCCAGAACTGGCCTGCCACAACTTTTGTAATGAATGACATGGCTGGTTTTTCACAACGGTTTGCTGCTGGTGGTGACAGCTTCGTATTTCTTTAGCTTAACACACTGCACTAGGCAGAACAATAAGTTGGGTTTGTAAGCCTGAGTTTTGCCTGCAGTTTGCGTATTTTGTCTTTGAAAGCATACTTGGAGTTCATAAGACTAAGTTCAAAGAACGTAACTTCTATTTTTTTCACAGGCTGATCTGGAAATATTATGAATTTGTTTTCCCTATTTAGGTGATTAACAGGAAAAAATAACTTTCATTACATTGGTTGATGTCAACACTGTATGAACATCAGAAATTCAAAATAGATCTGATTATGCAGGAAAAAGTACATTATGTAGTCTATTGGTGCACCTTGAAGGGAAAAATTGTTTTGAATCTTATTACGAAACAGATAAATACATGTTTTCTCCAAGAAATACTCTTTAGCTTCTGTATCTAAAAGTCATTGTTAATGATTTCAGAATTAGGTTTCATCTCTGTAGTAAAAATGCTTTGGGAATAAGTCTGAAATTTAACTACTGAGATTTAAGAATTACTTCTGTACAGATTGATAGTTGGTTTTAGTGACTGGGTAGCGGTTTTCTGGTTGTATGAAGACAGTATGTATAAAGAGGTGTTTAAAAATGTTTCTTTGTCTTGATTGTACTAAAAATAAGAGTAACAATGAATGAGAAAGCTGATAAAAAATCATCAAAGTCTTTTTTTCTTTTGTTCCATTTGTATTTGTTTCCTCAACTGACTCCTGTTAGTAACCATGGCCAGGCTGCTTTGCTCTCCATTCTGTGAGCGTGGGAGAAGTACCATACCCAGAAGAGCTGGATTCTACGCATTTTGTGTAATTATTTGTTTAGTTTGAGATAGTTACATTTACATGGTATCTTTAAAAAGAGGCAAACTGAATGGTGTCATAGAAGGCAAAATTTCACAACAGTAGGATAAGCATAAACACAAAACTTTTATAGCGAGGGTGTTCTTTGGGATAGACCTTGGTTTAAATTTCTTCTCCTCGGATGCCTGTACACTTTGTATTTAAAGCCTCTGGGCATCACACCTGTATTCAGGTATTGTTTTGGGAGCTGGTTCTTGCTTCCTTACTTATGCTGTCGTCTTGCCATTCTTGAACTCATCCTACAGTAGTCCAAAGTGTCAAAAGAAGATGATGGATAAGGACCCCATTCCAATCTTCCCCATATACTTTCTTGTCTGAATACTGTCCTAGGAATTAAAAGTTGTTGTCTCACTTTTTAGAAAATGCAGAAGGCTCTCTTTTATCCTCTTGCACTGTGTAAAATTTTAGATCGGCTGGAAGAGCAGCTGAGCAGGGTTTTTAAGTTAATCACGTAGGTGACTTCATCTTCACCGCATAAACCAAACATGTATTGTGTATTTTAGCGTTACAGCTCATCTCTCTTGTAGAGCAAAAAAGGTAGAAATAACCATCTCCAGTTTCCTGCTGTGGCTGAACATGGTTTTCTGAGCATTACAAACACCTCAGTCTACTTAAGAGTATCTGGTTTTTGGCTAACGGCTCTGGTGCAAGAGCAGGGACAACTTGAGCTGCGTATGTAGCTACTTTTGTTTTAAAATATTGGGCTGTCCAGGATCTGTTTTACAAACAACTTGGACATCCAGACTGTGGAAAGGGTAACAGTATCCTTGAAGACTGTCTCAGTATAAGTTATCTGTATGAGTCAGAGCCCTATGACTGAGATTACTTTTTTTCTTCTGTGGTATTTAGCATCTGCTCCTTGAGACTAAGTAGCTGTTCCATTTTTCATTATAGGTCTATGATTTTAACTATCTTTTTAATCAGTGCTATAGAGTTTAAGGCTTGTTTTACATTGTAGAGAAGTAATTGAAACCATTATATAAGTATTGCTCTAACCAGTCATGCTTATAACTCTTTAATGTATGGTAATGAACTTAATTTCAAAGTGGATAGCTGCCTAAGTGGATTTTAAGGTATGGCTTAAGTTAGCACGACTTCATCTATGGTCACATGAGTTTCTGCAGCTTAAGTGTTGTACTGTTGGCTAATGCTGTAGTTGCACATGGATGTTCTGATGGTAGCAGGCTATGTGTTTGTGTCCCATTTTGCTTTTTCCTTTCAAGTCTTAGCACTGATCAGTATTTTTTTATTAGGTTCCCCCATTATTGCAAACTTTTTGATTCCCTTCTGTAGTGACGTTTTATGTGTTAAAAACCTACGTGTTTTCATCAACTGATTTGAAGAATCATTTTGAGTCCTTGTGCTATTTTGGAGCAGTTTGTGCTACAGCAGCACTTATCAACCAGTGACAGCCTTTTGGTTTCCTATACCCATCAGTTTTTCCCTGACATACAGTTGTTCGTTCCTTAATGCTTTAGATGTTCTCACTGTGGCAGAATGCTGGCGTGTCTGGGTAAACCAGCGATGTTTCTAGTGGGGCACATGTGGAAGCATTTGTGTATTTTTCCCACAAAGAGCTTCATCAGCAGGGAGGCTCTTAACTAACTACCAAGCGTTTTGATGCATTGTGAGTGTGCTAAGCCTATCCTGGGTCTTTGATAAGTGTCTAAACCAGCAATGCACTATTTGTGTATGATTGCTGTGGGAAAGAAAGAAAGAAGATTGATGAAGAATACTTATCTAACAAAAGGCAATCTGAATTTTAGTATTCAATGTAGTTTTGGTCTGAATCTAAGAGTTTACCTTTTTGCAGTTTGCTGTAGAGTTGGTATGCACTTATGTGACACAAGCTCAGTATATGAGACTTAAAAATCTTTTCATGTAAATTCAAGGATATGTTTCTTGTCTTACGTCCATCATCTCCCCTGTTTGTTGGGGGCAGCAAGGCAAATATTTGTTTGAGGGGTCAAGAACCTATTTATGTTGTCAGAAGCAATATCCAGTTGAATTGTAATGTGTTTCACAGCTTGTGTGTTCTTGACTTCTGTGACATAGCATTCCATGATGTATTATAACCTGATGTAATGTCAGATATTTGGGGGGCAGGAGACATGTTATCTGGAGCAGATACCAACCTGTACTTGACATTTGTGAGCTGGCTCATTAATCAACCAAACTGCATACTCATAGCTCAGCAGCTCTCTAGCATCTTAAATATTAATTTCAAATGACAGAAAAGCAATGAGAAAAGGAGTAAGGTTTTAACGTCAAGTCTAAAACAATTCATGGTTTTCAGGTAATAGTAACTCAACACAGGTTTTAATTCAATCATATTTTGTACATTTTTAAAGGCTGCTACATCTTTTTAGGATGCTTTCTGACTTGGTGAATGATCTCATTTGTGTTCACCCCCACCGGATTAAACTACTACTTTGGAGAGGAGTCTTGGTGGCTGCTCCTGTTTTTATTTTGGTTCCAAGGTGGTTAATATCCTTTGAAGTTCTAACAGTAGATTTGGAAAACACACCCAATAAAAGTCTTTATAATCTGTATGACATTTATGGATAAGGCTGATATTGTTTTATGAGATAATCAAGTGTAGTTAAGAAAGTAGATGTGCTTTTGGATACAGAGACGTAAGCTCTGAAATAGAAACAGCTGACTTCAAAGGGAAATACAGGCTGAGAACTGCTGCTCAGTCACAGCTCTGAAGAAAAACGACAGCTGGAATTTATGGTGTGGACAGTGATAAGGATGATAAAATGATTATCTTTGGGGGAAGGAGGGAAACTTTAACTTCTTTCTCATAGATGATGATTTGAAGTTCTTGTATGGAATAAAAGGTGCGGTGGCACGGCAGCTGACTTTTCTGTGGGGTGGGTGGTAGCTGATCTGGCTGCCAAAGCTGATGAGTTGTCTCACCTGGGTGATAACAAGGTGTAGTGGGGTGGCTGGTTTGGCTTTTCTGGTGTGTGCAAGGATGCTCTCTTAGGCAGGCATTGCTAGCCAATGGCTCTGTTTTAAATGTCTGGAAATATTGCTGGACACTAGGTAGCTCAGGGTGCTGACAAAATAAAGTTTTAGGGCTTTTTAGAAGAGTCTGCTAGTCCTTAGGGTTGGTAAGAGTCCTTAGTTCTTAAAGATTTGTCAGAAACATGCTTACTTTCTGAGGGAATTCCTGCAAAGTCTGTGCTACTTTGAGTGTGTTTTTAGTAATTGTTATCTTGCCATTCCTCCATGGAATATTCCCCCTAATAAGGTACTCCTTATATTTGTAAAACCCATATGCATTATATTACTTTGTGTTTATTCAGTTTCTTGAGATGTCTGGTGGGCAAAGAATTAGTTTCCCATTTGCTTGCAGATCTTTCTGTACCTCTTACTGTACCCTCAATGGCAGGACCATTTTTGCAATACACATCTGTTATATTCACTGCCGGTCTTGTATAATTTAAACATTACCACTTCCAATTTTTCATCATTAGTTCTTAACAACAATGAGAACATGTTTCTTCAAAGACCCCTCTAGTTGCCCATGTATTTGTAGTGTAGCTCTGCCAAAGTATTTATGGTAGTGCTTTGTGTTATGAGGCTGGGAACACTAAACTTGACACTGCATGTTTGGATCCACTTTAAGCAAAAACAGTGTACCGAAAAATATAGGATGCACGTATTTTTAATCTTTTTACAGGATTATTTAATGCACCAGAAATTATCATTAAACAAACTGAAGACAGTACTCTGGCTAATGACTGTATCTTTTGTGGCGATACATGCATTAAAAAAAAGGAAGGATTTAAAGACCTCTCTACTTTGCACTTATGAGACTCCACCTGTAGTACTGCATTCAGCTCTGGGGGCTCCAACATAAGAAGGGCATGGAGCTGTTGGAGCGAGTCCAGAGGAGGGCCACGAAGATGATCAGAGGGCTCGAGCACCTCTCCTATGAGGACAGGTTGAGAGAGTTGGGCTTGTTCAGCCTGGAGAAGAAAAGGCTCTGGAGAGACCTTAGAGCAGCCTTCCAGTACCCAAAGGGGGCCTACAAGAAAGCTGGAGAGGGACTGTTTACAAGGGCACCTGGTGACAAGATGAGGGGGAATGGGTTTAAGCTGAAGGACGGTCGATTTAGATTAGATGTCCGAAAGAAATTCTTCCCTGTGAGGGTGGTGAGGCACTGGAGCAAGTTACCCAGAGAAATTGTGGATGCCCCTTCCCTGGAAGTGTTCAAGGCCAGGTTGGATGGGGCTTTGGGCAACCTGGTCTAGTGGAGAGTGTCCCTGCCCATGGCAGGGGGGTTGAAACTACATGACCTTTAATGTCCCTTCCAACCCAAACCATTCTATGATTCTATGATATGATTCTATTACTTTAGAATTTTTCTTTTAAAAGCAGTGGCAATTTGTTTGATGAGATTAAAAAACCAAACAACCCAAAACAACCTTACAGCTCATATTGGAGTTCACCTCTAGACTGATATGTGTTGATTATTTATACTTAGATTGTACCTTGTGCTTACATTAACTATTCTTTTCCAAATACTGTCAACAAATAGTTGCTGGCTAGGATTACTTCTGCTAGTAAAATTCCTTTAATATTTTCATGCATGCTAAAAAGACATTGAACATGCAATTATCAAATAAATAGGGAAACAAAAGGAACTGGAAGACTTTAGTACCATATGATTTGCAGTGTATTATTAAAATGAAGTAGCAAACATTAATGTATAATTACTTTTTAAAGGAATGATACACTTTTTTTTTTTCCAAAGGCATTGGTGGTAAATACACACCTGCTTGAAAGAGGTGTTATTTTTTTTCCTACTTGAGGTAGTTGTCCTGTTAATATATCTCAAATTTGCTTCTGTAGTACAATAGAGACCACTTAAACGCATATGTTGAAACTGAAATCTTCCTGTGAAACCAAGGGTGTGTTGTACAGAGCATTTGTCAGAGATCTTACAGGTTTCAGTTTCCTAGCGAATACTTGACTCTTCATACTTTGCAGGAGAACCCTGTGTGTCAGTGGAAAGGGAGTGTTATGCTTGGCTTTTACTTGCTTTAGTAAATGGATTTAAATGATTAAATTCTACCATTAATTATTTTTTTTGCTAACCATCTGTTTCAAATGTATAGGTCTGTAAGTCTGCCTGTTTATATATTCTAGTCGTGCATTTTCTGATCATTAATTTTGTACAGGTTTTATTGTGGATAGCAATACTGTGAAAGAAGCGTACCCTTCTGTGGTTTTTTGTGTGTGCTGCTTAAACGTGGTCTTA
Organism: Aramus guarauna; assembly: GCA_013400195.1. NCBI lineage: Eukaryota > Metazoa > Chordata > Aves > Gruiformes > Aramidae > Aramus > Aramus guarauna. The sequence continues at coordinate 244,089 of VXBL01005082.1, read as the reverse complement.
AGCTGAGTCTTCCTTCCTCCCTAATCTCAAACACAGGCCCCATGAAAATTCAGAAGCTGTTGGTGTCATCTTTGATGTATTTTTGATGCACAGTTACTGCCCATGCTTAATTTGAATCTTCAGCCTGAGCATAATGATGAATGATCTGTAGCTTTTTAGTGCATGCCTTAACTTTTTGAACAGTTTAAGCCTTGTAAGAATTTCTTGAAGTTCTGGCCTGCCTGAAAGAACAGAAATGTTCAATAAATTTCCTCAAACAGCTGAATCCTTTGATTAGCCATTAAATGTCTAGAAATAACATTTAAAAATGCAGAAGCAGCACATCTGTAGCAATTACTGATAGGACTTCAAAAAATGCTGTGCGTCAGAAAGTGAAAGAAAAGTGAGTCAGCTGTTTATGACATCTAGTAAGGCTCTACCTTTAATATTCATTTTTATATTTATGGAAAAAAAGTTAAGTATATATTATTGTAAAAAGAGAGTTGGGAACAGAAGAAGAGGAAGTCACCCAAGGTTTTGTCTTAAGTGCTGAGCACTGCTTTTGAAAGTAAGTGTAATGCTGGATCTCAAGTTGCTCAGCAAAAATTGAATGTTACAAGACTCTTGACTGTTAGGAGCTGCAAACATTTGATTTTAAGTCATTTTTTAGTGTGTTCAGGAAACTGGTTTCTGCAGTCTATCTGCTGTAGAATGATCTTGTTTCTGCTTCATAACATGGGCTAACTTGTGAATAATTAATGTGCTTTTGGGCAGGACATTTTTCAGGAAATGATGCCTGTTATCTTGAGTGTTTGCTTTGGTCAGAGGATTTAATTGTGCTTGATGTGTGTAAGTAATCACATTTGTTGGGGAGGTTGGCCTGTGTGTGCAGTTTAAAATCAAATACAGCAGCTGTAGTAATTATTTTGATGGTGCTGTACCAGTTCAGAATTTAAGGATGATACAGAATGTGACAAAGATATGTGGCTCAGCATGAAGAATTCAGATAAAAATCAGTTCATTTTAAACCAAAACATAGCGATTCACCAAAGGGAGTGTGATTCACATTTGTAGTGTGGTGAAAATTAACCTGCCGTGGATCATTCAGAATTTGTAAGAAAGGCAAATCCTTCATGGTTTGGAGCAAAAGCTGCATTTTCTTTTTTTTTTTTTTTTTCTCCCCTGCAAGTGAAGTGGAAGTTTAGACCGTGTTACTGTTTAGAAAACAGCACTAATGGGTGATTGTGAAGTGCAGGGTTGCGTGGAATTGGCAGCTTCTGTGTGAAACGGGGAATTGCTTTCATTGTCCAGATCGGGGTCCCCAGCGTCCCTGGGGGTGGCCAGGCTGCATGGATGGTCCCAGGCTGCGCAGGGCTCCTGCACTGAAGGGCAGCCAGCGGCATCACCTGCTGGCTGGGGACACAGGCAGGGCAGAGTGTCGGTGGGCTGGAGAGTCCAGAAGAACTGAAGTTGCCACATCTGGGGCAGTCTTAGAGCTGCAAATGTTTTGGGGCTTATCACAGGGTTCCCAAGATCTCAGTCTCAGATACAGAGCTTGGAGCAGAAGTCCTAAAAGTCTGCTGATGCGCTCGGAGCTGAAAGCGGGTTTTCTTACCGAGAGATGCCAAGAGCTCTGGCACAGTTGGGTTGCTGCGGGGTGGTGGACCCTGAAAGCACCTGGGTTGCAGGCGAGGGACTTAAAGGAGCTTCACAGTGGCAAGTACAGGAGCCTCTGCAGTGAAGTGGATGCTTTCTCAGTTTTACAGCTAGTGAGTTTTGGCAAAATATATCTGTTCAAAGCCACTTCCAACATTGTGTGTTAAGTGCCAGATGATTAATGGAAAATACATTGCATGTGTTTGCAAAGCCCAGTGATGATTAATAGCTACTAAAAGCCTGTATCAAATAAAGTGCTGTGGTGTCTATTTTGTGAATATACTATTAATGTAAGTTTGAATACAGATTTTTTTTAATTTTTTTTTTTTAATCCTCGATTGGTGGAAAGTACAGAATTTAAAACAGACTTTACTTTTTTTTGTTGTTGTGATAAAAGGTCTGTTATCTTTAACAAGAAACATTGACAGATTATATCCAGGATGTAACAAATACTATGGTTTTCAAACAGGAAACAGTACAGTTGGAAATTGTCCTGGGGTAGTAGTACTTTTAGTGATTTTTATTTGCTGAATTTTCTCTGTCAGTCTGTATACTGCTTTTGTTCCCTCTTTGTAACAGTTGCCTCTTCCCCACTACCAGTATACTTATATACCCTCTCTACCCTTTATGGCATCAGTTTTAACTGTGGACATCAGTGCTTATACTGTTTGGTTTGCGAAATAAATTATCAAAAGTGACTCTAACATCTATTGATGGAAGACCGTGGTTAACATCAGACACTTCTTTCAGTGTAGCTATTAATGAATTGTCCAAACGCTGCACGTAGCTCTGGCCTCTGCGAGTCCTCAGCTGGGAGAGGAGGAGCGTTCTCTCCACTGTATCTATCTGAAAACATCGCAGGGTTTCCTGGAGTGCTTCCTGTCAGGTAAGATGCTGTGGGAATTGTAAAGGTTTTTCACATAACAGTATTCTTATGAATCTGAGTTAAATCAAAATAAAGGGTCTTGTGATTTTTCTCATCTCTGGCATTTGGAAGAGAATTCTGAATTTTCTTTACATCAAGCAGGTACTTTTTTATTCTCTGCACTTACCTTTAAAAGACAGTAGAGCCACAGCCTTTTTTTTCCACAGTTAGAAGAAGAGTAGCTGCTGGATATTTGAAGGACTTGTGACTGTACTGTAATGATTTGTTTTCAGTAAGAGAAGGGCCATTGCAGCATTAGGCAGGGTGCCATTTATACTGCCATACATATTAAACGTTAAAAAGGAACTTAGCTGTGTAAATCTTACCTATATAGACCTTAATTAGCTTCAATGCAAATTGCAGCCTTCGTGGCTGAACACCTATGTTGGCAGAGCTTAAAAGAGATGCTAGCAGAGGGCTGGTGTGACTGAGGAAGAGGCCAAGGTGAAAATGCGACTTAATGTTGTTGTCTCAGGTTGACTTTGTTTTCCCAGTTTATAAGCAGAACAGTAGTAAACACTTCCATCTGAGTGTAGTTGTAGTTGAAAGAGCTTAGAGCAGGACTTTGAGTTAAATGCAAGGGGTTAAGCACTTTGTGGCGGTTAACTTTTGTGCTTTATACAGGCTGAATGTGTGGATGAACCTGAAATGGTAGTTGAAGTCCTTTCAAAGGCAGGAAGCTGCCTGCTCTGCCTGTGCTTGTGGGAGAACTTGATGGTTCCAGGTTGTTTGTAGCTGGGACTCTCTGATGTGTGATCCGTGCTGTGTTGATAGGCTGAATTCCCAGCTGTATTTCAGTTTAGAAAGATCCTGACTGCTAAGCTGTGCTGATGACCCTAATGCTGAGTCAGTACCTGTATTTCTCCATCTTGCTGGACACATCCTGTCAAGGTGTCACAGATGATTTTTTTTTCTTTTTCCTCTCTTCTTGCCTAGAGAGATCTGTTAATACACTTGTAGGTTGTACTATTTTCTTAAGGTTCTTGTTTCAAGGCCAGTTGAAATAAATAAAGACTACTTACAAACCAATGTAATGTAACTTTATGAATTGAAGGTAGGTAGTCTAGGCTTTCCACATAGTCATGGACCTCCTGGTGTCCTCTGCTGCCACTGTACCACTTCCCTTTATATCTAGCAATGCTTTATTCATTTCTATTAGGCCTTGCTTTTCTGAAATGTTGAAAAGACCGAAGGTGTGGTAACAGAAACAGCTTATGTCTTCTCTTACTGGAAGTGATCATTATTCTTTAGCAAAGAGTGGTTATGACCATAACCATTTTTACCTTCATATATTAGAAGTATATTAAAAAAAGTTTGCTTTTGGTTTTTGACTTTGTTGTTGTTTAGGGTTTACCACTAGGGTTCACCAAAAGCTTTCCTAAAAATAATGTCAGTATCAAGCAGTTGAGTGGATAATGTGACAGAGTGCATTGGGTTGTGTGGCTTGTAGGACCTTGATATGTGGTTTTTAAAATTCATCTTTGAAAGCAAAGAAAAGGTAAATTAGAGAACATGTGCTAAATGAAAACAGCTGCAAAGACAGTGAAGTCATAAGATGTAAATATACAATGGAAGATAGTAAGATAGTGATCATGGGAGATACCAGATTAAACTTCAGCCATCAACATGGAAAAAGAAGAATTTGCATAAAGATCCCTCTCACAATGGAAAATGTAAAATAAATTGTGGATAGCTACAGGCCTTGAAGTCTCAAGAGTAAGAAAGTGACTTTGACATCTGGTGCCATTGGCCTATAGAGCTCTTCCAGCAGATCTCCTGCCTTTTACTTGAAGGAAATGGAGAACTGCTAGACAGCACTGTGCATGCTGAGAGTGCAGCTCACTCTGCTGTAATACATCAACATCGCTTCTGGTGACAGTGCTTGAGATCTTGAGATGTTGCTTCCAAATAAAATGAGAAAATGGATCCTCACACCCCTGCACCTTCTCTTGTTTTCAAAATGATCTCCTTTTTGGTTTTGTGAGCTGCTGCTCCATCAAATAATGCATGCATGGTGCCTCAAACTAGTATTTGACTGGTTTGTGCTTGATGAAGGTGGACCACTCTCGGCCCATAAAGCCACAATTCTGTATGCAAAACTGGCATACTTGAACTTTTGGCACATCTAAATGCTGTTGAAAGTTTCAAAAAGGTCTTGTCCTATTGTATGCAGCCTCATTAGTACTGGCAGAATATCTGTTTGGTTTTGTTGTACAAATGGCAGGAACCTAACCTAACTGACTCTCAAGAATATTCATTAAATCTGCAATCAAGACTGGAAAGAGACAGGCTAGAGAAAGCATCTGTGAGGCTGTAATGAATGTCTCTGTATTGGTACAGAAATATTCAACCTCTTTAAGGGACTGCTTCAGGTGACCAGTGTCTTGTTTTACTTCTGTCCTCACCTATTCATTTAGTTAGAAGCTGTTAGATACTTCAGTTGCACGGGCAAGTAAAGTGTTGGAGAAATAGTCTGGGTAGTGAGAGTACAGAGAGATGTGTAACTGCTGTAGTAGCTGCATGGGCCGGTGGGGCTGGGATGCATCTTCACACATCTGCCTGTGCTCAGTCTTTGCTTTTCTTTCCCAGTTCTTTGCTCTTCTCCCATGAATAGACTTTCTTCACTATTCTGGGTAAATGGGCAGAGGAGTAGAACTGCTACTTTGTCCTAAAGGTTTGTAGACAAAGCGTGATTGAAACCTGTTGGTGCGACTTTGTGAAGAAGCTTGCACTGCTGATGGCTGCACTGCATCTGTCTGTGGTGTGTGTAGAGAGTGAACTTTAATTTCCGCTGTGCTCAGTCTGGAGCTTTCACAAGCACTAAATTCTGCTGATAATCTGAACTGGGGATGATGGCTGGGAATTAACCAGAGCAAAGGCTTATCTGGCTGCTGGGTATGGTACCTTAAGCCCGTATCTCCTGCGCTTCAGAAAACTGATAAAGTAGCAAATAGATGAGGTGTGAAGGTAGTTCTGAGAAAGTCAATAAATAGCCGGAAGCTACAATTTAATAAGTGTTTGGACGTATCTGGCTCAAATAGCTTATATATTTTAACTCTTTTAAAAGTGATAGATGGAACCTAAATCCATATTCCCTGTGGCATTAGGTATCAGGAGAAATAAGTGGAACCAAGGCATTTGAAATCAATAAATTGCTTCTAGGTACAATTTAATGCAGACAGAATTTAGAGAGAAAAGATTGTGAAACAGATACAGGAATAAAATTTAGCTTTAATTTGCAGACTACAGCAAAACCCTAATCCTGGCTCTTGTGAAAATGAATGGAGATTAGGAAGTTATGGAAGTGAGAAAGTTCAGTGCCATGGGCCAACTTGAACAGAATAGGTGTACTGAAAAAAGTAAGAAATCTGTGGAGTAAAACTGCTCACCAGATTAGCATTATGCATTTATGGTCTCATTTAAGCCATTTAATTACCTAAGATCTATTTTATTTTACTTGAAATGAAGCAAAGATTCTTCCTCATTTGCTTGGGAATTTTGCTGTACTTGAGAATCTTCTACTGCACTGCTTTGAGCTTCTTTTTGTTGGACCTACTCATGGCTTGCTCCCTCTCGACGTGGGAGAGGCTTCACCGAGTAGGTAATTCAAGTGATGCCATTGCATTTTAGAAAGGCCTTTGGTTTCTGACTGCTGTGCCCAGCCCAGCAGGTTGTTACCTGCGTGCATGATAGGCCTGAAGCAACCCTCAATTTCTATTTTCTTCTTTCCACCCCCAAGACATAGTGAGGGAGAGCCATTAACATTTAATGATCTCTGCAGATAGAAGCATTTGTTTAAGGGAGGCTTGTCAGAGCGTTACACCTAAGGGAGATTAAAATGATCTTCCTGGGGCAGATTCCAGTCGATTTTTCTTGATTCTGAAATATTTATTACTGTTTACAGCAAATTCATATGGAATCATATGGCATGTATAGAAAACCATAAAATTTTCATTTTTCATTCACCTGTGGCTTTGCTGTCAACATATGAAATTAGCTGCTTATGCTCGACTACAGTGTTTCTTCGTACCTTAAAAAATGTCACAGTATGTGATATTTCCAAATAAATAGTTTAGACAACATTTCTGATTTTCATTTTGTGTCTTTCAAGTCTCAACATCATCAGTTTCACTTAAATTTTACCAGTTGTTCAATGAGCCCCATGAAGGCTAGAGGTTCTTCTGGAGCTTACACCTCAGCTGTCATCCTTCTAAGGCAGCAGTTAGACTTCAGCAGATGCTGTAAGACACATCTGCAAGAGTTGTGTTTGAGCACCCATGGGGAGTTAGTAAAACTATTGTAATCTGTGTTTGGTTTGGGTTTTTGTTGGGTTTTTTGGTTTGGTTTGGTTTTTATTTGGCTTTTTGGTGTGTGTGTTTTGGTTTTTCACCTTGTCCTATGGAAAATACTAAATTTAATCTGCTGTTCAGTGTTTTCTGTTGATTTGCTAGGCTACCCAAATTATTGAAGGGCTGGTTTTTGGGAATTCCTTAAAACTTGTTGTGAAAAGGTTATTGAATATCACTGATCTGGGCTGTGAATGATGTAGACTGAAATAGCTTGTGCTCATGCATCTAGGCAATGGCTTTGTATTGAGGAACGGGCCTGAAGTCAGGGACAAATTGGCTAAGATCTCAGCTTATTTGCGTAGACAGCCTGTGTAGCTTGATCAAGTTATAGAAACTCTGAAACTACTCGTCTGCATGTATAAGATGAACAGGAATTGGTGTAGGGTTGGGTATGTAGTTAATATGTGGGTGTTGAAGGTAAATTGGTTAATATTTGCAATGTGTTTTGAAACTTCAGTTGCACGGTATTGTGCAAGGCTTCTTTTGTTGATGGTTGACTTCAAACTGTTAGTGACTAAGATAGAGACAATCAGTCTGTATTTGCTCATTTGAGTAACTCTTGTGTTTTGTGTATGAAGCTGTATGTAGGCAATACAAAGAGGCAAAAAAAGCACTGAATCATACTGCGTGTGTTATTTCTGGAAGATCAAGCAGGCTTAAGATTTAGAGGAGGAGGAGTTTCTGGGATTTTTCCAAATTCTGTCAACAAAACAAATTCTACCCATGTTAATCACCAGAATGAGTTGTTGGACTTACTTGTAGGTCATTGTAGTGTAGCCTGGCTAAAACAGGCTACTTGACCTTGTTTCTAATGTAGTGGGACTTTCCCTGCGAGACTGATAAATCACTCATTAGTACTCTTCATATTGAAGTTATTTGTATTGATCATTACATCTCCAGTGAAGTGAAAAGACTCTTGGCACGTATGGAGATAACGCTTGTGCTCAACAGCAGGATGAAGTGCCCACCTTAGAGCACCATGCTGCGGCACCTGCGTCTGCTGCTGCCCAGGTTAATTTGGGTCCTTTAACATTAGGTGGTAGTGTGCTGAACGGACCCTGGCTGTGCTTAGGCTTTCTGCCAACACACTTCTAGCTAGCAGTGAGATTTCTCCTCTCTTGCTTTAAGGCCTTGTTTTGTTCAAGGAATAGATATGCATCCGCTTTTCTCCAAGTAGTGAAGTCTTTATTTTGAAGGAATGAGCTAAAATTCAGGCTGCCTTTTCCACCTTTAGCATATAACACCATGTGCAGAGACACCTTTGACTATTTGATATCAACAAAGAGCCATGAGAAAAAGGTAGCCCATAAGCTCGTGTCATGTTGGAAGAAGCTTTGTTTAGAATGTCGTTGTGAGTCTATACTCATAAATGGGATACCTTTCCTGTAAGACATCTATCTGGGAGCTGTTTGACAAGACAAGTGGAACTGTAGAATGTAGAATAAAATCCAGCACAAATTCAAATGTTTATGGCACACAGCACTTACCCAGAGTTGAAGATGGATATAACTGAACTATGTGGGTTTTTTCTGATCAACAAAGACAGCAAGCAGAAAAGATGTGGAAATGATCAGTCCCTTTCTTGACTGGAAGAAGCATGAGGTAGATATTCAATGGCTGTAGATGTGGTGGTGGCAGTGGGTTTAGGAAAGTTAACATTCAAATGGGGAAAAAATTGAAAGGAAATTACTGAAATGGCCTGTGGTTACTGCAATTTTAGAATGTAATTACCTTCTGCTCTTCAAAAAGAAACAATTCTAGTTTTAGCCTTTTTGAACCTAAATCTTTTCACAGCCTCAAGTATCTTTAGGTGCCTTAATGCGTGGAAAATTTAGTGAGTTAGAGAAGATGGACAAACTAGCAAAGTAACTGTCAATTCCTGTTATCTGTGCTGGGAAAAATGAGCTGGACATTGCAGGAGGAGTTGAAATGGAAGGTATAAACTAATTGGACTCTTGCCTTTGTTACACAGTAAATCTTTAAATTATACTTAATTGTCCTGTTCATGACTTTGTGCAGCTTAGGTGTCACTAAGGATGGATGGGCTGAAGCCTTCCTACCCAGCTCTGTGTGTCTGGGTGCTGCAGTGCAAGCACTCCAAGCAGGAGTACAGTGGGAGTAGTCTGTAAGTCTGACTTAAGTGTGTGGAAAGTGGGAGAAAAAGGTGGCTTACTCCAAGGATCACCTAGGACCCAGGCTGCAGCCTTCAAAATCCCAATGCAAATAAGACTATGTGCTACTGATGGTCACACAGTAGAAGGGGAATGTAAAGTTTATCGGTCAATATTTTGAAGCAAGATTTGTTCTTTCATGTGCCTTTTCTTCTGTGCTGTGTCCTGTGTTCAGTACACCTGTGGCCAGGCCTGACAGATTCTGTTAACGTGCATGCTCTGAAATACAGATTATTTTGTCTGCATTATTTATAAATATATTGATACTAGTTTAAGGGTTCAGCTATTGTATTTTTTCAAGTTCTAGTTAAAAGTTATCTTCTGAGTAACCTCAAAGTTGCACTTAGTTTTAGTGATAGCAGCAGACTCCATAAGCTGTTCTGCTGGCCTTGGCTAACTCCAGCCACAAACTTACTATATTTTGAACTTGAGTTTGTTTGGGGGGAGTGATAAGGCAAGCTTCCTGATGACAAATAGATGGAATGGGACACCAACTGGTAGTTCAGTAGTTTGTTCAAGCAGCTGCATGCTGCCACCTAAATAGCTGAAAAGAGAGAGGTGTGTTACAGTACACTTCTTGCTCTGGAATGGGCTTTCAGAGGTGACTGGATAGTATTTTTTTAGAAATGTCACAGACAGACATGAAAGTACACATGAGTAAATAAAATTGAGGTTTTTGTCTACCATACTGAAAGGGAGAGGCAAGGATTTTACAGGTAGTATTTTGAATCAAGTAAGTAGTGCATTATTGCTTTTTATTTTTCCCCCCCTTCCCTTAGTTGAACTAACTAGATTGTGTGTGTTCAAACGTGCTCAGTTCCTACTCTTGTGATGTCTTCAGTGGACAGTCCCAGTGCCACCTCTGTTTTGGTGCTGGACAGAGAGACATGTCCTTTGAGAGCGGACACAGCGATCCTGATCTGGAAGGCTTTATAAAACCTGTCTGTAGTCCAGCAGTAGCTGCTGTTGAGATGTCTGCTCACTCAGGAATGAATTTACTAAAAATACTTGATGTCTTAAAACCAGGAGAAAACAGAAAAGCTTACTTGTGCAATTATCTCAGTAATGGAAATGTTAATGGAGAATAAAAATAGCAACTTTGCATATTTGCAGTTTAAATTAGGGCAAGAGGCATGATGGGAGAATGATTTTTTTGATGGAGACCTGTCCACATTGTCTGATTTGACAAGCAGCCTGTCTTTCCTTATGGAGCTTTAAATAACATATTCTCGGGGTGAACCAAGTTGTTGTATTTTCATTAACTGTGGATGAAGTAAGTTGTTATGACCAGACTATCTCAGAAATCCAATGAGAAAACAGAAGTCATGTTGCAATCAAGCTGACCCTTTTATATTTTACATCATAATGCTGCTGCTAAGAGACGAGTGGGACTGTTTTGAAAGAGATTGGCAATCTGCAAAGTTAGTACTTTCAGCATGCATTTGAGTGTTTTGTGTCATTGGTAAATGCATGGTAGGTCTTCAGAAGTGGGAACTGATAATGTGGCTCTGAGATTTCAAACAAATGCCATCTGGAAGTTCATGATAACTTGTGGGTTTGATTTGTAGTTGCTGTTGAGGGAGCAGACAAAGGGAAAGCGCTTGTTTGTTTAGAATCTTTTCTGTAAGACATGTTATATGAAAGTTGATAGTTAACTATATCCGATACAAAATATTGAGAACTAGCAAATGGTAACTATTTTGTGTGCCAAGGAAAGGTCTGGAAAGGAAAAAGCAAAAAAAAAAAGAAATAGAAATTTGCTTTCTCCTGTTCTTCTCGACCTTGTTGTATATTTTTCCTCTACCAAGCAAAGTCTATTGTCTAGAAACAAATAATTGAGCTTAATTCCCCCAGAGGAAGATGTACCTTCCATCTGCACTGATGATTCACAGCATTTCTGAACTGATATTTATGGAAGAGATTCTTGCCCAATACTTGCTGAGGTCCCTGGATGCCCAGTGGCCCAAGAAATCATTAAATTTACCAGCACCTAATTTCAGTAACCCAGGGTGTTAAGAGTGGGTTTCTGTGACACAGGGGTGTTGAAAGAAAATGAGAAGTTTGGTAACTTTGTTCCAGTCAAGATGTAATTGGCTGCAAGATGTCCTCATGCTTAGATTTTTGTGTCTTTTGGGGGGCAGATGGTTCACATGGAGTCCAGCTGTGAGGACATGCTCCAGCTACGTAACTTGGGTGTTCCTGGGTCTGGCTCCAGAGCATAAAATGCCAAGCGGGGGATCAAGGGAAGGGAGCAGAGCTCTTTTGGAAGTGAGAATGCATAGGACAAAGCATTAATGGGGAGGCCCATCAATGGGAACAGAGGCTAGAAGACAGCAAATGACAACAGAGAAACCAGAGGTATATCTGTTGTGCAAGAGAGTTAGAAGTAAAGGAAAATCAGAAAGGGTGAGAAGGAAGACTTGCAGAGAGCTTAGGAACAGGATAAGGAAAGCTGGAGGAAAAGGCCATGGGAGAGCCTTGTGTGATTATAGAGAAAGATCTTTCAGATTGAAGTTACACAGACCGATGTACAGGATTTAAAAGGATGTCATACAAATTATGAGTCACTTTTTTTGAGCAAGCAGCGCTGAGCAAATCTGGTAGCAGTTTCAGTGCAGAGAGAAGTGATGTGCTGAAGAAAGTAAAGAAAGACTATTCCTTTAGGCCTTCACTATCTGTTTCTTCTACTTCAGTGCTCTGTGTGTGTTTTGATTTTTTTCAAGGAGATGTGGTTTGGCGAGGATTGGAAGAAAACAAAGTTTTGGAAAAAGAATTGAAAGAAAAAAGACTTTAGTTAAAACACCAGGGCAAAACCAAGTCAATTGTTTAATTTTCAACTGATAGTATTACTACAGTCTTCTTAAGAAGTTCTGCTGATTTATGATTTCTAAAATGATAACAAACCCAAAAATGCTAGTTAGAAAAGAATTGTAAATATTTTTTTCCTCTGTAGGTATACTGATGTTTCAGACTCTTGCCATTTTATCCTCTTAGTATTGCATAATGCAGCCAATTCGTGTTTTCCAGAGCTTCCCAATTAAGTGAAGCGTTCAGAAGTTTCCATGACCTTTCAGTTTCTTTGTACTCTATGTTGTTTTGCAGAGAGTATGATAGACTTTGTGGTTTACTTCCAATGTAGCCTTTCTTTTATGGAAAAGATGTCACAATGCAAAAAGGCCATGGTTTTGAGCTGTGTTTTTGAGCATTTAATACAATGCTGATTTGACACAACTTTTTTTCAAAAAATGTCTTAACATACAGGAAACTGTTTAAGTAGTTCATAAAAAATGGTCATCAGCAAAATATTATCGTTTAGAAAGTACCATTAGGCTGAATATATGGTAAAAAAGTTGAAGGAATAAGATGCCCTTAGAGAAGTTTGTTGCAGGATATAGAAAAAGACAACTATGTCTTATATTCACTACCATAATTGATGTTCACCGTGCTTATGGTTCTTCAATTTTGCCTATCACAGTATGTATGACTTACTGGAAAACCTTCTGCAAAGGTTAGATTGGCCTTTTCAGTCAGATCTGTGAGAGTTCCCAAACACAAACCTCTGTTCTTCGCTGAAATTTTGGAGGATTCTCCAAAACCTTACAGTCTAATGGAGCTTTCTGAGGACAGGGGGCATCAACCTGCTGAATGAAAGAATCCCAGCTTCACTGTGACCTTACAAGGTGGAGTCTGGAGTTGGAAAAGGCATGTGTGTGTGTTTGTGTATATATATGTATATATGCATATAGCCAATCCCTTCAATCCCCCTGCCCCGAATAAAGAACGTTTACCCCCTGTTACTTAAAATTTAGTAATTATGAAGCCTCAAGATCTTATTTATACATGCCAACTCCGATCTGGTGGTTTGGTCCATGTTTGTTTCCGCATGTCTACCAAGGCCTTGCATTTAGTGTAAGTAAGTGGGTCAGAAGTTCTGAAAGCGAAACATGACCACTGACAAGTTGCCCCTGCAATGTTGTAAACGTGCGTATTTTCCTGCAACCTGATCCAAAAATTCCCTGTTGGTAAATAGTTTTTTTTTAAACTGAAATTTGCTTGAGCAAAATACAGCAGGTCATGGTGAATCTGTGCCACTGCGTGTAATTCTTTTACGTATGAACAGTGCAGTAAAGAACTAAGAAAATTCAGTTATCATTTTGAAGAGCTGTGGTATGAAGTCTTATTAATAAATCATATAACTCATAAACGTGTCTGTGTGTATTTATATATACATAATAAAAACTTGTATGTAAATATATCTGTATGAGAGAGAATGAGAGTTAATAAGAAAAAAAAGATTAAAAAATAAATACAGAAATAGAATAACTAAATATGATAAAATAATACTATTGCTGTAAGGAGACGGCAAGCCTCTGCTACACTTCTCTTTTTCTTAAATGATTTATAGATGTATACATTAATGAGACTCCTTTTCCCAAAACTGTTCAGACTATTCTGCAGAAGCCGTTATTCTGCACCCTCTGTTCTGCAGAGGGTGAAGCCTGTGAAGGAATGAGTTTGAATCTATCATTTGAGATATTTTTTTCTATGTGTAAAATACTTTCAAGTGTTGCAGTTGTTGTCCCTCAGACTCACAGTCAAGGGGCTAATGTATTAATAGCCTGGAATCCATGTTGCTATGTGAAGTGATTCCTGTTGGATTAGTGTATAAGGTCTGTCTAAACTTAAATGCATTAGTTTTCCCAATGCTGTTTTGAAGAAGGGGGGGGGTTTATTTTAGCTTTAGGGTAGAAGTATTGTCACAGTGAGGTTCTCTCTTCCTTCACACATAGAAACCATGGTACGAGGAGGAACTGAAACCAAGCCCAGAATTGGTGTTCTCTGTGTTAAGGCATCTCTCTTCTCAATGAAGACATTTCTTGAAAATTGCTATGCTCCACAGTGATGTATGACTGCCTTGGAAATTCTTGTCTACTAAATGTATTCCCAGCCTCCTGTCTGACTTACAATGTTGGCCTCGTGTTATTTAATTCCCTGCCTGATTCTCAGGTGGGTGTTATGGGTGTGGAGCTGAATTTATAAGCATTTTATGCTGCTGAAAAGAATAAAAAATACAAAATTTGGGCAGTGTTATTGGAAAACTGTTCTAAAAATGTGTTTTTCTATTTGGTGAATTTGACTAGGCCAAGAGTTCACTCTTTTCCTGATTTTGAAACTGTACCTTTCTTTGCTTTTCCGTACATCATTCCTAATTGATTTTTTTTAATCTGTAATTATCTTTCTAACAGTAATAGTATGTTCATTAGTCTGAAACATTGTTTTCATGTAGCCTGGGTTGAAGAAGAGATTCTTTGACTTGTTCCATTTTTGTTTTTGGCTTCTGTATAGACTAAAATGGAATTCTTTCCCAACCTCTCAAGACAGGGGTCAGATCTTGGTAAATTTGCTTTATATTTAAAATAGCTAAAGGTCTGAATCTTTTTGGTGACTCCTTTGTAGCCTTTCACTATCATATAAGAGGCCAGGGTTTGATCCAAGTTAATGGTGTAATCTCTATTAATAAAGATTAGAAACCTTCTGAATGTTTTATTTAACATAAGTATATCCTTCAGTTGCTATTTTATGTGTTATTTTCATTTTACTTGCTTCCTAGGTTAAGTGACTGATAATTAATTGTAAAGGATCATTTCTTTGGAGGAAGTGGCAGTGAGACAGAAGGAAAGATTTTTCACTTTTAGTGTTTAGAGTCTTAAGTATCTCTATGGGGGAAAAGGATATTCACGCCTATGTGGATACATTCACAATGTATGGAAATATGCTTACAGCTTTGGAAGCTTGCTTCTGCTTTAACAAGATGTCAATTCAAACAAGGCATCCTAAAAATGATGGGTTTGCGCAATTCATTGTTCATTGGCTTATGTTATTTGAAGATACCTCAGTCAATACTCAGGATGTAAAATAGTAGCAAGAGTGCAACAAATTTTCTTATCCAAACTGATCCAAGCTATTCTGATGAATGCTAGAACCCTTGAATACTTGAGATGGATTACCTTCATTCTTTTATTTGCAAAAAGAAGCTCTAACATCACAAGAAAAATAACTACGCTAGTAGTTCTGTACTATAGGTCATGTTTTTACAGGATTAGAGTTTATTTATGTTCTTCCAGAGATAATTCTGGGATTCAGTTCTGTTATTGCATTTAGATATCAATAGGTTGTGAACACACAAAAAGGTTTGGCTCTTGAAGAAAATTGTGTGCTTATCTGAATGGAGGCAGATATCTGTTGCATAAATAACTTTTGTCTGAAAATTGCTGAAATATAATTATGTCATAACTAAGATATAATCTAAACTAGAAATATGCATGTTTCTTTCCAAATTAGCTATATTGACTTTTCTCTTTAGTAGAGATTCATGTTTTATAAATTCTGATTTGTCTCTTTTGTAGTACTAGTTCACAGTAAAACTGAAGCAGGGATTTTGTTTTGTTAGTGAAACCTGCTTTTGTTGACCATTTAATTAATTTTAAAAGCACCTTTGTTCATTTTGGTCATCTTTTTGCCTTTGTGTAGGCCAGATCTTTCTGGGGAGTATGCATATTTGAGAGTAGTGACCATTTTTCTTAACTTTATTTTCCATGATGTACAACCTAGCATCATCTCAGCTGGTAAATGAGAAAGCTGTTCATTCTTCCTTTGGAAAAAAACCCAAAAAAACCCAAACAATGGAAATGCTCATGTGTGGGTTGTTTTTTTTTTTCCTAAACCACAAAACAACAAACAACACACAAACAAAAAACCCTTCCAAGAATTGTTTTAAAAGGTGAATATAAAGTCATTTTGCAAATAGTCAGCTTATAATGGCTAAGTTTGATTTTTTTTTTTTTTATAGGATCTAAAATAGGAGTTGGCAGGTTGGATAATTCTTAAACACAGATTTGTATCTTTTTGTTTTCTAGACAACTCTGCGGAAGCAGATTTATGGTTGCTGAACAGTTGCACAGTAAAAAATCCTGCTGAGGACCACTTCAGAAACTCAATCAAGTAAGTTGTTTCCCTAAAAAGATACTTAATTATCAATAAGTATTGCATGTTTCAATGTTGACAGCTTCATTATTTTCAATCTAGAAGTAATTTTGTGTTTTAGAGGAAGAAGTATGCTGAGTTTGAGTATTACGATGGTGAATTCTCTCGAATAGATGTGTAAGATGCAGTGTATTTTTTTTTTAATTAGCTTTAACTTGCAAATCATTATCAATACACTTATTTAAGAGAACTGCTAACCTATCTAGGTAGGGGCTTCTATATCACTTTTCAAGACAATGTTTTAATATTCTTCTGAAGAGTTGAACATTTGTTTTTTGAAAAAGTGTGAATTGCTAGGCTGTTTCTTTTTTCCTTAAATTTTACATAATCAGGCCCTTCTAATTAAAAGGATATCAGGCACATACTTAAAATAGCTGTTTCTCTATACATTTTCTTAAAAGTTGAACTGATTAGCCTATAATAGAAGTCTTGTGAAGAATGTGTTTTGTTTCTCTGTAACATTTCAATGATGTTGAAAAATACGACATGGTAGTGACTTCTACCTGACATTTGCAGAAGTACAGTTATGATGAAAGTAACTGGAAAACCTATACACTTACAGCTGTCATTGCCCTGTGTAAAAAAATGTTGTGATATGTTTCTTTAGTTTTTACCTGTACTAAACAGGCATGGCTATTTATGCAGTCGTTTGTTTAGCGTGGTGCACTGCAGATGGACTGATGTTTGAAATCCATTTTGGTGAGAAAAACATAGTTCTTCACAAGCAGTTGGCATGCTCAGGAAAGTAGAGAGGAGAGAGAAGTGGACATCAACTATCTGCTTGTAGTGCTGGAGTTAATAACAGCATCCTGGGGCTGTAATCTGGAATGGAAACTGTTTGCCCGCAGTAGGTGGCACAGCAGAAGCTTCCTCCACCCCTCAGAGGGCTTCACTTCTTGAGTGCTGGTGTTGCCCTTGGTAATGAGACTGGCTTTTTGGCTTTTTTTTGCTGTTGCCAAAAAAAAAAAAAAAAAGCCAACCAAAAAGCTATTCCCAGAATACTTCCACCTAGTGAGTGCTGGCCAACAGAACTGATGACAAGATCTTTTCCAGTTCAGTTGTGGCCATCTTTTTATTTTACTAATCCTATGCCAGAATTGATGTGGTATGGTGTGTGTCCTTTAACCAGGAGAATAGAGCTGGTTAAGAAAGAGGGTCTAACTAAAAGCAAGTGACCAAAAATATTTCTTTGAACTTCATGTTTCTGTTGCTGTTCTGCTAACGAGCCTGATGTTATTGTAGCCTGTGTTTATTCCTTTTTTCTTACTTCTTCTTTCCTTACTCAGTATCTGACCCACGGATACTCTGGTCGTTCTCCATTTCTTCTCTTTGCTGAGAGTCACTCCTTTGGTGTAGCATGCATCATTTGTTCTCTACTCTCAGATCCGGCAGTGCCTAGTTATGGAGAAGGACAACTTTTGTTGTTGTTTCAGACCATTTTTTACAATGTTCCTTAAATGTAAGGGATGGAACCATATGTGGGTACTCTTTCATGGGACTTGGAGGATGTTTAATCTTTCAGTTCCGTCTCAGAAAAAAGCAAATACTACTGCATCTGGGTTTTGCAATAGTGAGGAAAGCTTCTATCTCTGAAGAACACAATTTCTCCCAAATACACCTGAATTTGTTACAGCATCAAACCGAATGCATGAAGATTGGTGATACAAAAGTAACTGCCATTGTATTGTATCGTAAGAGCTTGTTGGTAGCTATGGAGATCTTTGTTTTTCGCGGTTGAGTAGCAAATCAAACATTTAATATGTGGATTGTCAAAGCAAACATACTTTGAGTGGAAAAATTAATACTTGGCACAGTAATATGATTCTTTCAAATTAAAAATTTTTCAGGCTGAAAGCGTTACATAGCATTAGAAAGGTCACATGGGAGAAGTCTTTCAGTTTTATTTAATCTTTGTCCTCTGCAACAGTTTCTGCTACGTAACTGTCCTTGCATATATGACTTTGAAAGGTACTAATTCAAACCAACAGTAGTATGTTCACACTGGTGGTCGAAGAATGACTGAGAAGCTGATCCCTCACTAATACCTTGTGCTGAAGGATGTGTCAGAACCCAACAAGTCCTGTAGGTTCAACTTTTTTTGATCTGATGTTCTTTTAAAAACAAAACCAAACCACTCCCAAACTCTCAGAACCTTTGCATTGGATGTGCAGGTGTGTATATAGCTGATGCAAGCCCGCTGACAATATAATCTTTGTGCCTTTTTCTACAGCTATTAGAAGTAGTCTGCTGTTCTTTGGTATCAATAAAGTTGAAGCTGCTGAGGCAGGGTGACGGTATGGAGGGCAAAGAGTTGCTTAAAGTCCATTAGCTTATGGATGGGGATTGAGAGCTTTTCCTGTGCAGATTTTATTCTCTGTTGGTTAATCTTAAAATAAGATTACAGGCAGAGGTAGGCAATAGTAATGAAGAATTCCCGGTGTAATTAAGTGGAGTTTGAAAAATCATAATTAGTATCCTTCAAAAAAATGAAGGTTAATTCAAGGAAAAGTAGATAATCAAGAGAATAAACTAAAGCAGTTAACTCCCATCAAGCATCTCATGAACACTAATATAACCGTGTAAAGCAAATAGCTAGGCAAATAAAAAGAATCCCGTGAACAAGGAAAAAGGAAGAAACTAGCATTAAGAAGTGAGGCAAAGAACACCACAGAGAAACAGTCCCCGGTCAGTATAGGGGGGCTCAGTTAAATTGCAGTAACTCTGTTCTTCTGTTTTAATACTTTGTGACGTATCGCAGAATATGCATTATCCCCGGCCCTGGCTCCCCCGAATTCTCAAGTGCATGTAACCCTGTGGCTGAAAACACTTGCGATGAAAGATTTGCTAGTAGCTGGTTTTGGCAGGATCCTACCTTAGGGCTGGAGAAGCAGGAGACGGTCGGTTTTTTAAATGGCTCCAGTTTGTTGTTGTTATGAAGTGAGAACATGTGCTTCTTGGAAGGGGGAAGCGAGAGCATGGGGTACGGAGAGGGAGAGGGAGACAAGGTCATGGGAGCTAGTGTGGATGTGTGGTATTATTGTGAGATTGATAAGAAGTCACTTATCACATGGTATATGTAGAGATGAATGAGTCGTGTGCCTTCGTCTTTCCCTATGATGTAACAGCATAGTATAGATAGTACTCAATGCACAGAATCCCAGAATGGCCGAGGTTGTGGGGGGCCTCTGGAGTTTGTCTTGTTCAACCCTGCTCAGAGCAGGGCCAACTAGAGCAGCTGGCTGCGGGCTGTGTGAAGGCAGATTTTGAGTATCTTCAAGAGACTCCACAAATGCTCTGGGCAACCTGTTTCAGTGTTGAAGCTGTAAAAAGGGATTGTCTTAGGTTTAAACTTTATATCTTGTATTTCAATCTGTTTGTTGCCTTTTGTTCTGTCAGTGGACACCACTGTGAAATGTCAGGCTCTATCATGCCCTCCCTCTCTCCCATCCCTTTCCCCATCAGGTGTTTATACACCTTGATGGGATTTCCCAGACCTTTCTCTTCTGCAGGCTGAACAGTCCCAGCTCTCTTGGCCTCTGCTTGTATGCCAGATGCTCCAAAGCTTTGATTACCTTTGTGGCCCTTCCCTGGAACCCTTCCAGTTTGTCCCTATCTCACCTGTACTGAGGAGCCCAGAACTGGACCCAGTGCTCCAGATGTGGCTCTTGCCAGGGCTGAGTAGAGGGGAAGGATCACGTCCCTCAATGTGCGGGTGATGCAATACCGAATGCAGCCCAGGAGGCTGTTGGTGGTCTTTGCCGCAAAGGCACATAGCTGGCTTGTGGTCAACGTGGTGTCCACCAGGATGCTCAGGGCCTTTGCTGCCAAGCTGCTTTCCAGCCGGTCAGCCTCAGCCTGTCCCCGGTGCATGGGGTTATTCCCAGGCAGGACTTGGATAGGCAGGCACTGTCCATTTTTTTGAACTCCATGAAGCTTACAGATTACATTAGTTTAAGCAAATCTCATTTTTATTAAAATTTAATTTCTATAAAGAAAATAATTAAATTGGGTTAAGTCAGTATTTATTGTGAGGGATCTACTTGTCCTCCTAAAGATGTGATTATTCTTGGGTATGCTTTGTAGGCTTTTAGAAATGCAATTAATTTCTTTTCTGAAAGAAAAAGAAGCACTTTTGTTCTGTAAAGGGCTTGTATTTTGGTTGGTGATGGATATACCTATTGTGCTTTAGTAAAGTAGTTGCTGAGCATTCCTGGGAATTAGCAGCTTTTGGAAAGACCCAGGAGTGTTGAATCCCTCTAATCAGTTTGTTGTTGTTGTGGTGGTTTTGTTTGTTTGTTTGTTTTTTCTAGTGGTATTGAACTCTTGCTAAAGTGGTGGATTCCCCTGGCAGGGAAAGCATGCCACTGGAAATACCTCTCTAACCTGGCCTGTTCTTACAGTCTCAAGTATCTGTGAATGGCTGCAATCCCAGAGAGCTGTTAGTTAATTTGCCTTGGTCTTGTGCTTTTTAACTGGCCTGCCCACACTGATTTAAGCAGAAGTATTTTTGAGTTTTAAGTTACAGTTCGGAAAACCCTGACAAACCTAAACCACAACCATTAATATATTTGCTATACTATTTATATAGAAAGTCCCCCTGAAAATGCAGTGTTCAAGGTTTCATGTTGAACTGAATGACTGGGATGTTTTTAAAGCCTGTAATGACATAGTACCTCAGATACAGTTTTGTGGAATTAAGAGCATTCAAGTGGGTTGGATTCAAGGATCTTTACCTTACCTGGAGATAGTTTTGGTCTGCTACCGCAACTGGTTCTGTCAGTAGTGATTTTTTGTGGTTTTTTTTTATCCTGAGCATAGCTCATCAGAAGTTAAACGTACTTCATGGAATGGGATACATTTTTCCTTTTCACGTGATTTCTCTTAATAGTGGCAGATATTTTCTTTCTCTGGTTACTAGTCAGACACAATACAGCAAAATCCCTTTGGAGAATGCATTCCTGCACTTTAGGCAGCAAAGTGCTTGAGATACTTGACTGAGGGAGCTTGTCCTTGTAGGACAGCTGTGCCTTGAAAACTCCTCACCCTGTCCTGCGATCTGAGCTGGCTTTACCCTTGAGATGGGCAGAGCTATCTTCTTGAATGTTTGCTTATAACATTTTGTGAAGTTGACTTTCTTTTGCCTTCAAATTTAGAATGAAATAATACTTTTTTAGAGGTAGCCTACAATCTATATTTAAAAGTCAATCACATCCTTTTTTTGCGGATAATGTTTCGGTATGATATCATAGCTCTGGACCTGACCAACTTATATAAGTTAAGTGTATATGTATATAGGTGTTTTATAAACAGTATAAATAATAAAGAATAAATAAAATATCATTAACATCCTTCCAGAGAGGTGTCACTGTATGTATTTATTTTGGAGGATGCTGGGTAGTTCTGTGATCGTGCGTTTCAGTGTCTCTCCTTAGTTCCCCCCCCCC
>VXBL01005082.1:201704-222494 GCA_013400195.1 Aramus guarauna | reverse complement strand
CCCCCCCCCCCCCTCCACCAATGGCAGAAGGTTGTTAGATAACATTATCTGCCATCATTAATTTTATTCAAGCGTAGCCTTCTTAAAACTTAGCTGTTAGCAGCAGCAAGAATAAACAGTCAATAAGTTGCTAACTTTAACTTCTGTATACCACAGTAAATCTGTTGAGGCTGTTTGAAAAGAATTAAGCATAAGAGCATGTTCTAGAGGAGCTCACTTCCTTTAAAATAAAGCTACTTTGCTCTTTGTTCTCATGCTTCATTGATCTCTATGTTCTCTAATGCTCTTTTTTTGACTGTTAGTCTCAGATACGTAGCCCATTTTTCCTAATGACCTCCAAAAATTCAGAGACTGTTGCGTGTTTCTAGCTAGCCATCTTTCCCCCTTGCTCGATCCTTTCCTGAGTGCTATTCTAAGTTACTCATGTGTTCCAGGACTTTGGCTTTTCCTAAGCAGTTCTCTTGCTGGTTCAAGTATTATGGGTAGGATTCTGGTGCCTGTCTTAGTGAAATAGCCAGAATGATGTCATTTGGGAAGTGTGATGTGGCTGTGTTGCTGTTGAGGTGTTCATGGCTTGTCTAATGGTATGGCATAAGTTTGACCACTATAATCATCTTTGTTACTGTATATAATTAATATATAACATCAACATATATTCTCTTTACCTACATGTTACAGCATTCACTTTAAGGCACACTCCAGTGTGTATTCAACCCTTTTCTTGTAGCTATGAGTTGTGACAGAAATGCAAGGGCTTTTAGCACTGAAATAGCACTGTGTGGCTTCCAGTTCTGTCCTTGCTTCGGTTTTCACCAATTCATGAATAAACACTATGTGTATGATCTCACTTTTATGCTAGAAGGAGCACCCAAACCTGCAGAATTTGTTGAAATGGTAGTTCAATAGGACTTCAATCTTAGACCATGCAAATTGTTTAAGGCTCTCAGGTCCAAGTGGACTAAGTTGAAGAGTAAAAGGCATGACTACCTCTGGATGCTGCAGAATTTCTGTTCACTGAATGCAATTGTGTTGATGTTAAGTAAGGAGGAGGTTATTCTTTCAGAAATACAAAAGCTTGTTCAGAGATAAGAGATAAGAATAACTTTCTGCTGCTTTTGTTTCTTTGTTAACATTTGTGAATGTAATTTATATGATGAATTTTGCGAATTACGCAAAACCAAAAATTGCACACTGAATTAGAAGTGTTACCACTTTCTTCAAAGCAGCATTAAGCTTTTATTAATATATTTCCAGTGTAAAAGTAGACTGTGATTTACACTTGTTTATAGTGTTCCTACAGTAAAGTTTAAGCTGTGAAGTACCTCTGTAAGAGGAAGCATAAGTATTTCAAAGCTCTTTATTTTATAGATCCTGTTAGCGTAAGACGATCAATTCCACTACATTTCTGACATGAGCGTCATAGCCTTGCTGTTTATTGCTTTTTACAAAAATAGTATGTTGCCATGACTTTAAGTGTTTGTGCCCGAGTACTTAAGGAAGCAGGACAGCATTGAGAACCATAGCTAGCAGTTCTGCTGTTTTCCACTCTTCTTGTATTGAAGAAATCTGGGGAAGAGCTGGATTCTCTGCAGTAAAAATGCCTGGGGAACAAGCTTCATCAGGTGGGAGGAAACTTGGCACTTTAAGTTTTTTAAGCGAAGTTGCCAATAATATTCCTTCTTGCTCAGACTCTCTAATTTAGTCTAGATGGTATTGATGAAAATCTTATCATTTTGCCATGATGAAAAGGCTCGCGTGCTCATAGATTGAGGAAATGCTTGTATTCAAGATACAGGCCATATTCACTGTGCAAGAGAAACATCTTCCCCAGTTAATAGGAGTTGCTAGTTTTGAATGGAGGCTATAACTCTATTTACTAGAATTTTAAATTACAGTTCTTCTCTAAGAACAGCCAGAGAAGCTTATGTGACTGCTGCACTCTAGCTTCATCAGAGCCTTGGTGGGGATAGATTGATGTGCAATGCTTACACTTTCACAGTCATGGGAGATCTGTAAAGATGTCAGCAATCACACACTGTTAACCAAAATCAGTTTTAAAATTAATTTTGTAGCGTAACATAGCCCATTCTGTTCAAGAAATAAATTATTATTTTTTTTAGAAAGCACTCTACTTTTTGATATAAAGTGTACAAATTAACTCATTGAAAATGCTGAATACTTCTCTTGCATTTCAAGGATTTGTTTTTTTTGAGGTTCAGCATTTTTCTGGCAAAATTTTTAGAAGGTTTTTCTACTTCAGCGTCGAGAATTCTTTTTCTTTTTTTTTTTTTTTTGTGTAGCTATGCTCATCCGTATTACAAAACACTTCAATTAATTTTATTTTTATGTTCATTTTACTAGTTAAAGTTTCTCACTCTGAGCAATACTAGTTACACTGTTATATAGTTGGTTAAGCTTTACTATGAAGCATAGCATTGTGCTCTCTGGCTTACAAATGCTGCAGATTTGTATATTTTTCCATATAAATGTTATGTGTTTAGAACAAAAAAATTATTAAACTGCAAGTCTTCATTTAAAAACTTAACAATCTGGTAAGGTTTTTTTTGTTGTGTTTTTTTTTTTTTTTTTCTTTCATTGTCTTAGGTTGATGGAAAACATAGCTGTAGGTGAAGGATTCTGTGATTTAAGTGATGTTTGTTAGTGGAAGGTTTTTTGCTGCATTTGAGTGCATTCCTTTTCTTGCACCCATCTCTGCTGTAAAAGAGAATGTTAAAAGCTGCTTGACATGATGTTATAAAATGCAGAGAAAAAGCAGACCATATAGAACTGAGTGTTTTCCATTGTATAGTTTTTAGAAGATAAAAGGATTATGGACTGCTTGTGATTACATGTGTTACATGGCTGCATTTTGCAGAGATTTGCAAAAGCCTGGGTTATAAACTTGTGTGCACTTTAGTATTTAACAAGGTTTAAAAAAAAAAGGGACAAGAACAGGGCCTGTTAAAATCAACTTTTAAACACTATTCTGGAAATCTTTTGACTTTAACATGAACATGTTTGGGACTATTTTAAGTACTCCATGATACTGATACTTTGAGAGGTTGGTTAGCTCAGTGGCTTTAGTTGTAAACTGCTTATTAAGCCTTGGGTGCTTTAGGGGACTACTTAGTGTTTAGATATTCTTTAAGCCTTGAGCCAGATCATTAGGGACTGATGTATATTTGATTGCCATTTGAAAGAAGGAAGTATTACCAGAACATGAGAAGCCAACTCTGTTTTATGACTTCGCATATCTATACTTGAACTTTGTGATTGGGCTGTAGTTACTGGTCCCCAGCTAGGTAGGGTCCTGGACCACTGGTGCGTTACAAGCAGTGTTTACAGACATTTGAAAATCAGTTAAGTTCATCGCTAAACATACAAGATACACTTTTCTTTGCAAACAAATGCAAATCTATTATCTTTCAGTGATATGGGTAAACAAGGAAGGCTTTTGATTTGAAAAGTACAGCTCCCCAGGTAGTTTATGGAGTAACACTTCCACCTTTCTCCTCATGAACCAAAAGGGAGATACAGCTATAGAACCTGCATGTTTGATTAACTACCTGAAACCTGCTTTAAGAAAATGAGCAACACTAAAAAAGGGATCTAATTCTCTTTAGCTGATGTTATCTTTAGTTGAAAGACAAAACATTTCTTCTTGCCCTCCTCCCAGACTTGGTCAAATTGCATAATTTTAGGAATTCTCTTCAACCAAACAAATTTAATAAAATTTGCAAAAGTAGGTATCAGGCTTTCTCTGTGTTTCTCCTGCTGTTCTGCCATATGATTGCTTTGGGGATGTGACATTGCTGTTGGGCTCTTAGTGCTGGCTGTCCCCTCTTTGCCCAGACCAGGCTCCGATAATACAAATGATCAGGGAGATGGAGGCGCCATCTTGGAGTAGAAGTTTCAGTTGTATGTTTTCTTACCAAAGGGCTTTCAAGAAGAGGCTTTTTGAGGGACGGGAGGAATTTGGTCTCATATTACAGGCATTTGCATGGAAAGCATGTTAAACAAAAAAAAAAACCCAACCTGTTTCTAAGCATTAGTTGAAATTCCTGCTTTGATTAAACTCACACTTCAGATTAGCAGGTTAGCTTCTAGTTTGTCCTTACTAGTCAGAGTGTTTTCTGTTTGCTTGCAGTTTAAGAAACAGGCTACTAAATAAAAATTTTTAAAAATCTGGTTTGTGTTAGGGTGTGGAAAAGAATAAAATCCGCCTTTGTGTCTATGAATTGAAGGAATGTGAATGGTGGAGTGGAATTAGAATATTACTGGGTTTGTAATTCAGCATGGCTGCAGGTGGAAAATGCTCCTGCTGCATTTGCTAAAGCAAAGCAAGCTGATGATGGTTCATTAAGAGCTTGTGATCACACCGTGGTGAGATAGCAGAGGACTACTGGAAATGGAAGCAGTCTGAGACATTGTGGCGTGGGATTTCGTATGACTTCAAACAGTAGGCTAGGTGTACTTTCTTTTCCTAGGAAAAATATCTGTGACTTATCCGTGTCTTACTGAGACCAGCTACCACTACTGTAGCTGAACTTTCTGGTTTGCAGTTTATTTGGGGGTGTGCGGTTGGGGTTCTTGCTTCCTTCGCCACCTGACATTCATCTCCGTTCTGTTGGAGGATTGCTTTTTTCTTTCTCATGGAAGGTAACCAAATTAATTGCTCCAGCACCAAAAAGTATGTGAGAAACTAAGACATTTTAGATTTGCCTCAAATACGTCATAGCATTACTGAGAGAGGACATAATATTAATTGAGGTCCATGGAAGCGATGTGGGACAGGATCAGGACAGAGCTCCAGATGGTTTGGTTTGCTGTACTTGCATACAGAAAGTACAGTCACAAGAGGAGGAAAAGGCTTTGGCATGAGTTGGGTTTTTTTTTCTTGCTTTTCTGAGCATGTATCTAGTAGATCAGAATATTTTCAACAAGCTGCTGGAGAACAGCAAATTGATTCTGCTTCCCTTTTTAAAAAGGATCTTTGGTTCTAGCAAGGCTAACTCTTTACTTTTCAATGGGACAGGTATCGGGCTAAGTTGAAAATAAAACTTTCCACACTAAGTGATCGCTGCTGGTTTAAAAGTTTCATTTTGAAAGTCCTTTCAAGCAGTGGAGATTAAGAGTTGTCTTTAAGATGGGGAAAAACCTTTCACCCACATGTGTATATATAAAAAAAAGTACATGATGAACATTAGAGTGATAAAAGGGTATGGTTCAGTAATATGAAGAGGAGCTCTTGTTAGCTGGTTTTAAGATGGGTTATATGAGCTTTACAGAATCAATGTTTTGCATATTATATGACCCCCTATGTTAACAGGTGTTTTGTTTTATCATTTCAGGACAGATGAATTGAGCAGCAAAGGTTAATGTCTTGAGTGCTGGAAGCAGGTGGTTGATAGCTTTGAAAATTTATCTAATTACCTGCGTGTTGGCTGTTGGCCTAGCAGGCCCGACTATTCCTAGGGAGGGAGCACAGGAAAGCAGGCAGAAACTTGCTGTAGCAGGATTAATGCAGAGGTCAACAAGATCTAAACTCGTCCTCACCAACAAATGTGGCTTTTGGTTTGTTTTTGATTCAAAAGACCATCTACTAAATACTTAACGTGTTTGTCCTAAAACAGAACGTGCTTGCTTGTCTGGGTGAGCTGGAGTGGAAAAAGCATCCTCTTTCATATTTCTGAAAGGGCGTCATCACGTGGTTACGTGAGATGCCAACTTAGGAAGGGCAAAATAATGTTGGTTTTTTTTGTGTCTTGTCTATATTCCACAAAGCTCTTTCTTTTTACACTGAGTTTTGTTGTAGCTTGTATCTTTTTGTCTAATGCACATCTGTAAAGACTGTAATGGTATATTGGTCAAGGCCAGGTGGGATTTTGCTAATGCGATACAGCAGTTCCCATTTACCATGGAATACCTCAGCTGCTGTCTTGACTCTTGGTGCACTGCTCTTATGTGAGGGACGAGAACATCCTCTAATGATGGCAGGGGTCATGATGGACAACTCTTTGTTTTGAATTTAACTTTTCATCCAAAATTTCCTCTCACTCAAACTTTTTATAACTTTCCTGAAGAAACAGCAGAAGCACAGGCCAACAGCAAGAAACAGTTGACTCTGGAGTTGTTTCACTCCAAGTGTGTGTTTGAATTTGAAACTTTCCTAAGAGATAATGTCTGATAACTGCTTTTAACAGGATCAATAATAAACTTTTTTTATGTATTGCTTTTACAGCTCACAGCACAATGGAAAATGACCCTTGTTAATGCCTCCAGCTACTAATATAACACAAATACTAGCCAACAAACTATATACAGATCTGCTCCAAATAGGAAAAAGCCTATTGTTTTTCTTGGGTGTGTTGGAGTTTATTAGCATGGTCTCAAGGGAAATTTAGTAGTGAAGATGCAGAGGCTTGTTTTTTTACAAAAGAACAATGTTAAATAAAATTTTCTAAAATATAGGAAAACTAATTGTAGAAGCAATTTGTGACTATCTCTTATCATAGTGGGTAGCATGGATTTTTCTCATAAAAATTAAATATGCCTCCAGTTTTTGTTTTGTCTTTACCTGTGACTTTTTTAATGAAGAGAATACCTTTTAAGTTTCCTGTTTCTGTAGTAGACTTCTAGCTTGTCTGCAGTTACCTTATATCAGGCATATCTGTAAATCAAACAAAAAAAAAAAAAGGAGAGTCACAAATATTCTGTAGAGACAGAAAAGATGCAACCATGGATGTATCCTAACTACAATAAAATCTTCTCTTTCACATCATTTCAGTAAATAAATACCATGTTTAACTTGAAATGTGAACCCAGGTTGTATAACTTAGAAAAGGCAGCAGAAAATGGGATTTTGACTTCAGGTTGTCCTTAGTTTCAGATGCTGCCACTTTGAGCTTTAATATCTGAACTCAAAATAATTCTTTCAGAGATTTCTTCTTCTTGTATTTTATTTCTCACTGTTAGTAGGAGGTCTTTTGTGTAGCTGGTATTGGACACGTGCTAGCTTAGTTACATGAACTGTGTTGGGCTTAAACAGGAAGGACATTTGGTACAGGAAGCTCTTTCAAGGTAAAGACCATAAAATTTAAGGACTTGTGAAATGCAAATTGTAATTGCTGAACTTTTACATGGGAAGTGGAAGCTATGGTTATTTTGTTTCTATACATATATGAAAGTTATATGGCCTCTTTTGATCCTGTCGCATATGATTACATTTGTAGCCTGTGAATTTGATTGTATAAGTATGCGTGTGTGTAGTAACAAACATTCTAGAGAACAGGTTAAATATGCATTTTTTCACAGGCTTTTTTTGACCTTCCCTCTATGGTTCAGCAGAGTTGTTTCTGATTTAGTCCTGAACTGATATGAATCCAATGTATGGTAAACCTGAGGCTTCAGAATGTGATAACTTTGTAGGATTCACCATTTATTGACGTGTTGAAAATTATCTTTTGAGATATGGATAAATGCAGTCTCACTTTGGACTGTGTATAATGATGTGGGCTGAGGTGCTCCTTACTTATGCACGAGGATGGGCGGCTGATCAAGACAAGCCAGATTCAGCTTGCAGGTGGTGGTTTTGAACGCTTGGTTTTGTTACGATGTTTGCTAATTCATGAACATCCATTGAAATGTAGCTTGGATGAGGGGCTGAGGGCAAAAATCAACATCGTTTGTAAATGTTATTGCAATGGGAAGAGAATTTCTAAGTATTTACTATGGAAATAATGTGAACTCATGAAGGTGGCAGCTCCCCAATGCAATGTAGATACTGATCTCTAAGGATCCAGAGGACTAGAAGATGACACTGCTAGTGATCTCGGCCTGTTGTAGACATTAAGAAAGAAACCGCCACATTTTTCAGTCTCTTGTCTAATGATGTTAACATGTCCCATTCTTTTAATAATGTAGAAATTGAAATGGCAGCTCATTCTTACTGGCTTTCTTCCTTTGTTCCACTCATGGATGTGCTGATGAGGAAGGGGATCGTTTGCTTCATATTTGAAATATATTGGTTTTCAGTGTTAATGGCATAATATGAATTAAATACAGTGTTAAAATATCTCTTGAGCAACTTGTTTTTTAAGTCAACAGTTCATAGTTTTTACAACAAGCACTGCATGCTCTTCAGTTTGTGGTTTCCATTTCTGTTTCACAAAAGGTACCAGTTAAGCATGTTTGTTGCAAAAATTTTAAGTTAAGCTGTTGTGAAATGCTACTCAACATATTACAATTATTGAAGGAAGGACATTTAATTAGAATAAACCAGGTATTGCGCACTCTGTTGTCATTCTTCACTGATGCTGTGGTTGAGATGCAGCGTGCCTTGCTTGAATTTCTTGTGACTATTGCTCAGAAACCACATGCTAAGATGACATTGTCAAATTCTAAGAAAATTGTCAGGGAGAATGTTTTTATTGAGTATATGGGCTGCAACCGACTTCCTCTAACATCCTAAATTATATTACTTACATAATGAGGCTTCCAGCTGGAGTCCATCGCTTGGTGCAATATTTCCATGTGAAGATGGAAAACAGATTGAGTTACCCCATTTCCCTTCTCTTTCCCCTGCTGGAAACCTCCTGGTGGTGCAGCTGCTACCAGCTTCGCCCCCTGCCAAAGGTGCAGCATTGCCTTGTGGCTTCAGGAGCAAATGGCAGGTGGCAGGATAGAGGGTGCAGCTTTATTTTATCTTCTCAAAACGTGTTTCAAGTAGCTTTAGCTGTGGCTGATGTTACGTGTTCCTTTCCTGTCCTTATCTTTCCCAGTAGGGACAAGCTGTTGAAGTGATGCAGCATTGGTGCTCTTCTGTTAACCTTTGCCGACTGTCCTGAGGATTTGAGGTATCCAGATGTTTGAAATAAAATTAGGAAATATTTAGAGCAGTGTGCGAGGGTTTTGTTTACTTTTCCAGTGCTGATCTGTAATGCTCTTCCTGTATTTTTCCTTGCTTTCTAATTTTAATATGTCATCTGTTTACAATAGGGAGAGACAAACCTTCTCAATAGGCCAATTTTTTCCTACTTTGCCTGACTTGAATGATGATGAGAAGCTTCTAGTAAGTTTTAATGAGGTTACCTTTTTCTCAGCACTCAGATCTGTGGTTGCACAATAGGATGTTTTGTTACTGACCCACAATAAATTTGTTGGGGGTTTTGTTGTTGTTTTTCTTCGGTTGACTTTTATTTTTTTATAAGGAATCTTATCTGTTGCGCTGATGTGGACACACTGAGCC
This sequence comes from Aramus guarauna, assembly GCA_013400195.1. Lineage (NCBI taxonomy): Eukaryota > Metazoa > Chordata > Aves > Gruiformes > Aramidae > Aramus > Aramus guarauna. The sequence goes on along the minus strand of VXBL01005082.1, from coordinate 213,247 downwards.
ATTGACCCACCTAATAAGCCACCTTTATTTAGCTACACAGGGATTCACTTCCCATTTGTCTACGAGAGTAGTAGTAGTGCTTTTTTTTTCCTTTTGAAGATCATGTTCATTCACTTTGCACTGTAGGAATATGCATGCTGCCATTAGATGTTACAATAGTCAATTTATCCATGGACTGGAGCCTTTACGCGTAAGATTTGTAGCATTACGTTTATAGAAGGAAAAACATGTATCGATATGTGAATGCATATGGAAGAGAGGCATGAGTAGTCAATGTTGCAAGCTGATCTGTTAGGTGTAGCATGTTTCTGTCGGTGTTTGCTTTTAAGAGATAAGAGGAATTGCTTCTGAATTGAGTGAACCTGAAATGCAGGTTGAGGATATTTGCAGAGCCTCTCGTTAGAGGAGTAATTCCACTTTATCTTTGACTAATACGCAGGACCCTCTGCAGGAATTAATGGTGTGGTATTGTAGCAATAGTGCAGCAAAACTAATGAAAGACCGTATGGGGGAAGGGAATGTATTTTGAGAAATCTCATACCATTTCATAGCAGCATACTCATGAGCAGCAAGATGTTTCCATGTGTGGTGTTCAGCATTCAGGTACCATGGCGTATGTATTCATGGCATGACAGGAGGAATATCTCCGTCATTAGGTTGGCTTTTGATGTGCCTTTTGTATTTTGCAGAGTACCTAGCAGGTTAGGGTCTTTGTGGGTTTTTTTTGGGGTTTTTTTTGGTTTTTTTTTGTTTTGTTTTGTTTTGTTTTGTTTTCTTTCCTGTGTGATGTCAGCAAGAGTTGCGCTTTGCTCAGTCTACTTCTGTCTGCTTCTCTGGGGTATCTTAAAGCTTCAGTGATTCACTTCATCTTCCTGCCATCATCTGTTAGTGGCTCGGGTTTTTGTTTTAACAAGGGTGTAAACTGTTCCTTATTCTAAGCTGCCACTTGTTTCCCTACCATGGTGTCCTGAGAAGCTGTGTACAGAGGTACTGTGGTCTGCATCACCTGCTAATTCATGTGCTGTCAACACGTGTCTTTTTGTGTCCCCCCTCCTGCTGTCCCTTCTGAAGGTTCCGCACCTGTGCAGCCCCGTTCATACCAGTTGTAATGTTTTTATTACGCATCTCAACAACAGACTGCAGTAAAAAGATGCTTGGCTAAGAATGGGTGTGTTTTAATGTTATTTTAAGTTTTCCATTATCGCATTTGAAACTTGCATGTTTAAATGTCTACTTAATTCATAAAATAGATATTTAGAAGAATTAGTGTAATACAGTCTGCTGCTGAGGTAGAAAAAATTCACCAAATAGAAAGCAATTAATTCACTGCAGTTACCTAGTCAGGACCCTTGTTGTTGTTTGTGCAATATGATTGATGCACCAAGTTCCTGGAATTGAGTTGAGAGAAGAGAGTTTTCTTTCAGTTGAGTTGGTACTGACTGAAGGCATGTCTCTTGCAAATCACGCTGCTCAGATCAGAGCTCTCTACATCACTTGTAACTTTTTGAAGAGTCAGTGGAAGGTTACATTCTGTCTTCCCCATCATCCTGCTTACCTTTAATGACAGGCTACTGCTACTGCCATGAGATGAATTTCAGGATAACAATCTGGTATTTTTTCATTCTTTTCAAAATGTCAACAAGCAAAACTTGTTATTTTTGTTTGGGAGTAATGAGTAATGCCGTCAATCAAATCCCATTGAGTTTGCCTCTGAGGCATGTGTTGTTAAACTTCATTTTCCATCTCCTCCATGTAACACTTAGAAACCCAGGGCAAAGAAATAAATTTTAGCTTTATTTTTATTGGAATTATGAAATTTAGTTGCCTATTTTTACTTGAATCATTATGTCTGCTGAAAACTATCATAGCACAGACATTAAAGGCACCTCTGGGACTTCTGTGAGGTCCCATGCTGATCTGGGGTCACTAGGTGATATCTCCTCTCCTGCCTAGGCATGGTTTTAAGCATCTATCCTGTTTTTCTAAGCTCTGGTTCAAATCAACATAAGCAGGGCTCTTTTCTGGGATGTCCTCATGGCGGGGGTGGGGTGGGGTGGGGGGATATTAACTGGGATCAGCGAACTTCATGCTTGTGTTTGTACATCACCGTAACTGTTGAAGAAGTCCAAGAGAGCTATTGAAATAAGGCAGCTGTCTTCAGTTAAAACATCTCTCCGTGCCCACAGATGAACAACTCTGCTTCTGCTTCAGGACCTCTTACTGAGATGTTTTACAAGGCCACGCTCTTTGTCATCCTCTATAACCCGTCCTTATGATTGAAAGGAGAGCTGAGAAGACGTGAAATTCACAGACGGCCATACATAGATGATATGCATTATCAAATACCCTAACATAATTTCTAATACTTTGTTTCCTAGGATTCCCAAGGCTTTACAAGATGAATACCTGGGTAGTAGGAAGGCTTAGGTTAAATCTAGATTGTAGGGAATTTGTATCATAGATGGAAAACAAGAGAATACTCAAAAATAGTAGAGAAAGCAATGGTCCTATGCTGTGTTTAAATAAAGTGCTTTAATTAAATTCCTGACACTGTTTAAATGTTTCTTTAAAATTAACTTAAAACTAACATGTTTGTTTATAGTTTTTGATAGTTGATATAATTATGTTAAATTATTTTGTTTATAGATATTAGCATCCATGCAGGTTGAGAAGTTAAAAAAGTACAACTGGAACATACAAGTGGGCATCTTTATCAGTCATTCCTGAAGTCTCTTGTCTGTTTTCCTTATCTGAGTTAGTTATGTTCTGAGCAGTCCCCCACAGCCAGGTAATGGCTAACACAAATAGTCCCTCTTCATCATGATCTGCATCAGCCCCCTGTAGCACAGTTCTAGGTAGTACTGAACTTTGTGGATTATCCAAATTCCCTGTTGCTATTGCACGTGCAGAAAATGTTAATTCTTCATGTAGTTTAAGTAGCCTTGTTTGTTCATTGCTTTGCTCTGCACATAAGCACGAGCTGTTTGTGCTGGTCTGTGCATTTGTAATGTCCATAGTTGTCTGCAGAGACATACAGCATTTACCAGTTGGAGGGGGAAAAAACAAACCCCTAAACAAAAAATAACAAACAACAATCAAACCACCCCTTCTTCTGGACCGGTAATATGACAATCAGAATGAATACTGCTACATCAAGCACTGGAGCTTTGTATATCACTTACAAAAAGTTTTAAATATATATAATATATTAATTATATATACCCCTGTGTGTGTATCTCTCTCTCTCTCTCTCTCTCTCTCTCTCTAGGTTCCTTGTATTAGTGCTAGCTTTATACCACCTGAGGATATTGTTCGATGTCTCGTTGAGAGCAAAATTTTCCTTTGTTTATCAAAAGTGGTATCATTGGGAACGATTAAGGAATTAAATTCTTAAGCAGAGTGGTTGTGTCTTGTGTCCCACTCCTGCCTGCTTCCTTAGGGATCTGGAGTGAGCTTTGTTCGGGGGAGGTTAGGCGATTGTAACTCTGAGTGTAGCCAGTATGAAACATAATGTATTATCTTGAATGTGGTCTTCCCCTACTGTAATGAGTCATTAGTGAAGAGACAATTAAAGTAACTTCCTAGCCTTCCAGACTCACCTGGTGGCCTTACAAAATGAGGTACTGGAGTAATAAGGGCCGCAGCAGTAAGAAGCATGGGTAGCTTTGTCAGTGGTTACGATTATGACTTTGTTACGGCAGTTTCCAGAGGAAGTCATGCATGAGTTCCTAAATTACAGGTTAGCTTAATACTCAAAATATTTTCCCATAAACACATGTGCAATTTCTGTTGTTAGGGGTTACCACGTTGGGAGACATAATAAAATTTGCATCCTTGCTTAACTCTCAAGTTGAAAATATATTCAAAATACAGAGGGGAGGGAATACTGATAAGGTGTATACAAAGTCCACTGGAAAGTACTACAACCATGGCCTAATGCTGAATTGAAATTGTAACTCTAATCTTTGATACTAATGTTTGAAAACCACTAATGAAATTTCTTGGTGTTGAGCTGCCTCCATCCTGTTTGCTCAGTTTGAAAAGGAATCCCAAATAGCTTACAGATGTTTCTCAGTAAAGACTGGAAGACAGACATTGAGAAATCCCCATTCAGTCATTTTTAGAGGCTTGCTAAGTTTGATACAAGCTTACTTCCTCATGTAAAGTGATCTCAGGATGTAAATTGCTGATGTATTTAACAATTTCGTTTCCAGAGTTTGGAACCCGATTCTGATCTCAAGGTAGAATTTCCTCAAAAGATGCAAAGTTAACAAACCATCTGCTCCTTAACTCTTGAGTTCCCATGACTGTTAGTAATTCAGAAACGTTGGCCAAATCAGTCTAAACTGTCTTGTCAGATTAAAAACAAAAATTGTTTCTGGTTTGTAGAAGGTGAAGAAAGCACCCTGGTTTGTCAGTGTTGAGCTCGTGCCAAGGTGACAGATGTCAGATGATCCCAGGGAACAGATTTGTGTGGGAAATGTCGGGTCTCTAGTGTCTGCAAAGTTCTTTTACTTTATGTAAAAAGTAGTTATGAAACATATTTGAAAATAAATAATAAGGAGGTTGTGATAGTATCTTCTGTGGCACTAATTATTTAGGAAAATATCAGATTATCTTTCAAAACTTCACTCCATTTTCTTAGAAATTGCACATTTTTTTGGCAATTTTTTCACGTTCAGTGGGCTTAGGAGGACAGAGTTCTGCTTTATATGGAATATGGTGAATCAATAAACCTCTATGCAGTTCTTTGAGGATCAGTTTCTTCATTCAAACAGATGATGGATAAGCAATAAGAACCAAATCCTACCCTTGATATGTTGGTAAAAGGTGGTTTTTTTATTAAAGTGTGTGATCACAAATGCTTCTAATTGGGAGCAGGTGATTGTTCTTGTAACTGTTCCCACAAAATGTGTTCAGAGGCAAGTTTTTACCAGTAAATGATCTCTAGCTAAATATTTAACAGATTTTTTTAAAAATCAAGTGTGGATAAACATGTTAATAAAAATATTTCTTTTCTATTTGTGTTTCATGCCTTCTGTTATGTCATAGGAGAGCTATTTAAGCAATACAAAAGCCAACATGTAAAAATACAGAAAAACAGGAGAGTAAATTTGAAATAGGAATGTTAATGGCTGCTTTGTTAGCTACAGAATGACTGAGGGAAAGAAGAAAAAAACACAAACCGAAATAATTTTGTTTTATTCTTGAAGTGTTTTACTGTAACATGGCCATTTTGCCTGGAGTCTGCTGAACTGATGGCTTCTCAGTCAAACTGTTAGCCCCTAGCACATCAAAAACATCTCTGATGGTTTAAGATATCACTGCTTCTGTACTGGATGTTACTGAACCTCCAGCAGAATCAGCAGTCAAACAATCCATATTAAATTTTCTTAAAGTTTTCTTCAATTCTTTCAAGCAGTTCTTTAGTCTTCCATGAAACCTGATAAAATAAAGGGAACGAAAGTTTGTAGAGTGAAGGACTAAGGTCTCTTGGTAGGCTTCTCGAGTAACTCGAGTTCTCCTTCTCTTTTAGTTTCAAACCTAAAGCTTTGGTCGGTAACCATCTCTGCACAGCCTTTGCTCTGTATCACTGATAGTTACTCTCTCTTGTGGTTCTGTGTGTATAGCTATGAAGGGTGTTACTGAATTTGCAAAATCATACACTCCGAGGATCAAAATGAAGAACACCTATGTAGCCTTTTTTTGATTTTTACCTTATGACAGTTCTTATTCAATGATTACACACTGTTTTTTCCAGAAGTTTATGGCCATATTGAGTGATGGTGACACAATTTCATTGCACATTCTGAGGTGCCATTTACTGGTATTTAATACTTTTTAAAACTTGCAAACTCTTGTCAGAGGGCAGGATTTTTAATTTCCTTATGGTTTTCCTGTGCTTCTCATCACTATATTATGCAAGTGCTTTACAGAAATGGATTAATTGATTTTCACAGCATTCTTTGTGGTCAGAGCTTCATGGTATTCCTTTTTTCTTAGTGCACTGGAGACTTAGTGAGTGATACGAGGGTCAAATGTATCCCCGAGTTCCGTCATCCAACATGTGACTCTCAAAGGTTTGGTGCTTCTGAACCTTTAGCTGTGGCTGTGACCTTCCATGCTGGGTACTACCTATGACCACTGTGCCCCGTTGGTGGTAGCTGCTTCTGCAAATCTGGCAGGCACCACGAGGGTAGGGTGTTCCCAAAAAAAGACNGGTTGCTGCTGTTGGAGATTTTTTTGAGGACAATCGAGTATCGTCACTAGGAGACCATGTTTTCTCTTTCTGGAACCCACTAAATCATGTAATATCCAGCTTTTGCCATGACTGTTAGAAAGGTCATAGAAATTACAATTGCCCTCACTACACAAGCAGGGGACAGCCATCCCATCCAGCACTGGATGAGATGGTTGTCCTGGGGAAGTGCACAGGCCTCTGTAATTGTGTCAGAAAGGCTCTGTGAGCAGACTATAAGGAGGAAATACTGATGTGTAGGGGCAACGTCATCTCTGGCATTTTTACATTTTGAGTGTTTGGCTTTGCAACCTAAATCGTGTGTTTTGACCACAGTTTTGTGTGCAACGTCTTCTAGGTTAGAAAACAAACCACCAGCAGTTTACATGACACTGCACTCCATGCATGACTGTAACCTCTTTCCCAGGCTGCTAAGCCAGTTGCTATTTCCCCCAATGCCATTCTCTGGTTCACCTCTACTCTGCATTTATGTTGTGCTATTCATCTGTTGCTTGAGTGGTCTTGATTCACTGAAAGCCAAGGAGGCAGAGGTTCCCTGCTCTCTGTTTGAGGAGCTGCGATGCAGCCTGCTGCATCCTGGCGTGGTGCTTGGGAGGGAAAGTTGTCCTCTCTGGACGTGCTTGGTACAGTCAGAGTCTCTGAAGGACGTGGTTAGAAATGGAGCTTTCTGCCAAGCTAATGCACCTGCAGTTTTTCAGACGCCTGTAAATTGGACAAATCTGAGCTTTTTTTCCACTGTGTTGGCAGAAAGCATTTCTGGCATGAAAACCTATTCTGTTGCCCGTCTTGAAATTTGGCTATTAAAAAAAGTCATCCTAACTTTTTAAAAATCTTTGGCATAAAACTGCATATCATTTTACTGGATCTTCAGTCTTATTCTTGGAAAAGAGATTGGTTTCTGGACAGTTATGATTTCATGCTGAAGTTTCCAGTACTAATTAGATACTTTGGAAATTTCAGCCTGCTGGACAGGAGGGGTTTTGAGCTGCAAAATCAGGTATTGGCCAACTGTTAGAATAGACTCTTTGCAAGCAATCTAAGAAGTGCAGCAGCTGAGTAGTACCTGAGTTGAGTTTGGCAACTCTAAAATTCTTTTAAAATGACAACTAATAAAACAATTCTATTTCTACAACGAAAAATGTTGAAGTACGTAGCACTGGTTTTGATTAAGAAAAATAAAACTAGCCTTAAATGATTTGGGCACAAAAAAAAANAGACCCAAAGGGTAATTTACTGAAAGGTGTGAATCTTCTGCAACTGGTTTGCTAATGGATGACGTAGGCTTATCTAACATGGTGAGCTCCAAGCTTATTTAGGCGGGTTGCAGAGGGCGTGCCCGGGAGCGAGCAGCAGTTAGGTGTGAAGCCTGTGTCACCCTGCCACCGCGGTACCGGCTTTCAGCAGAGGTGAGGCCAAGAGGTGTGGGGATGTCAGAGTCCCTCCGGCCGCCTCTCCTGCCCCCGGCCTCTGCCCCAGCGAGCTGTGAACCCAACTGCTTGACAGGTGGTGGAGGGAGATAATCAGGGTTATATGTTTTCCTGCAGATGGAGGTAGAGTTACCAGATACGCTTTGTTTACCGAATGTTAATGGTTTCTTAAGGAAATAACTCTGTGCCTTCTGGTGCAGAGTTTCGTAACTGAGTGGAATAGTTAAAGCTCAACACATTGCATTTTGAAATGCTGTCTCGGTTATGACTGATTATTAGGCCATCTAACTCACGTTGCTCAGGAGCAACTATAGCCACAGTGACTTGAAGTGCACCTGCAGAGCTATTTTTTGTGCTCCTTGTAGATTATAAAATGGTTGAAGAAAGCATGACTTCTAGTAAACTATCATGTTATTGTAAGGCTGAAATCGAGAAACACTCCCAATGTCATTGCTGCCACTTTGCAAATGGAACTGAGAAGTACAGCTCAGGTTTTAATCAGAAAAATTAACTACTACTTGATACACTTATCTCAGTAGTTGTAAGGACAACATTTAATATGTTTTGGTCTTTTTCTGCTTCAGTTGCACATCAATGTGGAAGGCTCACTGAGCTCAAACAATGAAAGAAAATCTGTCTCACCTTTCACGAGTTAAAGTTTAAACAGCGGAGGTTAACTATCTACAAACCGGGAGAGAAAAAGGAGGCTTCTTAGCTTTGCACCTGTCAAGCGCTGGAAATAATTGCTGTTCTAAAGCAAAAAACCCAAAACACGACCTGTACAGCAGCTGCCAAGCCCAGCGTGTCGGGTATACGCAGGTACCTGGGCCAAGCAGGTTGAGGAAGACAAAGCTTTTGGTGTGCAAAGTTGAGATGTGGCGTGTCATGTGGAAACCATGGGATACAGGTGTGGTGTTTGCACTGGAGGGAATAGCCGAAGCAGTCACAGGGGTGGGAGGTAGCGAAAGCCTTGCTGTAACTTGAGTTGAATATGGCTCAAAGCGTTTTTCCAGCCGTCTCAGTTGGTCTAATAACAGGCAGGTTCTCCCCTCACGGACCCTCCCTTGGTTGTGTCTTCAGGTCAGAGGTGTAGCCTCCCTCCACAGTGAGGAGCCACGGTAGGAAAGTTATCCATGTTTCATCCACTCTCATGAAACAGGAATGAGTGAACGAGGCACTAACATTTTTTTGTAGGCATGAACTGGCCCCTTGTTTTGCTGAAATTAATTAGCCATGTAGTGCTTCATATTCCTAGAAATCCATTATTGGGCACTTCATAATTGAGCAAAAATAAAAAATTCAGACACTGGAATTTGAATACTGCTCATGGTTTATTTCAGCCCTAATTGATAAGATTTTTAAAGATAGAAAGTTTTTTGTGATTTCCCAAAGTTTCCGTATCAGTTGGAGAACCAAAAATTGCAGTAGCCCCTTAGTATTAAAAGAAAATCTAAAACTTAATGATAGGACTGGTAGCAATTTACATGTGGTGGGACCAAGGCTGAATTACTCCCAGGAGTCCTTGGTTAAGGCATGTGGTTGCAGCAGCTTAAGCTTTATCCTGGTAATTCATTTCGATATTAAACTTCTTGTGTAACTTATTTTATATTTCCTTGGTCAATACAGGTTATTTCAGGATGCTTGTGCTTTTCATTATTTAAAGAAATGAAAAAGTGAAATTGTCTGATAAATCTGTTATACTTGCTCATATTAAACAAGGCAAGAGTAAACTGCATCAAGATTTAGCATGGAAATAAGCTGCTAGTCCCCCTACCTCCACTAGGGCTTGCTTATTTTTCTATGGAAAATTACAATATTTTAGTAAGTAAGGAAACATGATCTGTTTAGGTGGTGTGAAAACACCTGGACCCCTAGAGTGAGGTGGCCCAATAAATATTCGCTGTCCATGTGGAGTTTCTTACTGTACCTTGGAAAGCTTGGCTTCTAGGATGGACAAAAAAGGGAAACTGTGGGTTTTGGCTGTGTGATGGAACGTAAGGAAAGGGGCAGCCCGGCTCTCTAAAGGGTTTTTAGCTGTAAATGACACAACTATAGGTGATTTGGGAACAAGACAAATGTTCAAGACTGCGAAATCATCAATATTCTACCTAGATGCCTGGCTGTGGCTTTGACTTGTAGGCTTCTTGGGGCATTTTCCATGGAGTAGTTTATCTTTGAAGTTAGCATAAGTTTTTAAAAATGAGGATACTGATAGAGTTATGAGAACCTTGAGAAAGAAAACTGTACTTATGTACTTAATTGCATTTTGTATAACCAGTGTCTGACAAATATTAATGAAGTTAATCTGCTCTGTGAGGAAGGAAAGTATCGTCAGTTTTGTTTTAAGAGAATCAAGGAACTAGGAGAACTGACAAAGGTCCCCTAGGAAGTTGGTGGCAGAGCTAGGAAATCGACCCAGCTTAGCAGAGTCCCACTGCAATGCTTAATCCAGCAGCATTAAGTCTTTTTACTCTTCTATATGCCAGAGCTTGCAGCTGAACCCAGTCAAGATTTTAAGACTCTGAATTGTATTCTTTACTCTTATTTTAAAAGACAAACAAAAACACCAGAGAAAAGTCTTTGTCTTTGCTAATCTGTATTGAAGGATCCTGTATTTGCTTCACGCTAAGAAAAAGCCACTGTCTTTTTACTGCAAGCTGCTTGGCTGGTGTTTGTTATCATGTTAATCTTACCCATCTTATTAAACTGGTAGTTAAACTGATACAAAAGCTGTAGGTAGACATATCTAGCAGAGCAAAGATGTGCTGTTGCTGGTCTGTGCAGTCACACGCCCCTGTGGCTGCTGGCTCTAGATCCTCTGTTCTTGCTGTTTTAAGTCAGTTTGCTGTCTTTTCTTCCCACAGTAATCCCTATAAGATGGGGAAGCTGTGTTTCAATATGTTCATGCAGTTCCAGGACAGTAGAGTCCTGCTGTGCATTGCTGCTGTTGCTCGGTGTCTCAGTGCAGTAAAGTGAGGTCTGAAGCCACATCACTCTTAATCTCATCATCCTTAGTTGACTTTTATTTTTGTTGTGTTAGAGAATTCAAATATGGGTCAAAATTGTACCCCTTCTCCGTAGATTTAGTATGTCAGTGTTAAGCAGTTAATCTAGGTCTATGAATGTGCTTTCAGCTGGATATGGGTGAAGCTTTTTTACTTCTCAGTCCTCGTTTTAGGACCACGTGGTTTGTGTGCACCATTCCTGTGTTACAGTAATAACAGGGCAGCCTTGTCTGTATACTGACACTCTCACTGCACCAACCCACAATTTTTGGTTGTACGGATACTAAATAGCAGTTGAAGATTATTAATTTTTAATTTATGGTATTGAGCGCTTCATGTCTGGCTGTTTGCTACTTGTTTTTTACACAGAGAATTTGATGTAAGACTCAGCTAGTCTTAATGTTTCATCCTTGTAATAGTTTAGGACCTTCTGACTCTCTGTGCTTAGGCGAAGATATACTACATACTGTAAATCTTATTCTGTTTCTTAGTTTTTTTAATTACTAGTGACAGCCTGGTCACTCCAAGTGGTTCTTTGAAGGTGCACGGTCGTAATGCATGTATCAGTGGGGCTTCTTGGGTGTTAATACTACTTAACATTTTTTTCATTGATGTGGATGATGGGATGAAGAGCATCGTTACCTGGTTTGCAGATGACACTAAAGGGAGGAGAGTGTGTGATGTCACAGCAGCCTTTGATTAGGTGGGACCTCAGAAAGCTGGAGGCATGGTCCAACAGAACCTCATGAGGTTCAGTGGTGACACTTGTACCTTGAACAGGACAGCCCCATGTAACAGTGTGGGCTGGGAACTGATTGTCTAGGGAGCACTTCGGGGCGGGGGGGGAGGGGG
>VXBL01005082.1:185565-201663 GCA_013400195.1 Aramus guarauna | reverse complement strand
GTTTGTGGGTTTGTTTGGTTTTTTTTAAAGAAAATAAACATGGTGGATACCAGGTTGAGTCAGCAGTGTGCCCTTGCAACAGTAAAGGCCAACAGTCTGGCTGCATTAGCAAGAGTGTATCCAGCAAACTGATGGAAGTGATTATTCTTGCTTACCATTTGGGAGGATGGAGCTGGAAAACTGTGCCTAGTTTTGGATTCCTGAAGACAAAATGGCTATCAACATGCTGGACAGAATCTATCAAATGCTGCTGAGATGACTGGAAGGCTGGAGATGAGTTCTCATTGCTGTCTTCAGCTGTCTAATTTGTAGCTACAGAGAAAATGGAACCCAAATTTTCTAAGAGGAGCCCACTGTTAGGACAGGAGGCAATGGTCTGGCAGCAAGACCTGGGTGTAGTAACAGGAACAATGGGAGCAATGATTTTATTGTAATTATGGCTGGTTATAAAGAAACAAATGTTCATGGCAAGAGGGGATAAGTAGCAGGAACAGATTGCCTGGAGAGGCTGGTATCCATTTTTGGGGAGTCTTCAGCCTTGGGTGTGCTCAAAACTCAACTGGGCAGCTTTGGGTTTCATTATTGAACTTTGGAGTTAGTCCAGCTTTAAGCAGGTTTGGAACTAGATGGGAAGTTAAGGGGGACTCTGGAGATCCCATCTGACTGGAGGTTTGTTATGGTTCTGTACAGCTACCTTGTTGATGAAGAGTTTTTGAAGACCTCTTTTTATATGACTATTAACCTGTCTTATGCCAAGGCACATATAATAAAAACTTAGTATTTTTGAGGCCAGGAGACTGTGCCAGTCTACTTCTGGAGTGTGTGTATGTATATGTAATTTCAAGCGATTTTTGGGGGAAGAGCTTAGTTGACTGTCAAGAGGAGAGGGGGTTTTGTTTTCTTTCAGCTTCTCTAATGCCAAAGAGCAGAGCCAACAAGAGCTGGTTTGGAAAACAATGCACTTACAAATAGAAATGCGCTCAGTGACAAACTACTAGTTTGCTCACACAGCTAGTCTGGACCACTGCTCTTCCCTTGTTTGTTTTTGTTCAAAAGTCCAGATATTTGTAAATATTGTTGCTGTCCTTAGGAGAAGAGGGTAGCAGGATAGTAGCATATACACTTTCAAATGCTCTCATTATCGAGTAAGGCCAGAATGCCGTGTTCATAATGCTGGCTAAGAGGCACGATGAAAAATTGAAAAAAGTTAAGTAAAAAAAAAAAAAAAAAAAAAAGTAAGAGAGCAGGACCAGTAAACCAAAGTAATTCTTAACTGTTTACAGAAATTTTCTTCCTAAAAGTACAATTTCTAAAATGAAATTACTGAATTCTTACAGCAGGAATTTCAGAGAATAATTTGTCAGTTTACTCTTTTGAGATTTTTGCATCTTAAATGTTTAAGTGCTTTCCATCCCAATTTCAGGAAGAGGCAGTGGTAGCTCTAAAGGAGGAACTTGGGCTAGATGGTCATTTTAGGTCCTTTCCAACTGAACTATGCTAAAATATTCAGTACATTTTTAACCCTTTATAAGCTTGTTTCTGCCTCTGTGGCTAGAGAATTTGTTTCCTTAAATTGTTACCTTAAAACAGGTATGAAAGCTCTTAGTCCATGCAGTTGGTGGGTTTTATGAGATCCATTCCCTTCTCTTTTCTGAGTCAAAGACTGTGCCATCCTGTCTTTCAGCATTGTCTCAAAGTAAGCTCCCGTGTGTCTGGAATATAATCAGCTGTTGGTATTGAATCCTTTGCTATGGCCTGATGTCAAAGTAGGGACTTACTCAAGAACAACTTAAATTTTTATGTCTGTTCCTTGTCCATCTTTTGGGACGTAAGAATAAGGCTTAGGAAGAAAGTTGGTGTGTATTTGTGTATCCAGCCCTGAAGGACAGGTGCCTGATCTCGTCTGACCTGCACTTACTGATTTAAATAGAGTGAGTGACTGACAAGCTTGACCTGGGGCTGCAAACTGAAAGCTGGCCTCCCACCTCCATCTCCTTGTGTGCACTGTCAGACCGCAGCTGTGCCCCAGACTCCCCTTCGGAGCGAGCAGGTATGAAATTAGCTACACATGACCCCTCCGAGAGGTGCAGGGATACAAGTCACTTTACAAAGGTAGAGAATATGTGAGACAGTCTCTTGCTTTTTTCCTGTCTGGACTAAATATTGTTAAAGGTACTACCGTATTTCTCACTTTTTTCCCCTGTATCTTTGTGCATGAAAATGCTTTGCTAGAACATCTCTGGGCATTTGTACAACTTATTAAAGCTTATCTAAAGAATACAGTTAAAAAATGACTCTTCAGAATCAAGTAAAGATATTTCTCTGCACCTCAAGCTATAGTCTAGGCAAGCAGTTTTAAGCTGTGTCTTGTAAGCAAGGGTCCTCCTGCTTTTTGTCGAACTAGTGCATGTCTAGCCTTACAGCTATAAGTGATAAAAGGCAACATTGGGCTGAATCTGCACAGGTGTGCAAACACAATGTTTGCTTACTCTGTTTGCTGCAATCTGAATCCTTCACTGCTCAAAGTATTTGTTTTCCCTGGAAAACTACACTGTAGTGTAACATGTATAACACCATGTTAAATATCGCCTAATAGGTAGGCTCACTGTGAGAAAAAGGGATGATTTTTTTTCTTTTGGCCAGGAAGACTAACAAACTGCAAGACACCCCACCTCCGTGTAGGACTGACAAAACCTACGTTGAATAACCACTAGTGCATGTGCTATTTCCACTGGAATTTTGCCTTGCTATCATTACCTTGACTAGTGGCCTTGGGGAAAATGACCCTTGCAATGGCTTAAGAAATGCAAGAATTGCATCGTTGATCCCTGCAGCTAAGGTTTGACAACTGCTACAGGCTGGCCCTGGCCAGTACGTACGTACATTGTGGTTAGGTGTTAGTATTAGCTTCACAGAGGTGGTACTGTTCTGTTTTTCATCAAGTATGTGAAGGTGGTGAAATTGGGATGAGCTAGTTACTGCTGGTAGGCATGAGCATCTGTCTGTCTCCTCCCTCCTCCTACCAGCATTACAGGGGTGGGCCCTAAAAGTTCATGAAGGCAATGTGTCCTCAAAGTGTGTTCCTTTCATCGGTCCTAGGTCCTCCTTGCCTGACTCCCAGACTGAGGGCTGTGGAGGACAGACTAGGTCTTCTGCAGGGTTCGTAGTCAGGACTGCAGAAATACATCTTTTTTTGTTCCCCCATTGCTTTTGCAACCCTTGTTCTACAGACTCTCTTACACAGTTTCTCCCAGTTGCTAGGAGGTTACTGCAGAAGTAACAATCCTAGATGTACCTGTGTAACATGGAGATACTAATTTCTTCACAAGAAAAAACAACTGGGCATTCACTGTTTGTGGGTTGGTTTTTTTTTTTCCTTCCTTTTTTTCTTGAAGAAAGATAAGTGCTATCTGAGTTGAAACAAGTACAGTCTTGGACTTGGCTTGTGTATCTGATGAGAGGAATGTGTTAGTGTCTTAATGTAACAAACATAAAATGTTCAATTTTATTATACTGCACTGTTAAAAATGCTGTAGCGTGGATCTGGATACCACAACTTAATAAAATATCAATTGAAATGTATATAAATATTTTATCTGGAACAGGTGAGGAATTGAAGAATATAATCTGCTTTAGTACAGTGATTCATTATTTCAACAGTACTCATGTGTTACACATTTCTATGTATTAAATATCAAGTGGATTACACAACTGGTTTTAATTATTCTTCTGAGCTGATGCCTCTTCAATCGAGATAGGTAGCTACTAGAATAAGAGAAATGGAAATTATAGTATTGCAAGAGGAAAGCAAGCAATTGAAGACATCAAAACCAATACAGAATGCTGGTAACTGTTCTTTTTCTGATACCCTGTAATTTTACATTTTCTTAGTGCCTCTGCATGTGAAACAAGTTTTGCCTGATCTCAGATTACTATGTTAGAAAAACCCCAACAAATCCTTAATGTATTTTTAGGGATTTAAAAAGACTTCAGGCTTCTGCTTCTGATTTTCCATCCTTTAGGCCTTTCTCCTAGGTAGTAACCTTTTCACTTCTGCGAGTGGTGATGCCCTTTATTTAAAAATAAGAAAAAAAAAAAAAGTCAAGAAATTAAACCTCCAGACCAGACAGTACCTCGTTACTGGGTTTGAGACAGATTATTTTTAGGCATATCTCACTTTTGTCACATTGGTTCAGCAATGTCATATCACTAAAAATATTGCAGGCATACTGTTAACCTTTGCAAAGTAGATCCAAAATGCTATTTCACATTTCAAAATAAAAATGCCAGCATGAGACTGGAAGATGTTTTTCCGGAGTCCCTGTCTGAGAACTCCCAGAGGTGAAGGGGGGGGAGTGTGGCTGTGCCTGGGGTGGCCTCTGCACTGTCCCCGTCCCCCTCGAATGACCTGGCATTTCAGGGGCAAGTCTGTTGGAATTAAATTACCAGTGAGAAACACATTGAAGTAATGGAGTATTCAGTGCTTCTGTTTCTGGCTAGCTCTCTCCCTCTGTTTATTAAGACTAGCATAATTGTAATGACTGAATGTTTTTCTTCACTTCAGGTGAACCAAGTCATCTTCCTTTATGGTGCACAGCAAAGTATGTAAGCCCAAAAATTCCTTTCCTCTTTAGGGTTAAAAGTAGCTGCTCACAGTTGCTTTGAATGCAGCCGGATAAGACAATGAGCAAGTAAAGTAATTAAAAAATACTACATTTCAACATATGAGGCATAGGTCGCACTGTGTAGCTTTTCTCTAGAACCAGTATTTCCCAGGTTTCTTGTCTGAAATGGCAAACGCTGGATTTTCTCCCAGAGCCCGACGTTGGCTCCTGCTGTAAAGTTGGCCTGCAAGGTGGCTGGGGAGCAGGCACGGAGTGCGAGTCCTGCAAAGCGGCCGGAGAGCAGGCACGGAGCGAGGGTCCTGCGGCCGGCTCCCCATCACGCTGGTGGGGCCCTGGCCTGGGAGTGTGGCTGCCACCGCTTCCCGGCTTAGGTGCTGTTGTTACGTATAAAGAAGTAACTGAAAGATGGTCTGACTAGCAATAGTCCCATGTCCGTTTGTCATCAAATGTTTGAGCCATCTGTTGCTAGAAAAGCTACCCCAGTCTACCACCTGGTGTTTCACTGAGCCTAGGGATTTATTCCAGATAAGCACCGGTTTACTTAATAAATGCTGAAGGAGGAAAAAAATGGAGAACGGGGAAAAAGATGCGATAGTTTTTCACTGTTTTATTGAGTGCTGAATAATACCATTTGGATCATTGTCTCCTTCCATGGTTCGTGTGTCACTAAAACCCATTTTCTTTTCATTTTGAAAATTGAGGATGAAGAGTAACATTAAACAGATACAACACTACACAGGGATTGGAATAAAGTTCTGAGCAGCGTATGATTTAATTTGGAGTTGTGGACGGCCACCTGCTGTACTTTTGTTCTTGTGGCAATCTGGCAAGTGGTTATGCTGTTTTGGTGCTTGTATTTGTCGGGTGTGTTAGGAACCGTCCAGGAGAGCTGCAGACTGCCTGGGCTGGCATGGACTGGTGGAGTGCTTGGCTACTAGCCCCTTGAATGCAAAACCCCCTCCAAACTCCTAAGGTGGTTTGTTGTTTTTTTTCAGTGGTAACAAAATGCATTGCTGTGTTACTATCACGTACAGGTAAATTATAACTTCATCGCAGGCTAACTTATTTCCCATTGCTAATCTTTAAAATAAAAAGGACTGCACTGCTCTTGGGTAATGTAATTGCCAATGCTGTGCCAGCACCTGCTGCTGTGCCCCCTGGAACTGCATTGCCGGGGTCGCAGGGAGCTACAGCAGCAGTCGGCTTCTGTTTCGAGGTGTTGGGAGTGGGCTTTGCTCAGGGCATGACATGTCTCATGACATTGGGGTTTTTTTGGGTTTGTGGTGTTTTTTTGTTTTGGTTTTTTTTTTAAACTCAGAGTATTTATGATATGCCCTTCAGAGAAAGCAAGTGTTCTCCATCAAGTTATTTGGATAAAAACCCCAGCCTTGATCCTGCAGCTGCAGTCTGCTGGTGTAACCCTCAGCTTCCTCCCACTTTGCTCTTTCACAGGCAAGTTTGGGAGCTCCCAGTAATGTGGGAAATGAATATGGGAATTTTTTAAAAGTTAATAAGTTTGTAATTTTTTTAACCATTAAGTTCTATTTTTTCATCTAATTTGGTTTGGTTTTGGTGTGGGGTTTTTTGAGGTTGAGTACTGGTTAGAAAGCCAAATGATGGGTGGGAATAAGCACCTGGTTGTGTAATTTGCTGAAAAATTTATCATAAAGCACTAAATGCAGAATAGTTTTTTTTGTAGTGTGTTAAGTTTAAGTTTGTATAAAAATGCAGAAAGCATTTACTGCAAAATGAGCACTGAAGGAAAAGTATACACACCTGAAATTCTTCTATTGCAATAAATAACACAATTAGCTTCAACCTACTGTTTTGGTTTTGAAATACTTTGGCAGTATTTTGTAGCCTGTATACCGATCCCTGATAATTTGAAATGAGTCTTTCTCATTTAGTTGTCTTTTAGGCTACAGAAACAAGGTGTTTTTTGACTATGGAGGCTAATATTCTTTGACTAGGAAATGCAGTCAGAAACAATGAGGAAGACAGTACAATACTTACTCCTGTTGCCATTTGAAAACTTATTTGCACTTGCCTGTTTTGATTTTTTAGAAGTGCATTATTGACAGACTTCTGTAATTTTAAAAGCAGCAGCAAACTAGTGTTTAGTGGGTTTTTTGGTGGGTTTTCTTTTTTTTTTTTTTTTCCTTTTTTTAAAAAGGAGTTCTGGCTTTCAGGGACCAAAATTAGATACTTTAAAAAATAGTAAAAAAAAAATCATGTGTTGAGCAACTATCAAAAAATGCATTCCTGTGTCAGCTTGTTAACTGACAAATGCTGGCCCCTTGTATTCTTGTTTCCAACATTATTTGACACATCCTGGAATCTGCTTGAGTCGGTTCTGTCTGCACTGAACTGGTAGGCATTTAAATAGCTTTCAGCTCTAGTGTGGATGTGGATTGTATAAACAATAATGTTTTAGGCTTGCATAGGATGTCAAGGCATTTCATGAGTTGCGCATTAGAAGTTTGGAAGTATAATATTTATTAGATCAGATTTTGCCTGTTAGATCAGCCTGTGTTGCTGCTGTATACCCCGCTTCCTAGCTTTGGGAAGCAGCGGGTGAAATAAGTGACTGTGAGAACAGGCTTTTGATACTTCACCGCCGGCAGTGTTACAGCTATTTCTGCATTAGAAGTGCTGTACCTTGAATTATAACAGCTAATCAGCTACTAAATCACTCTGTAGGGCTGTCTTTGTAACACAAGACAGTACAGCCAGCGGTACCTCAGCTTGTTTCAAAAGGAGTTGACATACGAACTAGAAGCAGTCAGCTGCAGCAAAATCCTGCCCTGCTTCTCACGATAATTTAGCGTACGTGGAGCATATTGATGGTATGGCCGGGCTGTTTCCAGTACCTGCTGTACTGCCCTTGCAACGCTAGGTCACCTTGCTTTTTATAAGCGGTCTGATAGCACAGCCTCTGCAGCCCCCAGGTTCTGAAGAATGATGTGTTTCACACTAGGAACTTGAGTGGGCTGAAAGCAGGTAAATACTGTTGAGGAAATAAATCCTAACCGAAATCTGTTTCTCACAGCTTGAACTCATCGGTCTTCCTTAAAATGAAAACTGAGAATATGTTCAAACAAGAAAAGAGTTCTTGTGGTGGTAGTTTTGTTCTGTTTTGTAAACCATGAGTATGGTTAGGTGCAGTAGAAGCATAGTATGGGTAAGGCACTAAAATTTTAAGATGTAGGTAGCTAACATTTCTGTTGGCAGAAAAAATGATAATTTTCTTAAATGACTTGTTGAAAAAAACCCTCTGTACTAAGGATTATTTAAATTGGAGAAATCTATCAAATGCACTCAAAATGCACTGGGGTGGATATGGGAAAGTGTGCATTACTTTGACTACAGATACCTGATAACACAAAAATTATTAACAATTTGATAACACAGGGCCATGCCTCGGTTCTCCAGTGCTGAACTGTAACTCTAGTTTAAAAATGTCTGGCTGATTATTCTGAGGAAAAAAGAAATAATTGTGCAGACTTTTCCTTTTGATTGATACTGACATCTTGGAAATACTTGAGTGAAATTAAATCCACACTGCAGTTAAATCCACAGTCTTTATTGGAGGAGTATATGTATGGAGACTGTATGTTTGATACCTGCTCAGCATCTTTCAGGACAATTTACCATTGAGAGTGCATGGTCAATTTATCCAAAACACACCAGGAAGAGTACAAGCAACGTGGCTGCGCTCAGCTAAACTGTTCTGGTGTGTAAACAGTGTTAATAAGCTTCATGGAGTTGTTGCCACATGTGGACTAGGAAAGGAGAATGTGCCCGTCTGTTTTCTAGGTGATTCTCTGAGTTTTTCCTCAGTTAGTTGTGAGGTTTCCATCTTGGACCTCGGAGCTTGGGGTCTGCCCTCGGGGGTACGATTTTGCCAGTTGTTGGAGCCAGACAATTAACAACTCCTCCTTTGCTCTCTTATGCATTTTTGGTATTTTCTCTGACACTCTGTTATTTGCTAAAAGCTTTCTTTGATTTAACCTTGTAAAGTTAAATCAGTCATGTGAAGCAGGTAAAATGAAGCCCAAGTTATTTCAAACCAAACTCACTTCCTCTTAAATGCAGAGTTTGGTTTGCCCCTCACACCGTATCAGAAATGGCATATTGAAGGAGATTGGTTTACTCATCACCCTGAACGTTTGCCAGTCGTCTCTCCGAGATTGAGGGTTTGTGCAACACTTGGGCAGTGAAAGTCTGAATGCGGCTCATCTTATGTGAGGCAGCTTTTTGGCTCCGGTGGCTCCAGTGTTGTAACACACTTAAAGGGAAAACTTTGTCCACCGAACTGGAAAAAGTTGTAGCCAGTCTGTCGCTTGTTTCCCACCATGTGAGGCTGGCTAAATTTTGACAACAGGATGATGGTTTGGATTTTGGAACATGGTTTTAGTTTTACTGCTTGAGTGACTTTGAACAATTCACTCTTTACTTTTTGGGGTTATAAAATTATGATGAAGGGTATCTACCTTGTGGATATGAGGTTAGAAAAATGGTTCTTGGAAAAAAGAAAGAAGTTACGATCCTTGGATGAAAGCTGATATGTAAAATGCAAAGCAGCATTATTCTAAGCCTTTTTTTTTTAATAACAAAATTTTTCTAGCATGCAATGGGATAGTCAGCTGTAGCATATGATGACACACTGAAACATCTGTCTGCTATATATGCTTACCAGGCTAGCTTCCATGTATTCATTGTGATGTTGAAGTAGAGCCTTCTGGTAGGGGTCTTAGTGAGCCAGAAAGGGATCAGATTATATTCCCAGATATTGTGACTTGTCAAGACATGTTTCAAGAGATGTTTTTTTGTTTATTTTGTTTTTAAGAAGGAATGTATTAACTCTGATTGTGCAGCACTTAATTCTTTTACAAACAGTGAAATTCATTAAACTTAACATCATGCTGTAGGTAGTTGAGAAGATAATTATAGCCGCTTGCTATAGAGCAAATAGCCTTCAGAAGGTGGGCTTTTCAGGCACCGACTTGATTATATTTCCACTTGCCTCTGGCATGGTTTCTAGCAGATTTATCTTTTTTTATTATCATGCCAGAAAACAGCCTTTGAAATATGCAGTTTTATGTTAGCTTAGCAGTTTCCCCATCTGTCCCACTGTTCCAATTTGAATTTATTAACCCTTCCAAAATAAAAAGTTCATAGCTTCCATTAGTACACTTGTATTCTCTAATGCTGACCTATCAAACTGGGCAGAGAAAGTCAAGATTAGCTATTTTTATATCAAGATTATGTGTATTCTCTGTATGTGTAGATAAGTCTGGTGAAAGTTGCAACTACAATGATGACTCTGCATCAAAAACTTCACTGTGAACAATTATACAAATTTTAAATTACTATTATTGTGGGTTTTTTTCCTCACTGATACTAATAACACTTAGCAGATTGCGGAGTTCTAGCTAGAGCTTCAGATAAACTTATGGATAAGAAGGCTGAATCCTTTTTGAACTGATTTTAAGATTTCAGCTTGGCTGTTACTGCAGTGTGTAAATGCAAATGCATCCACAAACTCTAGAAACGCAGATCTCTAGAGGCCAGCTTTTCAAATTGGCATGACAAAATTTAAGCACAAATTCCCAATTAGGCACAAGTTTTCATGGTGGTGATGAGTAATTATGCTCTTTACCTAAATTTCTTTCTTATGGATTTATTTTCAAGTGACACAAACAATGAACATGATCTCTTTGAATGTGGTCACTGCTGGCTATGACTCTCAGAAGCTGGTCCCACTGGAAATTTCAGTTTTGTCTGTGCACCAGTGGTGTGTTGACTTGATACAGTGGTAATCGTAGTTTCTCTTGGTTTTAATTGCTTACCTACAACGAATTACAATTATCAATTATGGCCACTTTGGAGTGGGAACAAAGAGAAGGTAGGAGGCAAACGTATGACAGAGGTTAGCAACTGGATAAAAATTCTGTATTTCTCTGAGTTAGAAACAGACAAAAATCTATCTGCCAATGGGGTCAAAAGGAAATAACTCCGGCCACCCTTTCTTTAACAATTTTCTGTTTGCCCGTAAGTAGAATTCCTCATTAGGTATCTGTTCATAGTCTCCACTTGTTTGTATTTCGTTTTTTTGTAGTGGAGTGCCGACAGCTATAGCTCAGGGGCTGGGCAGGGCCAGCTCCGGAGCAGCAAGGCAACCCCCAGCACAAAATGCACCAAGAGATTTTGTTGGCTTGTGATCAGACACAGGGGGTATATAGAAATATATTTCTCTGTTCAACAGCAGAAAGCACTTACACTGCACTGTTCTTTCAGCTGGCAAAATATAGCACAGGTAGAGAAAGTCAAAAAGGTGGAGTGCGGGAAAGTAAGTAGCGAGGTGGGAGGATCTGGGCTTGTCGGCAGCGTGCCTTGTGGGAAACAGCAGGGAAAACACGCTGCTTTTGATTGCCTTGCTGTACGTGTGGCATTGAAATAGGAAAACCATTGGGCAGTCCCTTTATATTTATTCAGTAGTTGCAGGAAAAATGCATTTTGAGAAATTGATAACTTGTACAGTGTGCTTATACTTTGAGATAAATATATAGTAATTTAATTGTTCTGTAAGATTTTTTGCCATCATTGCAGGGCTTAATATTCTGTTTCTATTCTTTCTGCTTTTATGTAGCAAACAAAATTTCTGTAAAGTATTACAGAAGACATGAGACGTCCTACTCTGTTAACCTTAGTTCATGAGAATTGTCTCTTATGGCATACTTTTGTTCTTTTTCTTAGTTTGATACGTAACTTGGAAAAACACTGTTGACTGAAGTTACTTGCAGTATTAAACCAGTGATAAGTAATTGCTGACAGATCCAGACCAGATAACCACTTAGTGAAAACACAAACATCCTAAATGAAAATGTTTTAAATCAAGCTGAGAGCATATAATACACAATTCTGAAGTAACATGGAAATGGTCTTAAAAACCTTTTCTGATGGTAATTTTAATCCTGCGTACCGTAACATTAAAAAAACGTTAAGTTCTTTATATCAGTTGAACTGTGAAATTGAGAGCACTTATTATTCTGAGTCACATGTATGTGTTCTGAGAATTATGTCAAGTTTGAGGGCTTATTTATGTGCAATTAATCACCAGCAACCTAAATAAATGTGAGAGGTACAGCCTGGTTTTGTTGCTTTGCACTGAGGATGACTGCCCTGCTCTTCAGGAAATAATGTTATGCAACTTCTTGCATTTTAAACCTATTTTACATTACTAAATGCCACAGTGATGATAAATCAACAGTAATTCATTGCGTACCTATGCTGAGTTTTGTAGTGTTTTAATATATGTCTGTAGATGATTTGATGTACATCTCTTGAAATACGTTGTTTCCTCTGCATTGATGGAGAAGACTTGTGAACTTTCTGCTTGTGTATTTTTAAAACAGGAAAGCAACTGCTTGTTCTGGCTTCTGGTGTTAAGCTGAAAGCTTATGGTGGTCCTCTGTAAGGGGGGAAACCAGCTTTGAGTTCTTTTGGGAGAGCACGTAGGAAGTCAGTGTTTACAGCATTGTAATCCAGTTGTCTTGAGTCATCCCAGATTGCCTGCCTGGTGGGAATGGATTCCAGTAGCACTTGTGAGACTCGAAGGCGGATGACGGATCTCATAGGCACTGGCAAATCACTAAACATTTCCTGTTATCTATTTATGCCTCCCCATACCTTGCCTTCTGGGCCATCCTTCTTTACATCCCTTCTGCTCTACTTGTTCCTGTATCACCTGCTGCTTCCTCCTTATACTGGCTCACCCCAGTGCCCTCTGCTTTCCCTTTCTTGGCCTGGCACACCTCCGTGCT
This sequence comes from Aramus guarauna, assembly GCA_013400195.1. Classification (NCBI taxonomy): domain Eukaryota; kingdom Metazoa; phylum Chordata; class Aves; order Gruiformes; family Aramidae; genus Aramus; species Aramus guarauna. Next base: position 189,212 of record VXBL01005082.1, on the reverse strand, counting down.
GGTGGTGGCTGGCTGGCCAACCTCCTGTTCACATACTCTTTGATTTCTTTCTTATTATTTTTTTAAATGATGCTTCCCTCCTTACCCACCTCCAAAAAAAAAAAAAAAAAGTCATCTCAGGAAAATACAATGCACAAGATTCCTTGTTAAGCATCTTCCTCTTTGTACCTGGCAAACTAACAGCAAGGGCAGGTTTAATTAGCCTTCTAGCTATGCAAAGCAATTCAGAAGTAAAATGGTAAAATGCTGAACTTGTAGCAAAAGTGCCTGAACTAGTCTTTAAAGCATTCTTTGGAAATGTTCGTACAATCTCTGCTGCTGGGAATGGGGAACAAAGAGAAAGTCATCCCTTTTGAGAATGAGGGACTTGAAGTGCTGAAGTCTTTTGAAATGCATAATTTTTTTTCATGAAAAAGTGTTGAGTGAGAGGTCCCCCCTGAGTTTAAGTTTTCATTTAATAAATTAATTAGACTTTTATTTCTTACTTAATAGTTACATCATCTTTACTGAAGTCAGCATAACAAGTACCTTTATGAGTGAAAATGAGAAATGCTTGAGATGGTCTTTCATCCAACTACCAGAACATATTTCTATGTGCTGCAATGATGTGTTTTGTTTTATATCAGTAATGTTGCTCTAAATTAATCAGACAACTTCTTAGGACGGAAGATCGGGGGGAGGGGGTGGGGGGTGGGTTTGTTCCTTCCCCCTTCCTGCAGTGCAGAAGTGGATGAAATGTTTCAAGGTTTGGAATGGACATCAGATGTGTTACTAGAGAAGCTATAACTAGGTAGATGAAAGGACCACAGTAAAGACTTAAGGTATAATCTTCTTTTACTGCCCCTTCAGCCCACTTCAGTCTCTATCTTGATAGGTGCTGCTGTAAGAGGTGGATAATAACTAACCTGGTAGGTAAGAGGAGATTTAGTGTTTTAAAAACCCCTTGAAAATTTAAGTGAAAGGTATTACGTATTACCTAAACATACTCTATTGCTGCTGGAAAAGGAATGTTTTAATGGTCATAGTATTCACCTCCCCCCACTTTTAGGATGTTGAGGGTATAAAATATACCCTCTCGTAACAGAAGGTATTTGGTAGCTACACTAGCTATATCGCTGCAGATTGTAATTCTGTGTACAGAATCTAAGGCTTTTATTTGTGTAGCTTGCTCATCAAGGGTTTTTTGTTTGTCAGTCCTTTCTGAAGGTACTGATGAGTACTTAAGATCCTATTTTAAGGCACAGAAGAACATGAGAAACACAATTCAAATAAAGTAGATGCCCTTAATTACTACAAGAAGAGTTCAAGGTCTCTTAAGTTTATTAAAGAAATTTAAAATAATAAATCAGATCATATGTCTTCAACATAAGAATGTACTAAACATGCAAATGTAGACTGACGTGACCTCTTTGTTTCACCAGCTGAGGTTGATCTCAGAGTTTTTTCCTTGAGGTTTGCAATATATATATTACAAGTATATACAGTATACAATACTGTTAAGAGAGGCTATCTGAGGGATAATTCTTGGTTTTGTTTTCATATGACACTTTACAAAGTACTCTACTCCATGTACTATATTTATTCTTGGTTTATTGATAGTCATAGAACCATAAAATGGTTTGAGTTGGAAGGGACCTCAAAGACCATCTAGTTCCAACCCCCCCTGCCATGGGCAGGGACACCCTCCACTAGACCAGGTTGCCCAAAGCCCCATCCCACCTGGCCTTGAACACTTCCAGGGAGGGGACATCCACAACTTCTCTGGGCAACGAGTCTCATAAAAGGGTTCCCAGTTCATGGTAGGTTTCACATGTAAACGCTGCGAGGTGTAAGTTAGTAAGCAGCATTCCAGAAGCTGTCTGCTCTGTGGCCAAGGTATGTGGTTGCCTTCTTCCATGTTACTGTTGTAAACTGCCAAACTGTTTGATATGGACAGATCCACCTCTTTGAAGTAAGGAATTCTGACCTGGCTTATGTGAATTGTTCAGCTGAGACCTCATCAGGTAGAGCACCCAGAAAGCTTTACCTTTGAGGCCTCAGCTCTAAAGCCAATTGGCATAATTAGCTTCTGCAGCAGTTCAATGCTAATGTATCACAGGTCTTGGGGGAAAAAGAAGACAAATGCTGAAAACTTGCATTCAGAACAATAAAACAATTGATTGTTGGTTGTTTAAAAGGTCTTTCTGGCAAACTAGACATTCTTATTTCAGTTTCTGCTTTGTTTCTTGCATACTATACTGTTTGCATTTGTGGAATTATGTGTGCACATAATAAATACTGCAAAAGGAAGATTTCCAGTATCTGCTACGTATGATAACTAAAACTTTACATATGTCATGAATTGTTCTTTAATGTGGTAGTATCTTCATGCTTCCCTAGATTTCTCAGAGCTCGATTTAATTCATATTTAGTGAGCAATACCCGTTAGTGAATATCTGTTGCTTTGGTACTTAGGAGCTTTTGTTTTGATAATGATATCTTCTAATAGCAGAGTTCAGGATCAAATGTTAACCTTCATAACCACAGTTCAAAGTCATGTGATGTCTGTCATGAGTCTTTAGCCCATTCATCACATTCAATTTATTGTAAATACTGCTTTGGTAGAAACAAGGCCAGATTTTCAGGAGGCTCACATACACAAGAGTTCGATTTCTGTGTTTTACGTGGACTGGCTTTCCAGCTTTTACTTTTCCCACTTGAGCTAAGTTCACTCTATCAGAAATCTTTGTGGAAGTAATGGTGTCTGAAATCCTGCATCAATAACCTCAGGTTTCTGAGGTTACAACATTATTAGTTCATGATTGGTAATTGCCTTCCTCAGGAAAGGATTCTTTTAGAATACAGAGTCATAAATGCTATGCTGGCCATTTGAGTATGTTAAATCATTAATTGAAACTAGTTTGGGATAACAAAAGTAACAAAAAGATGAACTTTTTTCTATCGGGGCTTAACTACATGTGGTAATTTCAAGTTTTGTGCGCTTGCTTTTATTTTATTTTATTTTTTTTTTTTGTAAAGCAGGTAATTAGAAACTTGACTGCTCTGCTGCTTCTAGTTGCTGCAGGTGGTGCTTCAGAATTCTTGATACCATGAAGTGGTGTTTGTATTTCTTGTGAAATGGTATAGTGGAATATTTTCTAAACCGTTCTTGTTAGATATGCGTTGGAAGTAGTTGGGAATATTTAGCCAGTTAGCTTCTCAGGCATGTAATTTTTAAGGCAAAAGTCACATTTCTCTTGCAAAGAAAACTACTTGTTAAACAGCTGGAAAACAGCAACTGAAGTATCAGTCTGTAATTCCGTAAGTGTTGTTCTTTACCAAGAACATGTTGGGTTTTTTTTGTTTGTTTGTTTGTTTTTCCAAACTTTGGGCAAACTGTAGTTTCCTTCGCTTCCTAAATTACTCAGTGCAAATGTTACAGCTATAGGAGAGATTTTCTTCTGTCTTTAAGCAAAGCCACGATCTGCGGTGATTTTACGAGAAATTCTTAAATTCGTATCATATGACCGACTGATCTTATTTTGATATAGTTCTTTCACTGAATTTGGTAAGACCCTCTCTATTTTCATGCTGTTACCATAGGGAACAGTGGTGACTTTCAGTAAACCTGGGAAGCTCTCCTTCCTTCCTTCCTTCCTTCCTTCCTT
>VXBL01005082.1:0-185455 GCA_013400195.1 Aramus guarauna | reverse complement strand
ATCCTGCTTGTAAACAGAGATGTATCTTGCTCCCTCCTGCATTGATTAGTTTTTACTGGGAATGCAAACAAACTGGTTTTGCTATTTTTATATGCAACAGATGGGCAACTTCTGCTGGAGTGAGATTTGCTTGACAAATTGAAGTTCAGTGTAACAAAGTGCCTTCCTACGCAACTGTTTGCCCTTCTGACCTGTTTGGACTGTTCACCTGGTTTCTGAACTGAACAGTGTTTTTCAGAGAACTTTAAACATCACATTTAAGTGGGTCCTATATTTTTACCATAAACATCGTTCTACCCAAAACGAGATTTTTGAACTGTGTCAGGTAAAGATTAAATCGTAAATGGATTTCAGACTGATAGTTTGGTAAGGATTAGTGTCTGCATGAACCTGATTCTCTTCAGTGGGGATTATCTCGGTGAATAATGTGCTTAACATTCAGAAAGAACTAAAGAAACAGGTAAAATTATCTGAGAAAGAAAGTTTAGACTAAGTTGAGACTTCTGTGGGAACAGTTCCTTACCTAGTCCACAATTGTGTAATCAAGAAAGGTGGGTGATGTGGAATAAAGGTCTACTCGGGTGATGTTAAGGCAGGTTTTTATAGATACATGTAGGAAATATGGGGGAAAAAGTGGAAAATGATAAAAAGTGGGGGTTACATAATCTAGATATTTGGTGAAGAGAAGTTAATGTTATGAAGGGAATATCTCTGGTGGGGAGCCCTAAGAATAAGGGGAAGGCTATGTACATTAGAACTACAAAAAGAAGTCCTGCCAGTTTTGAAGTGACACTATTTATTATGCAGCCTTAGTATATCCTATACATATGTACACAAAATATATAAATGTGCTAGCTTTTTTAAATGCCATAGGCTATGGTAATAATTGATGGATGTTAAATTTAACAAATCTTGGAAAGCTGAGAAAATTCCATCAGACCAGGAGAATGCTAATATTGGATTAATACTAAAAGAAACAATAACAACAACGAAGTATGATGCTCCAGGCTGTTGATTTAATCAGTAGCTCTCTTTATCTTAGAGAGAACTCTATGCTAGGCAAAAGGTACGGGAGCGTAGTTTATAGTCCACAGAGGCAGCTGTTGTTGATAATCACAGGCAAAGCATCTGGCGGTGCTTGGGCATGTACAGAACTGCCAATCCCGTATTTATGCTCTGTCTGAAAGACTGGCCAACGGTCACATGGCAGGTGAAGTGCTGCATATATAGAAGGAAGGTTCCTTATAGCTGAGGAGTCCGAGAGCAACGGGAAAGACGATATAGGCTTTCAAAGAACTCCAAAGCACTTCCTGTGGTATGATTAGGAATTGAAGTGTGCGTTGTATGGATTGGCTACGTTCTGGAAGATGACGGCTGGATCGATACCGGCCATGGTCCATAGCCTCAGAGGCGGGTTCTCTAAATAAATTTCTCTAAATACAGCAAATGCTGTTCTGAGGAAACTGTTGACATCTCAAATGGCTTCTTTTCAAGCTATCCATCCCTTTTATTATGATTTCTGCGAAACTGGACATAATAAAAATCAAAACATTTTGGGTTGTATTGGTCAATATCAAATCCAATAAATGTGTTGCAAACTCTCTAATATCAGGATGTGGAATACCAATAGAGTGGGAATAGGTTGTAATATGTTAATCTGTATAGTAAGTTCAAAATGCAGACAGTATTGTTGCCCATTTTGATGCCAAGGTCAAATGCACGTGGGTTAGAATACAGAACATGAAATGAAGGAGTTGGCTTTCTACAACTTACAACTTTTCAGAGTTACGTGCAAACTCTTAAACTATTCATGTACTTTTAGAGCTTGAGCAGTCCTATTGAATATTATAACTCATTGTGAACACCACACGTGCCCTGGTTTTGTGCTTTAAAATTGATAAAGCTAATGCTTTAAATTTGATAAAGCTAATGTATGAATAGTAAAATATTTATCTGCTTACTTTTTTTTCTGGGTTACTTTTTAAAGCAAAAATTGTTAGAGGCACGGTTTGAGATAAGTTTGCTGCAGCAAATTATTATTTTTGTGGTTTTTAATTTGGTATCTGTATTATTGACATTGTGATTTTTCTAATACTGTAGACATTTCTAACTGGGTGGAGACACAGTTTATCAATCTCAGTGTTATTTTAGATAGAACTATTTCCATAGAGAGGAAAATAATTTAGAATATAAGTATAGTAGTACAATACCTCTATAAGCTAACCTTGCTTTACACAGAGTCTTGTCTGAGCCTGCCTTATTCCCTTCGGAGGGAAGACGCTCTTGTGTATAACACCTGATAGCTTTTTCAGAAAGTGGGAAATAGTGGCAGAAATCATACAGTAAGTGCATATTCTGTAAATTGATATATATTGTGAATGGAAGTGGAAAGTAATTTTTGGTACACTCATGGGAGTAGGGAGGGAGAATGTAGCTATAACATCATATTAAGGAGAGTGCATCGGGACTGAAGGATCTCAAGTTTTCTGAAGGTCATCAGAGGAGATCTGGCCTTCACTTGACCCATGATCAGGGCACATAACAGGGTAAGAGCTTTAATTAAAAAAAAAAAATAAATCTAGCTCTGTGGAAAGGGATTATGAAAACCAGGTAAGCAACCTAAGATGTTTGCTTCTTAGTGTTTTATGCTGTTAAATCTAAGATGCCTTAAAAAATTCCATCAGGTTGAGCTGCTGGTAACAGTGATGCAAAACCTACCTTTTTACTTCTGTAATTCTGTAGTGTATTTGGAAATAAGTATGCACGTAACATTGAAGTACATACTTATCGTCCCTTACAGAAGGATTTTACCTGCCTTCTGCTGATACAGGTAGGCCTATATCCTACAGATAACAGAGTTTTGGATCGTCTTAAATAAGGTTGACACACATTTTGCCTCTCCAAGTACTACAGAAATCTGGAGCAGGTTGTCCGATAGCAAGAGATGTGAAAAGTTGATGAATGCAGCTCAGATTTTGAAAGGAGCATCAGGGAGTGCCGTGCTCAATTTCCCAATTTGAGCTTTATTTAAAAGAAAAGTTCTGACTCCCTCTGGCACCTGTTTAAAAACAAATTTCTACTTGATGACAGGGGAAGATCTTCCTGGGTGCAGACTGTTCAGAATAAAGACTCAATCACTGTAGGAATTACCTATTTAACACTTTGAATCTTTCTATATAAGCTGTGGTAGGAAAAAAATCATGATGTTTATTAATGAAGTAGTATTTAAAAGAAAACATCATACACTTAGTGCAATCAGAGTCTGAAAAATGTGCTTGAGTCACTGTGGAAATTTGGAAGAAAAATATGAGAAATTTTTCAGAGCAAATTTCAGAGGTGTAAGTTGTGCAGTTAGCACTTCTCCCATCCTCTCAAATTCTGCAGTGTTTGAACAGAGTTTCTTTGAAACTCCTGGTAGGAGCAGATGGATTTCTTCTTCCAAGTTTTGTAACAAGATGATACTTTCCAGTGAGATTCAGTAGAATTCTGAGCTGCGTTAAGCAGATTTAACACAGAGCATTGCATTATTTAATATTGTTTCCTAGTGTGAGGTGTCTTGAAGTCTGCAGAGGTGTGTATATTGTATTAAAAATAGAAATAAATTAAAAATATGAAGTGGTTGCATAAGAAATCTTGTTTGAGCAATTCATATTGCTTAGAGATATTTAATGGTTGATTACATTATTATTGTTATTATTATTTATTATTATATTAGAGATTTTTACAGAAGCTTTATCTGTAAAGCACCTAACTTGTTTTGCATAGGACTTACAAAATAACCTTTAAAAATTATTCATTGCTCCATGTTAGGTTATGTTCTTCCTTTAGAAAGCCATTGATCAATGACATTATGCAGTGAGGCCTTTCTCCTGACATTTCTGATGATGGGATTAGGAATAAAACTGTGAAATCCTGGTAGAGTGGTATATGTGGTTTACTGGGCTCAGATACTGCTGCTAATTGTATGCTGCAAACTTTCTACGTAGTACTGTATAGTATTAGACTTTGCTTATTCTTCAGAAGTAGAATATTTCTTAGGTTATATCTTTGTGTATGTGTAGGTAAAGAGGTGCTATAAAGATGGTGATGCTAATCTGTGAAAATTAAAGTTTATGGGAAATTGGGGGAGGGGGGGAGGAAATGGAAGTTTTTGTCGTGTGCATATATTTATATTCAAGCCACCTTGGATTGTGTTAGTTAGAAATGTTTAGTGTTAACACAGGGGAGCTAGTTTATTGCTTGGGTCCTTTAAATTGTTCTGACCTTTCAGATGTGCATGTGACCTAAAACTTTCATGAGCCCATGCATTTATTATTATCCCTATGAAATGCCTGGCAGTGCATTAAACTTGCAGAACATTATCTATTGTGAACTACTGGAATGATATTTTAGTTATTTTAGGAGACATTCTTAGGCAAGCTAATACGCTTTAGAGAAATTACCCCTTCAGCTCTGATAGAAGTTACAATTTTTACCTCTTTAAATAATACATTTTGAATTAGATTTAGATGACTACAGTGGTATTAATTTCTCAGAGCTACTTTTAGGGCTTGTGTTTTTCTCTTGCTTCTCTCAGCCTGCCCCCCCGCAAGTGTTTTTCCAACCATACACATCAAAAAGCCTAAACCAGAGTGGAACCAAGTGTGCTGCATAAATTGTTAGTGACTTGAGCAGATGTAGCTACTCTAATCGGTCCCACTTCACAGTGGGAGTGCACTAAAGCCATCTTACACTGCTTGATGCACTTCTGAGCTTCCTCCTTTCTAATAGCATTTTGTCCCTTCCCATGCTTAAGTATCAGTGACAACAACTGAGTGGGGAATTTTTCCCACAGTGTACAGGCAAAAGCAAAGTGCAGTCTTCATGCAAGTCACCTGGAAATTTCAATTTTATTTTCTTTTTGATAATGTGATGGAAAATGAATGGAAAAAGACAATCATATTACTTCTCTTTAGAAGTAGGATTAGTTTCTTAAATAATCGTCATACACTTTTGCATCTGTACATGTAGCCACAGACTCAAAGCTTGAGTCTCTTAAATAAAATAGGAGTATCTCTTCAGTTTGTATCATAGCGTGTGGTGCAGGACCCTTCTAAAGCATCACATTAAAGCAGTGGTGGAGACTGTTCCTTTCAGAAATTGTGATGAATTTGTTTGAGTGCAGAAGCACTAAGATGTTTCACTGATACAGAAACCAGATTTTTCTGTCCAACAAACACATATGTCAAAATGTAGGTCATGGAGAATTGTTTGGATCTTTACCGTTCTTTTAGATATGGTATAAACCAATGAGAAATTAAAGATATTAATGAAGAGTTAGTCAGCATAGCTTCATAATCTATTGAGGTTAGACTGTTGGCTAAGTAGCCTGTTGGAAAGAATGTGAAATGTATGGTGAGGACCAAGAAACATGAACCAACTGTCATTGAATTGCTCTCAGTTGTAAGACAAACATGACCAGGAGATTGAGAGAAAGCATTTATCCCTTGGTGGGGCTTCACCTGGATTACTGTGTTTTGGATAGATTGGAGGCAGTTGAGAGATGCAAGGAAACTGAAGCTGGGTCCATTGGAGGACTACTAAAACAGGCTGTCGTGAGTCTGGCACGTAGGAGACCAATGGATAATCGTATAGTAGTCTGTAATTACTTGAAAGGCAACTGCAAAAATTATGGAACCAAGTTGTTCTTGATCGGACCAGAAGACATCACAAGTGACAGCAGGTTTTCCAGCCTTGACTGGGTAATGATGTTGTCAGTAGTCCACTTGTGAAGAAGAGGGTAGGCTGGATGACCCCTAGAAGTCCTTTCCAACCTACATTTCCCTGATTCTGTAAAAATGAGGTTAACCAGAAAGGATAAGAGATAGTATTCTGTATAGTTTGTTACTTTTATTGCTGTTCAGATACTATGATCGTGAATAGGAATTAAATAAAACAGTCATCATAGCTTTAGATTGGGAGGAGCTTACTGGGCTTTACTGGAAGAGTTTAATGAAGAAGAATAAGCAAAAGATTAATAAAAATGTGATACAGTGCAATTTGGACTGAGTAAAGGTTTCAGTATTTAGGAGCTAAACCTACTTTTTGGTTTCTGCTCTGTTCTTTGTCACTTGTTTATGTTTCATCACCCCATGCTTACATATAGCAGAATTCTTAGGCACAAAAACTAGGCACAGTGTGGCTGCTCATGTAGTGTTTCCATAAGGGAAAAAGCACATGCAGCTTACTGTTTTGAAAAGTTACTTTATTGAATTTTGTTTCCTTCTCTTTGTTGGATGCCTTCTGACAGTCTTCTGTGCTCATATTGTGTAAAATATATTTAGTGGCTCTGGAGAATGTTTTTGGTTTTTCTTTCATGTAGTGGTTGTAGCTACTTGGTTTTGAGTACCAAAAAGCCTTGATGTTCAGAATTTGGGCTGCCTTTCAGGTCTGTAGCTTTTCTGCCTCAGCTGCCCTGATGATGTCCAAGAGAATATGAGTTGGTTTGTAGCTGCTTTGTTATCCTCGACTTTTTATCAGAATGTCCCATGTCTGACACAGCATAGAAAAACCTTGAGGGGTTTTGTTCTGATGACTCAGTAGAACACTGTTGTCAGTACCATGTACCACTCTCTGCATTTAGTCTATGTAAATTCTGAACCCATTTTTTTGGATCTTCACTTCCTTACATGATGAGAAAAAATTCTTGGTGTGTTATGCATACCAAAATAGTAAAAAAAATACTCATAATAGCTTCTAGAACAGCAGCCTCTCCTGATGATCCTTTTCCAATTTTGTAGATAGACTGTTACTGAGAAGCATACTACACCTCTGTGGAAAAAAAAATAAAAAATCAGATTATTTAATTTTCATGCAACACTAATTTCATTTTTTTAGCCAGTGTGTCAACAAGGTTTTATATTACAATCATTGGCCATGCATGCATGTAACTTGAAGCTGGCCTGGACCTTGAACCTGAGAGGCAGTGCAGTATTTCACAAATTAGTTAGAATAATAGAATGCCCTAAACTGCACTTCTTTTATGTTTAAAGACATTAATAGAACTAACAGTGGGAAGATTGGGAAGGTAAAGTAGAATAAACAGTCTGTTAACAAAACGTAGAGAGATGTCACAAATACTACAATAGACTATTATAGATACTACGGAAATATGTATAGAAAGAACAGAGAAATAGAGTAAGAGTCAAGTGGGTTATATAAAAGTTCACTGTAGTGATTTTGATTTCCATTTCTTTAATCTGTCAGAAGTTTAATGTCCCTTTCCAAATGAATTTACAGATTTCCTTTCACTGGGTGTTGAGACAAGTGTATCTCATTGAACAGTCCCTCTATATATGCAAACATAACTTCCAAATAGGATTAAATTCTCAAGTTTGAAGGGGGAGAACAAAGTCTTGCTTTTTCAAAGTAATAGAAAGAATGCAAAAATGCTTGCACTCGAAGGACAAAAGTAGTCATAGAAGGTAAAGAGAAAAGAGAAAATTGCTGCTGCAGGTTTGGAGGTGTTTCTGCTTTTTCTGAAAACTCTCACCACTGTGATTTCCTTAGATCCTTGCTGAAGAAAGGCTGGCGTGAAACTGGAGATGTAGAAAGATGGTGAAATATTTTTAGAAGCTTACTACAATCTGTCACATATGTAGTAAAGGACATAAAGCTTCAAGGATATGCAGAAACTTGTAATTTATTTTTTTTTAAAAGGTAATTCCAGCTTTTGCCACCTGCACCACTTCCCTGGTGGTGTGGTTTCCAGCAGCCTCTGCTTTTGCAAGGCTGAGTTGACGGAACTGCAATATATTCGGTACTCTGTGCCTCAGAGAAGGTCAGAGTTAAAGTAACTCATGCTGTCACCAGAGAGCTAAAGATTGGAAGTGAAAGGAGGGAGGAAGAAAAGACAGCCAGTGCTGGGGATGGCCGAAGTTTTGTGAGGTTTGCTGGTATAGACATTTAGAGCCTCGTGTATGTACTTTAAAGTAGAGGTAATAGAAGGAGAATTAATAAATTGGCCTGAATTAATGATTTCTCCTGTCTTCAGTCCGACAAAATAGGTAAAACAAAATATTAATTATGGAAAACCCTGTCTTCTCAGATTATTATTTTTGTTATACACTTAAACTTGCAGGTATTACCAGAAGACCAATCAACATACTCAACTCAATTCTAAATCTGCATTGATCACAAATGGAGACATAACCTAGTCCAGTGTGTCTGTTTAGGAGTGCCTTCATAGATATTTGGTATTTAGTGTTTGCCTTGAGCAGACTTCAAGGAACAAGATTCCCCCCCCCCCCCCCCCCCAGATGTTAAAGGTTTTGAATGGAGAATTGGTAAAAAAGGGCCTACTACAGGAAGACAACCTTTATCTAAGACAGTAATAATGCATTTGTAGTGACAGGACACGGGGTAATGATTTTGAACTTAAAGAGGGTAGATTAGATGTTAGGAAGAAATTCTTTCCTGTGAGGCACTGGCACAGGTTGCCCAGAGAAGCTGTGGCTGCCCCTGGCTCCCTGGAAGTGTCCAAGGCCAGGCTGGATGGGGCTTTGGGCAACCTGGTCTAGTGGAGGGTGTCCCTGCCCATGGCAGGGGGGTTGGAACTAGATGGTCTTTGAGGTCACTTCCAACCCAAACCATTCTGTGATTCTATAATTTGCCTATTGAAGTAATTTAACTTCAATGACTAGGTAAGAATCTAAAGAGTTGTGAATATTTTATTTGAAGAATGGAGCATGTTTCGTTTTAATAATTGCCTACATGCATTGATCAAGATAGCCTAGAAAAAAATCAGTTGACAGTGATACTTTTTTGTTTCATTGTAATACAGTGAAGGAACTCAGGAACACAGCAGTGCATCCTACCAATAATGTCCGACCATCCTACCAAGCTTATGTCCTGGTTAAGAATACAGTATCTCTTGGTTTGAAATTTTGTACTGACTTTCTAGTATTTTCGGTTGCGTGGCAAGATCCCCCAATCTTTTAAATAAACAGAAAAAAAACCCCAAGTACTTGACTTCTCAGCAATAATGAGGAAAAAAAAATTATATATATATATATATATATATGCTTTTTAGCAAACAAGTAAAAATCTGTTCACCACCAGCCAAGGTGATTTTTTTTGAGGAGCAGATTGTCATTAATTACACTTTCCTTTTAAAAATAATTTTATTGTTGTAAGGCTGGTAACTTTAACAATTACAAGTTTTGCAGACTTGCTTTAAAGGTATGGCATATGGATTTTTAGATTAATTTTCTTAATCACCTGGAGGGACAGGAACTGGCCTGTAGCCATTCTTGTACAACCTGCCCAAAGGCTGTCCTGGTAGATATCTGTTCTTGGGGAAGGAACTTCCCCTCTGATGTTGGTCAATTCAGCCTTGCTTGGGGCTAAAAAACACTACCAGGCAGGGCCAAAGTGAGATTTAGGATCTATTCTTTCATCCCATCCTCTTCCTGAATACATCCTGGTCTGATTTTTCAATTTGATAAAATCTTTGTGCTGTTACTTTGAAAGCCTCTGTAGGAAGAAAAAGACCATGATCACCACTAAAATACTGTATTTGAGTAATGACTGCCCAAGAATAACTGTTGGATGTTTAATTGCTACTTATAAAGTTACATTTGCAGAAAATTTGAGTAAAACTCAGGCACATATCTGACTTGATCTAGAGTTTAAAATGAGATGGCCTTTTGCAGGCAAACTTGCAGTCACTTCACTTGTGTGCCAAGTAGTTGGATGAAAACGAGTTTCCATTCAAACCAGGATATTAGAGCTAATGCAATAAGCTGTGCTGGGAAAACTCCCTGTAGTTTGGAAGCATCTGCTAAGCCATCGTTTTGGAATGTGGTGGACGCAAGTGTCTGCCATAAAAGGCTGGATGGATTTGTTGTACTTGTGGAAAGCAGGAGTTTGAGTAGTGCATTCAAATGCATTTTTTCTGAGAGCGGGATAGATGCGAGAAGTGTAATGCCTGTTCATGCAGATACTGAGAAGACCCAAGTGTAGATGGAATATACTTTTTTTTTTTTTTTTTTCCCCCTCAGGTATGTCCTCTCAGAAACTTAGGGAATAATTTGATGCATAGCATGTGAGTCTTGGAGTTATTCTCAGAGCTGACATTTCACCTCTTCTAAAAAACTCCATTCTAGGTGGATATTTTTACGCTTTTATTTTATTTATTTTTGCTCGGAGCACATTTATACAACCTCAGTTTGGACTCTGATGGAGCAAGCATTTATGTCTTTTTGAAGTATTTTCAGAAAAGACATGCTTGATTTTATCAGGAGGAGAACATGCAACTTATTTTTCCCCTGGAGTATTTACATGTTACCTGGGGGTTTTTGTCGAAGGAGACGAGTCCAAAGGATGCAGCAGAGTAACCAGAGGGCTGCTTTGCTAGAGGTTGGTCCTCAAACAGCAGTTTAGTAAACTCCAATGATTAGCATAAGTGTCCTCAAATGAACATTACATCTTCACATGCCTCACAAGGAAAACAGTAATTCTTTGGGGGCTGTGGAAGCGTACAAGGAAGCTGACAGGCCTAAGTACACTCGAATGGTTCTGCCATGGTAAACACTAATAACGTTGACAAGTTTTCCTCAGGTTTTCGACATGCCTTTGACTATGCAGCTGTCCCTGACCTCGAAAGCACATGTATGGGAGTTTCTTACATCCTTCTTGCTCTTTATTCACACGTGCTGCTCAGCATATTATCCCCTGTCTCAAAGGTTTCCCAAGACTTGTCAAGCTCACTGCAGACAAAACGAGGAGTTCCCATCTCCTCCTCTTTTTCTGCTCCCTTCCCAACAGCTTTCCCTTGACCATTGTTTTGGCTCTTCTGCCGCCCTTCTCCCATCAGCTGACTTAACAGAATAAACTTGTAAAAAAAAACCAACCCCAAACTCAGCTCTATAGGTTTCTGATATATCAGTGAGTTAAACAGGGCCCCGGAAGGGTCCGGTGAGCTGCAGAGCTTGGGGCGGAGGAGGAGTGATACCAGATGGCCAGAAATAAGAAAGAAGAGGGGGCTGGAGTTGGAGAAAGGTAGGAGCAGCAATAGGAGACGGGGAGGATGGGAAGCAAGCCTTTGGGTAGTAACGTGACATTAGATTGGCTCAAAGCCTGTAAAGCCACAGTTAAAGTTACCGTTTGTAACTTTTCAAACAGAAAATAGCTGTGTGATTTTATGGATTTTCAGGAATGTATTCCAGATGCTATACAGGCACCATCTTTTCATTCCAGGGATGTTGTGCTCTCTTTAAAACTTGTGGCTTCATACTGATTAATTCAGCAGATGAGACAGTTGGAATATATTTCACACATTTGAATCTTTAGCCTAATAGCATTTCTTTTTCCCCAGAGAAAACAACATCATTTCTACAGCTTGGGAAGTAGCATCCCCCAATTTTTTTTATTTTATTTTTTTTTTTTTATAACCTTTGGCAGCCTCATCTCCTCGTATACCCAGCTCATACTGTATTCAGCCGGAGCTGCCTTAACAGAACTTTCTCATGTATGCTAACATTTCTTTGCGCATTTCTAGACACAAAAGTCCCATTGATTTATGGCTTCACACTTTTCTAAAATACTTGATATGGGGTGTTGTAGATTTTTCTGTAATAAAAGGCCATGAGAGTGACGTGAGTAGATTACACTGGTGCATCGCACAATTTGATTTAACTATACACATGTTAAAATGGAAAATCACCAGGTTTGTGCTAGTACAATAACAGGGAGAGGAGTACTGTGTTTGGTAGGAATAGCTCATTGGTGTAAAAACTTAGTTGAGGGTATAGTCAGTTGTCATATGCCTAGTAGGATTCAGGATGAAATGCTTCCATTTTTATTTCAGATAACGGTTGTTGTACTTTAGCATTAGAAATAGTTCCCCTTAGTATTTTGTGAACATTTCCCAACTACTATCAATGCAAAGCTTAACAAGCTCACTGTAAAGCACTTTTCCCCCTAATTTATTGCTTTTGCTGAAAATTCTGCTCTTGCTGCTTCTCGTACTTGCATTTGACTGTTGCTTAGTCCTTCTGTTGCACGCAGCCTTCTGCTCATTGTTCAAATATTTCTTTATTATTTAATTTCACCCAAAATAGATTTTGCAGGAAAAAAAAAAGGGGGTTTATAGGTATAATACTTTGTTTTACATATTTGGTAGTAGAGCAACACTTTACAAATTACATGTTTCATGCTGACCAGCCTGTAGCTTGCCAGCTTTGCTCCATGCAGAACAGGCTGCTTTTCATTTCAGAAGCCTGCCACGTTTCCTGTGCAGCTAGGATAGATACCTTGGTGAGTAATAGTGGTGGCTCTCTGCAAGCTAGGAGTCATGCCCTTAAGAGTTCACAGCTTATAGAAGTCCCGTGGACAGCTCTGCTTGCAGAAAGGGAAGCAAGCAGGTGAGCAATGATGATCTGGCTTCTCTTGTCTCTCTTTGCTGAAGAGCAAGTTAGGAATTATTTTTGATGTCACAGATTGTCTCCCATTGAACTTAGCCCATCTTCTTTGCTTTCATTTTTTTTTCTTCTTCTTCCCTTTCTCCCCCACCCTGCCCCCCCTTCTTTTCTTAGATTTGACATTCAGGGCAAGGTTCCTAACTTTTTTTCCTGTGGTGATTCTACCTGAATGGCTGTGTGAGTCATGAAAAATTGGTACAGCTTCCTGCACCGACTGCCACCGTATGCAGCAATGTTGCTATACGCACAGTGCTGATGTAGCAAAGACTGGGGGCTTTTTTTGGAGGGTGGGATTTTTTCCTTTATCCTTATTGCGTTACTGACCAAATTTTCTTGGAACTCAAAGAACTAAAAAGTAGAAGAACTATGTTAACAACATGTTACATGAAATTGTGAGCAGTATATTCCATATTGGGCAGGTTCCTAATGACATAAATAGAAGTGCAGATAAGCAAGGCAGAAGTTTCTTCCTGTTTAAGTCAAGTCTTCAAATTTGCTTTGTAAAGAGCAGGATACACTGAACATATTTCATTAAGTCTGATAATACAATTATAATCACAGTGGCTATATCTGTGCAATGCCGTTGCAATGGAATATAACCTATGATCTCACTACAGATGTTGTGTGAGTTCTCTACTGTATGCAGTACTGGTTTTTTTTTTTTTTAATGCTCTCGTTGTTTCTTACTTGGTTTTTTGTTCCCCACCCATTACTTAGGAAGTAGCTTGAATAATTCCTTTCTTTAAAAAAGAATTACTCTAATTAAATTTCTATTCAGATGTATATCTTGCAAGAAGTTTTTTGAAAAGAGCATATTTCTCGAAAATGTTTCCTGATGCAATTAGATTGAAAGTGCAAGGTAAGGTTTATGTAATTGAAAAATATAAAGGGGGTCTAAGAGGGAAAGATGTACTTGTTCATGCCACCTACTAGATTCCATGAGGTATTATTCTCATTACTATTCATGTTTTTGAAGGATAAAGGCTTTTCTAATACAGTTGCCGTGCTAACTAGATTTCCGAAGAATAATTTTTGTAGGCTTTTGTTAATATGAAGAGGGCTCATTAAACAATATTAAAAGGAGGTGACAATATAGTACTGGAATGCATGTTTTGAGAAGTGTTTTCTTGAAAATGAGGCAAAAATTTTCATAATTTCCTTCACGATGTTTTTTCATTTATGGTGGGTTTCATGGGCTGTACAGTGTATTATGGGTGTAATGAAAATTGACTATGATTGAAAATTTAATTCTGACATTTCCACTTAATTGCATTTTAAAGCAAAAAAAATCTCAGTGTACAAAATTCTTTATTCTGTAGAGACCTGTACAACTTTTTTAAAGTTAAATGAAGGCAATGCTTATTATGAAGAATATTCAGTTTAACTTTTTTCCCCCAGCTCCAGTTATAGTCCCAGAAGATACGGCAAAATGTTAAAGCTGTGAAATAACATTAAAATGCCATTTAATGTGTCAAGGGAAAGTTTGTTTATTTTTTTTTTCCTCATATAAAAAGACATGAATAAAAGCTTTTTCTTCTGTAGTGCTCACAGGTTTTCAAGTAGATGGAGACGGCTGTTGCTAGCAGCAGATTATACCAGATGCCGAGTTGCCTCGGGATGCGTGCTGTCTTTGCTGGAGACAGGTCTTATTGTCTTGCCTCCAGGCATTAGACTGAGTCCGTTAGACTGTATAAGTAGTGGGTTTTATCCTTTGAGTTAGTGGAGTGTCACATGGTGCTATGTGACATTTTTAGGTAATGCATGAAGTAGATTTTTTTTTTCCTTTTAATTTTTATCTTTTTTTTAGCTTCGGTATGTAGAAGTAGGTGACCTCCATTGAAGTTCTGCAAAACCCTTAAATATATACCACTGAAAGGAAAGGAACATTGCAGATTTTGGAGACATGTTGCTAGGTTCCTTGCCTAACAAATACACTAAATTAGCATTTCATCATAGTTCTTTATCCACAGAAATATTACCAAGGAAGAGATTGAAAGGATTTGCATTTGTATTATATACCTTAGCATGCAAGTAGAGGACCAATGAGGGTCTGTATGATGAATTAAGATTTCCTGAAAGTCCCACTAAAACAAAAAGGAATATTTTATAGAGATCTGCTGCACTTATATTAGGTATGAGGTAACAGTCATAATACATTTTCTTGTTACTTCACACTTGTCTGCGTACAGGATATTTCATTTTTTTCCTTTGAAATACTTCTTTTTAGTGCAGCAGCCAGTGCAAGGTATTTGACAAGATGACCTGTGTTCTCCTTTAATACTACAATTTGTGTGGTGTTCTGAGATTTCATTTGAGCTATAATTTGTAAATAAATTTCTCCATATTGTGTGTATGAAGTAAACTGCGAGTAGCGGAACTGTGTGTGGTACCAGTGTGGGTTTTTTTTCCTCATTAAATTTGCATTTGCCAGAGATCTGCAGATACTCAGTGTAGCATCCTTGTTATGCTTGTTGAACGTCACTTTCTCTAGTGCATTCAACTTGGAGACAGCTCAAGCAAGCTGAAGAGTATAAAATTGTCTAAGCGATTGTGTATTTTGGAGAAGATAGCTTTTTCTGAAAAATGTTATGACATGTCTTAGCCTGTTCCAACATAACAGTAAACACTTCATGAATCCATATATTCCTGGAGAAAATATGGATTTACAAGGTTCCAGTCTGACAGAAATCTGCCAGGAGGTTGTGATACAGCACACAACTGTGAAAGATGGTTCTTAGAGCAACCCGTGATATGTCAGACCTAGAAAATCTGCTAAAATTATTCAGTGCTTCTCTTCTTTACTGTTTTGCACATTGTACTGCGGTAGTTGTGTTGGGTTAATGTGTTAATGGATGATCTTCAAAGTTTAATGAACATAAGCAGGTTTTGTATCTTGCTGTTTTGTATGCAGCTGATAGTTTTGTTCAAGGCTTCCAGTAGTTTCAAGATTCAGTGATGGCTTGATATTCAGTGTTGAATTCAAAGCGAGTCAAAATATCACTAACAAAATGAACAGTGTTAACCATTTAATCTTAGTGTTTTGGTTTCCTACTCCGTGCTAAGGTAGCATCAAAGCTAAGGAATTATGTAAGTTAATATCCAGACAAATGCTTCCCTGCCAAAGGCAAGCAATATGATTTTAAGTAAACATTTAAACATTTTTAAGTAAATGTACATTTAAAAGTAAATAAACATTTTAAAGTAAACATTAGAAGATTGATGTAACTGGTCGCTTCTGACTGGTACTACAGAAACGCTTGTGTCCTGAGCTAGCGGTTCCTATCCGCCTAGGCTGTCCCTTGCATTCTGTGTAACTCTTCTTGAATTGCACTTAATACCTCTGTCCCATCTTTCATGACCAGATTCTCTGCTATCATTGTGGCAAATAAACTTGATTAAGGGCTTTCAAGGTTGTACTTTTGTCTGAGATACATAGTGGTAATGTTCTCTGTAGATGCTTCCCAAACTGAGGTATGTGTGCTGTAGCCCGATAGCTTCCTATGGGGTTCTTCTGGTGTGTTGGTTTCTTTGGTTTTTGAGGTTCAAACATGGACAAGTTGCTTCTGATTTGGGAATGTTTTCATTGTGGTTGCTTTCCTGTGTCACATGCACAATATGACTACTTTGAAGTTGAAAATGATCATTTTTGGAAATACTAACACACTGTCTGCTCTTCTTTAGGAAAGCGCAAGAAGGGAAGAAGAAAGTGGTTCTAGCAGGCTGTGTGCCGCAAGCCCAACCCCGTCAGGACTACCTGAAAGGTTTGAGTATTATAGGGGTATGTATCTCTATCAGTTAGAAACCAAAGGTTTTCATAAATGTTTTCAGTAGGCCAATGTCAATATATAGGCTTTGTTGCCTTTCTCTTGCAAAGAGCAGCTTGGTAACCCCATTAGTCATCTTGCGTTATACAGCACTTAGGCCTTCTTGCATCCAGAGTCATTTGATCTGATTGTGGCACAAGAGGAGAAGGAAAGGGATGCTCTTCGTGGAACTGAGTTCCAGTGCCCGTTGTAGCCCAAAAATATCTAGGCTTCATCCAGGATGATGAAGATACCCATTGCCATAGTCTTTAAAATACCACAGTTTATTTGCTTTAAGACAAGGAATTACACCCTTTGTTAGAATTAGTGGAAGTGTAAAAGACTAGAGCATATAAATTGTACAGACACAGCTGGGGGTTTGGTGGTTGGTTTTTCTTACTTCACACTGTTAAGCAGAATGGCAAGTGGCTATGATTATTTAGCTTAAGTTTGAGGCAGTTTGAAGAGTTAAATCCACCCGTGACAGTTGTTAAACAGTTACCAAGCTTCACCTTGAAAAGGTAACCAGAGAGCTTTTGGATTAATTCAGGTAGTAAAGTGCCTTTGGTATCCTTTGGGATGAAGTACTACTGTATAATTGAATCACCTTTGTAAAATAGTAATGAAAATCCAGGAGTAAAAAGCATAAGCAGACAAAAATTCTTCATTGTTCAAGCCTTTAGATTAAAACTGGATGAATTTGCAAAAGGCATGTTTGAGTTGAAGTGCTGTCATTTGATTCGATGTGTGAGAATTATAGTGAAGCCATCCTTTATTATGTTAAGTCAGAGAAGATGACTCTGCAACATCGTTTCTGCGTTAAAAATATAAAGAGGTCAACGTGTTTCCACCTCAGTGTCAGGAATTCAGGTGGAAACTAAGATTTTTGTAGGAACAACAACAACATTCCAAAGCTTTCAGTTTCATTAGGAGATCATACAAGATACAGTCGTTCAAAGTAATTTACAAGTAATATAATAGTTTGTTTGGAGTTAGGAAGAAGATGTCTGTGTTAGAGATTTATTTGATTTCTTTATAAAGATGCTCTTTGTGCTGTTTGACTTTTTTTTAATGACGGCTGTCACTCAGAACGTTTTATCCCCCAATTTTTTCCCAGCTCCCATTCTCAGCTACGTCACTGCCTATAAATTAACTCAGTGCCCAAAAATTAAATCAGGGGCTGTGAAGTGCAACACTATTCTGTGTAGATGATATTGCATTGATAGTTACAGTTTAAGGGAAGGAGCAAACTCTCCATTCCATTCTGCAGTCTTACTTTACACAAATATGTGCAAGAGAACTGTGGTGCTCTGTCATCTCTCAGGCTCCGACTAATTAAGTGCACCTTACTCTGTGCAGCAGGATAGGGAAAAAAAAAAGAGGAAATCCCTTCACCATTTGGCTCAGAGGCAACAGAGTTATGTGATCTGTAATTGTTGTTATAGTGAATATAATGATATCTACAAATATGAATACAGAGGGAAAAAGAAAGAGTCACTATCCTTTGACCAGGACTGTAATTTGATGTTTCTGGTTTGGTGAATTTAACTTAGGAAACATGGGGATCCTGGTTTGATTTTAAAAATTAATATTTCTTTTCTTTCCTTTTTTAAAAACTTTCCTTTTTAGGTAACATGTAATTTCTGAAAATTAACCTCTTCATTTTTGTACCTAGAACCAGTGTTTAGTGAAAAATATTTGTAGTTTTGTATTTATTACAGAAAGATTTCTGTTAGGAGTAGAATTAGGCTGTTAATGCAGTGTTCCCAAGTACTTTTGAATTAGACCTGAAAATAGTGACATGATCTTTCCAGTAAGGACATTCTCTTCTAACTGTCATTGCTGTGGTAAAATTTACTGTCCTTTCAGTAATAGATGTTTCAGCTCAGAAATCTTAAGGCATAACTATTAACAGAAGTAAAGCTAGGAGAAGATATTGTCCATGTTTTCAGTTTGTATATTTAAGATTTTCTTCTCATTTTATAGAGCGTATATGAGGGAGTGAGTACATTTAAAGGGTAAGAGTTATCTTACTATTGCAAAACATTTTTGAAAGATAGTTTTGACAGAATTGAGAAATAGAAAGTGTTCTGTTGGCAGTAGGATATTGATTATGCTTTAAAATTTTAAGCATTAAGAGTACAGTTTTGGAAATCTTGCTTTACCACCAGGTTGGTCTCATTTTCAACTTGGCTGAGAGATATAGTTGACTTCTTCTGGTTTATGTAAACTGCTGCTTGCCTTTTTTTTTTTTTTATTTATTTTTTATTTTTTTTTTTTTCCTCCTTTAAGAACAGCCTTGTCTGAGAAATGTGGTTATTTACCAGCAATTATAACTCCCTCAGGATGGCTTTCTGAAGGCAGAGTGTGTCAGAGGGCTCTTCTGCTCATCTTGTTGTGCTGGAGGAGGAAGTTGTGATGTAACTACCAGAGAAATTCTAGTAACTCAGGGCTTGTTTTGATCTGCGCTTGCGAAATACAGGACCAAACTTCCACTATTCTTTGTTTATTGCTTGATTTGGGCAGAAGGGAAGGAAGGGCAACTCCATATCCCTGTTATCATTTGTGATATTTCTTTCTTTCATTGCCACTTTAAAAAAAATAATGTGGGTTGGGGCGTTGCCGTAGGCTGTATTCAAGGCAAACCATAACATAACATGGCAAAGATAAAGGAGCTCTTTTCAGGGAAGCTCTAGGTAGTAATAAATCTGGCAAATGTGAAGTGTGTATGAAACACATAACAGTTAACTACATAGGTTCACAGCCATTTACACCCAGGTGGTTTTCCAAAGCATACTCCTTTATGTTTGGAGTAGCATACCCACTTCAAACTCCACTGCACATATGGTATTGCAAAGAGAAATATCAAGTCTTGTAGTTAGAGCTGTCCCTCACTTCTCATTGTCAGTTGCTGAAAATAATGATATGTGACTCTGTCTATACTGATAATTCTGAGGGGATTATAGGGAAAGGGAGGGACAAAGGGGAATGAAAGATTTAGCAGATAGGTTATGTTCTGGGACTCATGAATGGACGTAGGTAGTTGTAGTGTTTCCCGATTTGCATACAGAGGGCACGCAAAATCCTTTTTCTCAGTGATAAGTTGAACAGTTGGAATGGGATGAGATGTTCTGTTTCTTTGACGCTTGTCTGGAGTTTTAAGGTGTTTGGTGTCCAAATGATGCCATGTCTTGGAACCCCTGACCAGTTTGCTAAGGGTTTGTAGGCCTTAAGATGTTTCATAAGCACCATGTGTCTGTACTTTGGAATCATCAGACTTACTGGTCATACTGAAAGCATGGGGCCTAATGCACGTACGTATCCCGTTAAAGGCATACAGTAGTTCTGCAGATGAGTGAATCTCTTCACTTCCCGGAGGAGAATATCAACCCCAATTCTCCTTCCTTCCCCATCTTTCCCAAGGTAACATCTAGCATCAAAGACCAGTTGTCTGTCATCTTCTGCCATACGCCCATTTCCCAAGGGAAGAATTTCAGCTGATTCTTTCATCTGCACAAAATACATCCAGTGTTGCCAGGACTGTAATCCCCCCTCTGCTGCTATGCTCCGAGTGGGAAGGTGCAGGTCCTGTGCATGGTTGAGTTACTGCAGGCTCTTTGGCCAGAGTTGAGCCAGAAGCCACAGCTTCCAGGAGAAACATATAGCTATGAAAACCTCTCTGCAGGGGCTCCCTGCAGTCCCCTGACCTCCAAATAACCCTTTTCTGTGGCTGTTCTACTCTATAAGGCAAGCTTTAAGTAATTTTTTTTAATATCCAGTTTGAAACTGTGGAGTGGGATTAGTGGAAGTGCTGAGCAATCCCAGTAGCAGCACATAACACTGGGAGCACTGCTGTAAAGTTGATGTTTCAGTATTAAAAAATGCTAAGTACGCTACATAAAATAGGCACTTGACTTCTCAAGCTGTACCTGTATAATTGGCATACACTTTTAAATTTAACATGCCTTAGTTCTCCATTTGTAAAACCCTTGAGTGAGCAAAGCTTTAACAGTGCCATCGTGGAAGAAAATCAGCGTAATCTTACTAAGATGCCAAATGCCTGTACATCCTTACTGCTTTGGTGTCCTAAATGAGGACGACATGTTGTATGATATTTCTGATGTTCAGTTCATACAAGTTTCAAGGGTGTTTGCAAAACAGAGATAAATGATACTTTCCTACCTTCAGTGTGTATAAGGTCAGACTGCATTAAAGATTGCAAGCCTCTCGGTTTGCCCTTAAACCGGAGCCTTGCATAAATGCAAATATCCAATGTGTACTTCGTGAAAGATAAATTTGATGGAATTTAATTTTGAATGATGTGAATTAGCAGAACTTCTTGGAAAGCATGCTGAAAGCCTGGGAACAGGTGCACACTGCTCTTCTGTAACTTACAGCCAAGAATTATTTCATGCCAAATTCAAGCTCTGTCAATACCGCTCAGCTGGTCGACTTTGGCTTTTGAATTGCGATGCTGATACTCGGATAGGATGCTTGAACCTGGGAAGTCAGGAAAGAATTTCAGTTAAGCAGCTGCTTTGAAGCTGAAAATTGGACGTCCAAATAGAAACTATTCATTTCCACAGCAGTTACATGCTGCCCTATGAATCAAAAGGTGTAGGAATTAATTTAGGTAAGAGTTAGACTCAAGCTGTGTCAGTATTTAGCAGTGAAAGTCAGTTGTTTATGTGTTCTTCTGGGGTAGTCCCCTTCCCTTTAAAGTTTATGTAGAGCCTGCTTTCAGAATACCTTCTTAAATCAGAATATTGCCCCTTACTATGGTCAGTGTTGTGAGCAAAGGTTTTAAACACAGATGTTATCTCTCTGAAGCCAAAATGTCTAGTCACATGCCTTTTGAAGTTATGTATTAAGGCCTGGATTTATGGTGGTTAAGTACTGTAATTTGAGAGTCTGTTTTGCTTAGCTCTCTTTATAGTCAATGAAGATAATTATCTCTAAGATAATTTAGATTTTTAGATGATCTGAAGTGACTTTTGAAGCCGTGTATGTCCCTTTACTAGCTTTAGAGAGGGGATAGCCTGCGTAGGCTTTCAACATCCAACATCTGACAGAGCTGCCTAAACAGGGTGAGATGAAACTGAGAGTTGGTGAACAATAGTGGCTTAAGATTATTTAATCTATGTAGGAACCAATTTGTTTCTTATCTATGTGAATGAAAATCAAAGATGGGTAGAGTTTTCCCTAGATGAGAAAAAAAAGATTGTTTTGCTTCAAGTAGTGATGTGTATGCTCACTCCCAGGGTTTTTATAAGCAGCTGAGTGCTGACGTTTGCTTCAGCAGTAGCCTCACACTGTGCAAGGAAGCTGCTGCCCCTTCCAATATTGTGGGCACCCCATCCTCAGTTTCTCACAACCATTGGCTAGGGTGGTTTTGTTGGGGTGTTTTTGTTTTGCAGGGTTTTTTCAATAAACATTTCTGGTCTTGAGTATTTCTGGTCTTTGTCCCTCCTTCACTGGCTATGAGATCTTTTTTTTTTTTTTTTAATAGTAACTTTCTGATACTTGTTGTGCTTACACTTTGCTTGTGTTACCTCCGAGAAACTTCTCTCTGGGAAACTTGCTGGCTGTGCCAGGGGTAGGGCAGTCGGGGGAGGCTCTGGGAGTAACTTCTTCAGAGAGTTGTTGTCACTGTCCTGTCAACCTCAGAGAAGCTTTAACCTTCAGACCTTCTGTGGTGGAAAGACATTTCCTTCCATGCTGAAAGGAAGCAGGCTGTGGGGAACACCTGCATTGGCTTTGAGGAAAGGTCCCTGAGAAGACAAGGTTGTGACCTAGCTGCCATTTTTAACCAGCAGTGGTAACTGTGGCAGTAGCTGTGAGAGCTGAGACTCATCAGAAGGTGAAACCACAAACTTCTTGGCCAGAAGACGGTCACTGGTGACAAGTGTCAGAGATCTCATGCTTTGTCTCTGGTTTGTTTTTATTTGCTGCTGATTCTACCAGGTTAATCCCAGTCCTCCAGCAGAAATGACAGTCGTCAGCCAGGCGAGGTGGATCCCTTGTGACCACTTTCAAGAAATGGCATGCTAGACACAGGAATTACTCTGTAAGATGGGGAGACAACAAAGAGTGTGATGTATTCTAGACTTACATGTGTTGAGGTATCACTACAGTGAGAATCAAAAGAT
This sequence comes from Aramus guarauna, assembly GCA_013400195.1. Lineage (NCBI taxonomy): Eukaryota > Metazoa > Chordata > Aves > Gruiformes > Aramidae > Aramus > Aramus guarauna. The sequence goes on along the minus strand of VXBL01005082.1, from coordinate 163,042 downwards.
AATTTGAGGGAAACTGCTGATTTGAATGTCGAGATGCTTCCCAACTCCTGCAGTGATTTTTTTCATCCCCTGGTAGGCACTCTCTTCTGAGACAGAGCAAGTTCAAGTCACAATATACAGAGATATTTTCTGAAGGAATTGAAATGCTCTCTTTGTAGGATTTAATCCTTTTCAGATGGGAGTAGGATAGCCATTATCTAACAGGCAGTGGCATAGGTCCAGAAAGCACAAGCCCCACGACAGTTGGCAAAGGGCAGTGTGCCTCTGGTGTAAATGCAAGCACGTATTTGGGCTGTGGACGCCTAGCAGTCATCTGTTGACTGTGGTAATGACAGTACAAAGGGAACCAGGGGGCTTTCTCTGATGACAAATGGACCATGTGTGCATTTCTATACTCCTCTTTGTAATTACTGGTGCTTAGTTGGAGAGCTTGGGGCCTCTGTCTCCCAGTGGAGCGCCAGGGTGTCCTGGGAGATGCATGGTTTGAAATGTGACTGGCTTGCACTCGAGGGTTCAAGAATGACCTGCAGCTTCAGCTCCAGCATGGATTGCCTTGTGTCTTCTTTGTGTGTTTAAAGGTTGGGTACAGGCGATCGCTGAGCTGTATTTATGCCTAGCTCTGATCCCACCAGGAAGGCTCAAAGATTTTTTTCCTGGTCTTTGTTTCAACTCAGGCTTCATGCCTGATACAACTCTCTTCTTTTTTTCCTGACTTTTTGACCAACCAGTATCCTGCTTCAGCTACTCCTTCATTCCATGGGCCTTGCCTGTGCTGTTGTCCTATATCCATTTCAGCCCAAAGATCTCCTTTTTTTTTTTTTTTTTTTTTTCCCCCAGTGTGTAGTCCTGCTCTACTGCCTGCTCCAGCCTGCCCTTAGCTTTCGTTCTATCCAAGTCCTAATGGAGAACCATTTGTAATGGACAAAAAGGCCACCACGTACATACTAGAAACAAGATCTCACAAGATCTGTGGAGCCAAGTACGGTGCACAAACTACATCCAGCAGTCATGTACCTGCTGACAGTCCTGAAGGTCGGGTTTATTCATTGGAAGGAATGGTGTCTTTTCCCTTCACACACCACTAAGAGCTCCTCAGTCTCTGTGCTTCATGGGCTTCCCGATGTCTGTTGGAGACATTATTGGGTCTCTGATCAAGAAGGTTTACAGATGGCTTTGATACCACTCCAGAACAGAATTAACCGTAAGTTTAGTGAGAAGTGGGGAAAGGAATCCTGCAGGCCTCTGTATACCTAAGTAAATTTCATTACTGTGACTCTGTGATTTTTTTTTTTTCCTTTTTCTCCATCCCCCCCCTTTTTTTTTTCCAAACAAGAATTCTCTAAACCCTTCCTTCTCACTCCAGATTCACCTCAGTTTTGGTAAAATACTTTTACCTTCATAAATGCAGATTAGAATCATTCCGTACTTTCTTCTTGAGTACTCAGGGCTTTAGCCAAACAATTTCCAATAATTTCAAATGAAAAATACTTAATGTGGGGAATAACACATAAGGCAGAATAAACATCCATTTATAGTTGCAGATTTCATTATCTCTCAGATCTATCATTTTAATTACTTATGTGAACCATCATCTTGACAGACATACAGAATAATTTAATTTATCCAATAAAATGAAAATACAATATACTGGTTAGGTTTTTTTCTGTATCTTTGTTTAACAGGGAGTTTAGAGCTATGCAAAAATTCCCCAGATGTACAACACAGAAAGTAATCATAGGTGGTTCAGGTTATGAACCAACCAGGTTTCTCTTGTTTTAAAATTATTATGATCTTAAAACAGTTTAGTATTGAGATACTTAGCAGCAATATTTTAGGCAATACATTTGGTACAGACTGTGCTCTCTGTCTATAGTTGTAAATGTTTAAACTTGTGTTTTCAAGTTGCATTTTAAGCGGAAAGTCTGTATGTGAGTATCTTAGGCCATAATTTTTTGACTTGTATCTAAAGATATGTACACAAGTATGTGAACTGCTTATGTGTGCTTTCTTTAAAAAGTAGGTTGCTAAATATTGACATAGGTCTATAATATGAATGCTTGTAATCCAGAAAAGGATTTAAATGTATCTTTTAATAAGATTTTTAAAATGCCAACATTAGGGTTATTTTAAATAACTTAATTTCTAGAATTCATAACTAATATAATGTATTCAGAAATCTGAAGTGGCAGAGATTTGTGTTTTGAAAAGGCTGTGTTTCAAAAGGTTTAGAAAAGAGATGAAAAAAATAGTTTTACACAGACTTGATTCAACACCCAGACAAGGAAAGGAACAAACTCCCATTGACTATAGCTGGGATCTCTAGGTCAGACACCAACTACAGTTTGACTTTTTTTTTTTAGCTGCCATTAGACTATTGGAAAATGAATGTGAAATAGATGATTGTGCAGACATGTGTTTACAGGAAATGACACACTTGGTGGTTTAAGGGGCACAGAGACTTAACGGCTCTGATGGAAGGGCTCCGAGTTCCAGGCTCCTTGTTGCAGACCAGGTTTTGCTCCTGAAGCCTCTGCAATTTGTGCTTTTCTGCTTGCTTTTGAAATAAACTGGAAAAGAAACTCCAAGGAAATGACAGCAAAAATCATACTAAATCTAGTTCATATAATGTACAGCTTAGTGAAGCAGTGTTAAAAAAGGAATAGTGTGGGGAAATTATAAACTGATTTCAATGTGCAAAGTAAGCTTTCCTGCATTGTACATAAACATATATGCAAATATATAATTCATCCACACCACCTATTCTATGTAAAGTTGTAGAAAGGATCTCAGCTTCAAGAATTTGAGTGTCTAATTTTGCAGTGTTAATGCTGATTCCTTCTACTTAATATTCAAAAATCTCTATAGTATATTGGCAATTAACTTTAAATAAAGACTAATGTATCTAATAAGAAATAATTTAACTATTTATCACACTGTGGGTGAATTTTGGCAAGTGTAACACTAAAATTTGTTGTCTTCACTGGAGATGCTGTGTCCTGGTCATCAAATATTTTTCTGTCTTGTGAAAAGCATTGGGGCCTTTCCTTCCATTTCCAAACACTGCCTGCAGTAAGTCCAGGACAATGTCCTGTTCCCTTAAACTTGACCACAGTATTTTTAATTTCTTACCATATTCCAGTGTCTTTCTCCTGCAATACTTTTCATTTTCTCCCCTGTAGTCTGCCCTCGCAATATCCTCAGCTTCTCTTAACGTTCTCTACCATCTTCTGTTTTGGTGGGGTCAGTGGGGAGAGGGAGCGCTTCGGGGCTGTTTGAGCTACCCAGCTGCTGACTGCCTGGGTGACCGCTGCCTTTCGCAGACCGGGAACAGCAGTTAAAGCCTGAGCCTTTTTCTAGGGTCCCTCTCTTCTAGCTGTTTAGTGATTTTTGCCAAACGTACAGGAACTTGCTGTTTTTGAGGACAAAATTCGGCATAAGTTAAGTGCTGAGTTTGAAAGTTACTTTAGGCAGATGAACCAAAATGCACAGGGGAAAAAAAAGCTGGCTAAAAACACAGCCCCAAACTCTTTACTCCCCCTTAATCCAGAAGAACACATTTGTGAAAGAAGAGTTTATACAAAAAGTATGTCCATTTGTTAACTACTTAGATATTGACCTTCTGACTTCTTTTAGGTTCAGCAGATAGATCGTGTAGTAGAAGTTGTGGAGGAAACTATTAAAGGTAAGCATCACACTTGAAATAATTGCAGTGAATATGAAAGATGTAAGCGTTAGTTAGCAGACGTGCTGCTGATGTGTTCCTTCATAAACCTAATGCTTGCTTTCTCCTCTAGCTCAATGTTTGGGCAGTGCTATACTTTGCTGTATATGCTTTGTGTAAGTGGTAATTTCAGTAGATTTCTGGCTGGAGCTCTGTGGCCTCTTGGATTCATAGGTAAATGATCCAGGAGAGACTTCAAGACATCATTTAAGTTGCATCAATGTAGGTAGGTGTAGAGTATCGTTTAACGTTTCTGTGCTATCTTGATTCAGTGCTGTATCTCTGCTTTCTTATGTTTAGTCCTCTCGTGTTTTCTTCTTTTCAGAGGTTTTGGCTCGCTTCCCTGAGCTTTCCTCAGCAGGACAGATAAATTATCTGCTGCTTTAATGTTTTTCTGTAACTGTGTTCCTTGTTCTCTCTGGCTGTGTTCGTGTGTGTGTACACTCAGTACTTTGCAGTGAAGAGGGGAAAAGACAGTATTGTTTCTGCAGCTTGACTAGTAAACATTGGCTATTAAATAAATATATTTGTCTGTGTCTTTCTGGGTTACCTAAGTTTGTCTCCATTACTTATCAGGCCATAAAAGTTACTGTTCCATGAAGCTTTAAATTACAAGGTTTAGTTTAATTGGCTGTACTTTCAATATAAACAAGTGTCTAGTCCACAAGACATTGCCTGTAACTTTAATGCTGGAGTATGATGCTTTTGAAGTACAGCATGAAAATGTAGAAACAACGCAAAATTTGAAAAGAAAAAAAAACAACTTCTATCAAGAAGTTGTGTTGTGTGGTATAAGGGTTCTAGAGTTTGTGGTTTGAAGTCCTTAAGATTTCATGTTGCTTTGAATGCTTTCAAAAATGAAACCGGTACTCTTACATACTCCCAACCAAACCTTTTCCCAGTTTGTTCTTACCTTATGGAATCCATTTCTTTGGGGTACAACCTACTGCACCATACAAACAAAGAAGAAATATAGTTAGCGTATTCATATGTGTTATTAAATAAGCCAAACTGTTTTCCCCGAAACATCATGGGTTTTATGACAATGTGTTGGAAATGGGGATGCTTTGTGATTTTTACCACAGCACAGTATTTCAGATCCCTATCTAATTTTCCTGAATTTTATTTATGCTTAAGGGAGTAAGATGATGACCTGGGTCAGCATGCCCTCCCTTTACCAAAATGGGCTTTGTAACATTTATACTGACTCCAGACATTACTGCTTTTTTGATAACATAGTTACTCAGGATATTGTGACAACATTATATGACAAGAAAGAAGACAAACAATCTAGTAGCAGTTGTTACAATCTTGCTTTTCATTGAATTGATTTTAAGATTGCATTTTACATACTGATATAATTCTGGAAAATAATGTTCATAGGCATGTTAAGGAACATTTAATCTTTAAAAAGCATGAATTTTGGGAAAGAATTTGGTTCCTTTCTGGCTTACTAGAAGTGATTTGATTAAAAAGAAGTGAGCAAGCTGCTGAATTCCATACATAGTGCCAATTCCTTCAGGGATTTCCAAAAGGTAATAGAACACAGGATTTCTGAAATTTCATTGGAAAAAATGAACAAAAATTACTCCACATTGCGAGAGAGACATGGACGTACTGGAGAGTCCTACGAAGGGCCACCAAGATGATTAAGAGACTGAGACTGGAACATCTTTCCTCATAAGAGAGCCTGAGAGAGCTGGGGATTTTCAGCGTGGAGAAGAGAAGGCTCAGGGCGATCTCATCAATGTATATAAATACCTGAAGGGAGGCCGCAAAGCCAATGGACCCAGGCTCTTTGCAGTGGTGCCTGGTGACAGGACCAGAGGCAACGGGCACAGACTGAAACACAGGAGGGTCCCTCTGAACATCAGGAAACACTTTTTCACTGTGAGGGTGACTGAGCACTGCCACAGGTTGTCCTAGGGGGGGTGGTGGAGTCTCCATCCCTGGGTGTATTCAAAAACTGTCTGGACATGGTCCTGGGCAGCTGTCTCCCGGTGGCCATGCTTGAGCGAGGGGGTTGGACAAGATTTCCTCCAGAGGTGCCTGCCAACCGTAACCCTTCTCTGAAAATAGAATTTCAATTGGAAAGAGAATTGACAAATTGACATGGGTGATAGCATATGATAACGGCTTACTTTTGCAAAAGCGAAACATAAAAATTAGGTATTTAATTACATTTTTTCATTTAAATTTGTTTAAAGATAATAATGCATTAATTTATGCATTTGGGAATCATCTTCCACTAATGGAGAAGAATGTGTAGGACTTTTTCACTGTGTTTTATTGAAGAGTCTAACTATGAACTTTCATTATCCAAATGAAGTAAAATACAGTAGATAACAGGACTGTTGGTTAAGACTATTTTATACTGTAAAATAGATACATGGTAAAAGCTTAAATTTAGTGTATGGAAAACCAAATTAAATTTAACCCTTTGTCTTCGTAAGTCTGCATCATTAATAACTGCTTCTGAAGCTGCATATGTCTTCAAGAGATGGAGGCGGTGTGGGATGGGATTAAATACAAATTCTGAATTCAAAGCCAGATTATATTAGTAAGTTTTCAGTTGGATATCTGTCATAGTTGCATGATACCATTTTCTTTACCTATTAAAAAAAAAAAAAATCAAAAGGTTGCATGGATGATACACTCTTGTAGTGTGGCTATGTATATATTGAAAGTTAAAAAAAATGTTTCAACTGCTTATTTAAATTGACTAAGTTTAAACTGTATTGTGTCTGCACTCTGTAGGGCAGCTATCTGTGTAGATTGGTCGGCCTAACCAAATTGTCCTGATTCTCTGTCCACATGCCAAGGTGGTTATCCTAGTTGCCACTTTTAAGTCTAAAAGTCTTGCTTTCCTTGGGTTCCCCCTTCTTAAGGGGTACCTTACCTTAAGGGGTTTTTGGTTTGTTTTGTTTTGTTTTTCTTGCATACTTGAATTTTGTAGTGCACAGTTTACAGAAAGGGAAACTTTGAAAAAAGAATTTGCTGCCTCTCCCTTTTTTTCTAATTGTCTTCTTTCCAGTTTTCCAAGAAAATGGCTCCCCTGTTGGATATGGCTGAAAGCTTACTGTACTCCCTAGGCAAATTACTTTCTTGGAATTATTTAGAACTCTTTGTATGCAATATGAAGGGGTTTCTTCTGGCTTTATTTCTCAGTCTTAAGAACATTGTCAGGAAACCCCCTTCAGAGTGACAAGGTCCAAGAGATAGCTTCAAGAGGTAGGTCTTTATGGTGGTCTTTAACTCACCTATCTGAAAACAGCGTAATTGCCAGTTCCCAACTCCCCATTGAGATAAATCTTGTGAACGCTTTTTATGTGACTTTACCTTTTTATCCTCCTTCATCAGAAAATGAAAAAGGAGGATGCTCATGTTTATTATTGCATTAACAGCTGAAAGAGAGGCAGAATTTTTAAGAGACCTTGCGATGTCTTAGTTTTATATCACCATGACTTTTATAATGAGTCTTATGGAACTTTGAAATTTCCTAATTATCAGCTAAATTATCAGATAAACTGTCATTTCCAGAAGCAATCTTTAACAACTGTATAGTATTTGTATGCAGGTCATGTCTGATTAATATTTATACTGTGTCCCAAGATGTATTGTAACTTGAAGCATCTTTAGGTACTTCTGCTATGATACTGTAATTTATAATCTGAAACCTCTATGCTTCCTACTAGGAACTAGACAAATTAATCCGATCTCAGCCTCAGAATTAGGTTTCTCAAAGTAACATCCATGATCGTCTAGCCAGAGTGTGTCAATCTTCCTGATACGCGGAGCAGTTTTGTTATGCAAGGCTCTTATTTAACAGTTTAGTAAACCTTCCTTCATCTGCACATTACCCAAATTATAAGACTGAATGACAGCAGTTTTTACATCAGGGCACCCATTTCCACTCGTGCTTAGTTTTCCAGTAACATGTTATGATGACATAGTATGTTAGGAAAATATTGCTAAGGAGTTGCAGTAACTGTGAGCTAGGAGAAAACAGGGTTATCATCAATGTGTGTTCCATCATTAAGTAAAATTTCTGTACAGAATTTAAAAGCTGTTTGAGCTGATCAGTCTCTGTAGTTTGTCTCAATAAGATGAAGATTTGTCTTTGATGGGAACCACAGAATGTCTTTATGGTGATTGCTCAAGTCGGCATTTTATGAACCACTTTAAAAGCTGTCTTTAAAAAAAACCAACACTGTGTGTGTGTACAAGCTTGGATATAAGCAGTTTACAGTAGGCAAGGTAATGCATTTATTCTGCAACTTAAAGGAGAAATTGTAACTGCTTAATGTAGAAATTCTTCTTTTATTGGTTTTGAATTTAAGTCTTCAGAGATTTGCATCTTTCTCCCCTTCCTCGACATGCTAGTTCTCAAATTCTGTGTTACTAAAGCTTTCTGGGGTGGGAGGTGTAGAACCAGAGTATTTGTGTACAGTCTGCTTTTAGCTTAGGCCTTAGGGAGATGAGGGACGCAGGTTGAATTGAGTTTAGTCCATATTGTGTCTAATGCTTTCACAAAACATAGTTTTACAATGGGTCATTAGACTTGATTGTAAAAAACAACCAAAGGAAATTACTTCAGGGTTGAGCCTTTTATACTTCACATAACCTTTCTTGGTTTCAGTCACGTTGACCTGTCTGGTGAAGTTGCCCATCTATTTCCAGTTTAAACATTAAGCAATATTCACTAACTGTTAAATTGTCCTCATGTGGTCATTAATTATGGATTGCTGATAGTTGCAGTGTCAGTCTGTATGAAAATGAGCAGATAAATGGTACCTATGTTATATATAGGCTAAAATGTAGAATTTGTACTGGATTGCCTACCTTTTGAGTGTGTCTGTATGTATGTATATGAATGCCAACATACTGAATAGTACTTGTATGTGCTGTTTGATTTCATTATAATCTGCCAATAGCAGTAGGTAAAATACTCTTTTTTTTAAAATTTCCGTGATAGTGGGAAGAGTAGCCTTGTCTTAAGAAGCTGATGACAAGCCAAATGAGGAATAAAAATTGGAGGAGTCAGGAGTTCCTTTTTTGAGGAAAAGTAGCATTTGGCTCCCAGTCAGGAAACAGACTGTGTTGAAGTGCAGCTTGAGGAGGGACAGAGGCAGGGTCGTGGCCTTACTGAGTCCCTGTTACTGTTTCTACATCCTTTGAAAGGACACAGAAAGGGGGGGGGTGGTGGTTTTGGATGGGTTGTTTTATTTATTTCACTGTTTGGTGAGTTTACCTTGGCTGGCTGACAGACCCCCACCCAGCCACTCTCTTGCTCCCCCTCCTCAACTGGCCAGGGGAGAAAATAATATGGAAAAGCTCATGGGTCATGGTGAGGCCAGGAAGATCACTTACCAGTTACCGTCATGGGCAAAACAGACTTGACTTGGGGAAAATTAATTTAATTTACTGCAGATTAAAAATAGTGTAGGATGGTTAGACATAAAGAGAAAACTATAAAACTACCTTCCCCTCCACCCCGCTTCTTCCCAGGCTCAGCTGCACTCTCTCATCCCAGACTCATGTACCCCCTCCCCCNCCACTCTCTTGCTCCCCCTCCTCAACTGGCCAGGGGAGAAAATAATATGGAAAAGCTCATGGGTCATGGTGAGGCCAGGAAGATCACTTACCAGTTACCGTCACAGGCAAAACAGACTTGACTTGGGGAAAATTAATTTAATTTACTGCAGATTAAAAATAGTGTAGGATGGTTAGACATAAAGAGAAAACTATAAAACTACCTTCCCCTCCACCCCGCTTCTTCCCAGGCTCAGCTGCACTCTCTCATCCCAGACTCATGTCCCCCCTCCCCCCGAGGATGGGGAATGGGGGTTGTGGTCAGCCCACAGCAGCACACCTCTGCTACTCCTGCTTCCCTACGCTGTTCCCCTGCTCCAGCCTGGGTCCTTCCCACGGGCTGCAGTCCTCTGTGAACCGCTCCAGCGCAGATCCTCTCCATGGGCCGCAGTCCTTCAGACACAGTCTGCTGCAGCCTGGGTCCCCCACAGGCTGCATACAGTTACTGCCAGAAACCATGCTGTTGCACGGGCTCTCCGTGGGCTGCAGCTTCCTCAGGAGCTATCCACCTGCCCTGGTGTGGTCCTCCACAGGCTGCCAGGGGGTGACCTGCTTCACCCTGGTCTTCTCCAGGGGCTGCAGGGGAATCTCTGCTGGGATGCATGGAGCACCTCTTCCCCACCCTGCCCCTTCTGTCACCTTGGTGCTTGCAGGGCTATTTCTCACACTTTTTTCCTCAGTGCCAAGCAGAGTTTTGCTTTTTCTGACCCAGACTTTCTCTGAGGCCCCCACCGGTGGCTGTGGGGCTCAGCCTTGCCCTGTGGTGGGTGGGTTGGAGCCACTGGAACCAGCCGTGCCTGACACCCATCAGCCCTGGCTGCTCCTCACAGAGACCGCCCGGCAGCCGCCTCGCCACAGACACCCCATGAACGCTGCTGCGGCCCTAACGGTATTTCTAGGTAGTAGAATTGCCTTTTAAACTGAGATTATTGAAAAATAAAGGTGCTACTGGCAAAAATGATGCAAGGGGCTATCTGTGTCTGACAGACTAAAAAAAGCAGGGGGAAGGGAGTTGAAATCAGGTTTTCAATAGGCAATATACTAACAACCTGTAGTTCTGTAACTTGGTGAAATGACTGTGGTTAAAAGATTCGATATCCGCCATTTATATGTGTTAATTGCTGAGGTTAACAGCATAGTGTGGTAAATGTTGCCCCCGCCCCTTGTGTCTCTGGATTAGAAATTTTGGAGCTATTCCTGTTTAAACAAAAATAATTATAGATTTTTGTTGTCATTGAAGAAAATGACTTTTTGTGTGGAAAGAGTGTCATTACTGAAACCAGTAGCATTTTTTTTCCCCTACTGTTAATTTGAAAACTACTTTGACAACAAGCATTGACTTATGAAGGACGTGAGCTGAAGGTATCCCGCCTTCCAGTTCTTAAATGAAGGGGTTGTCATTCAGCCGAAGGCTTCGACGAGAGCACCGGGATGTATTTTGATTGCCTGTTTCTGACTGCTTAGGGAGTGTGATGTACTGAAGGAATGAGTTCAAAACAGTAAACCCATTATCTGTGCCAGTATCAATTCTGGGAGTTTAGCTTTGTAGACTGTATTTTAAAGACTACAGTAAGGAATATACAGCAATTATGGAGAAACTATTTTTGCAAAGACAGATTTTAATGGCTTTTGTACAACATCAATAATCACGGAGCTCAGCATAAAAATCTTATCTTCTGCTGGGGCAGAAGATTTCCATTGCCATCAGTTGCTTTCTGTTCTTACACCAAACTTTATTGCCTTTTTTGCTGTGCCTGTTCAAGTGCTTTTGGGCATGCAGTGACTATTAGGTGTGTGAGGTGATCCAGGATTTTAGGTGCATTTCGTGATTATTTGGTTTAGAAAACTGTTAGGACTGACTGTCATGTTATGACTCTATGTAAGTACTTCACAGAAACTGAATGGGAGATAAATAGTGCTGCAGAAGAAGACAACAAGCAGTAGGGGGAAAAGATAGAAAACCTGAGTAGCAAAATTCTGACTGCTTATTGTTAAATCAGCCTGTGATGTGCATGAAAGAGAGGCCTTTTCTTCCAGACCTGTATGTGCTCTCTTCCACACCTTCAGTGAATGACCATCTCAGAGCATCCCTATTTTTCTGTGCTATTTGCATCGGATAGATTCAAATGGGTTTAGCTCTGTTAGAGAGTCCTCATGGCTGGTAACTGCAGAAAGTACCTTGTTCAAACTGGTGCAATTTAGTTATCCATAGGAGGAGTACAAGTAGATGGCAAAGGAGTAGAGATGAAAGTAAAAGCTTCTTTTGCATACAGTTAAGTTCAGCTCCGCATTTCAGTCTAAGGATAGATTTGTTCTGTTCAACCTGCACACACCAAAACATTAGGCAAGTTATTTGTACTGCTGTACCTGGCTCTGACAATCCACCTTTCAGCATTTCCCATCATAGAATCATAGAATCATCTAGGTTGGAAAAGACCTTTAAGATCGTCAAGTCCAACCACTAACCTAACCTTGCCATCCTCAGAACACAGTCTCTTTCATCCGATTCAAAACTTCTTTTCCTTGAAAGTTTCTATCCAAAATCTCCTGAGGTTTTGAGCAGCATCCGCGACCCTGATCAAATGCATTTCTTCACAGAGAGGTGAGGACAGAGGGTCAGGGGGAACTCTTCCTGTAGTTGATTCTTAGTATTGCCCTTCTGAGCTGTTGAATTGTAGCCAGCATTTTGAGTTCACAGCAGATTTAAAGTTCAGTCACTTTTTCAGAAAGACAATAACATCATGTGATCCCAAAATAAGTAGGGTGAAGCTATTGAATCCTGGAAGAAAAAAAAAGTGCCTCAATAGGGCATTTCCAGTGCTTTTGTTGTGAGAGAGGAAAGTACTGTGGATATGTAAAAAATGTTCTTGGATACTTACATTCTTAATTTAAGTCTATGAAATTTCTATATGAACAGTAATTCCTTGTTAATAGTTATCTCCTTTTCTGTTTTACTTGTTGTACTCTACTGTTTCAATGCTTACAGATATTTTTATGATTGAGTGATACATTGGAGAAATACCAAGAATAAGTAAGTATTGTATGTTTAATGGAGAGAGCGCGATACATGAATCTGGGCCACCTGCAGAGCTTTTTTCTGAAGTTCGTGAACTGCCTCATTATATGTAATGTCTTGCTTTTGAAATTACATAAAATGAATTTTAAAAAGCCCTTGTCTTCATCTGTGTGAAAGTCATATTTTGTAGTCTTCCAAAACAGAATTGTTGTTGCATGCTAATTCCAAGTGCAAGGCTTATGAGATGTGTATATTTCAAGCTAGTAACATACGTGCTGTATGCTTAGTAATACATACACCTTTCTCTGCAGCTTTTTTGACTTGGTGTAGGACGGAAGGCAATCTTTTTATGAGAGAGTTCTGAATTGCAGAGACTGGGTCAAACATACTGCCTGCTATCAGCAACGTGATGGGACCTGTTGCTTGGCCCAGGGCATGCTTTTTCCTGTGATGCTGTGACAGTAATTCTGACAACACTAGTCTGGATTATTCCCTGTCTTGTGATGGACCCGGTTCCTGCCTGCACCAGGTGAAGGAGGAGTTTGACTGTTACACAACATTCCCACCTTTGCTGATCTAGGGGAGGAATAATTTATGTTAGTTGCTTGGCCAGGAGCAGGACAAGTATCTTCCAGTTAGGTTTGGCTTTTCTTTGCTCTCTGTATATACTTGAGCCAGGAAATCCCACAGATGACACTCAGGGATGCCTTTGCTACATAGCTAACGTGCTGCTGACCAGCTGGGGTTGGTTTGGGTGGGAGCATTCACACAGCAAAGCCCTAAGCCGATTAGTGTCCTTGTTGTTTCTGCACTTGCGTGTGCCTGGCAGCATGTGATTGCTCTGGGGAGCTCAGGGATTCCTTTGCAGTCAGTCATGTCTGCTGTGGGACAGCTTGTTTGTGCTGCAGGGCAGGGAGAAAAGATGGGAGAGGAGCTTAGGGTCTGTCCGTGCTACACGTGGGCTGCTTCTATCAGAGGCAGACCAGGGCTCTGGCTCTAAGCCTGCCTGTCTACTGTGAGCTCACCAAGTCTGGGTTTAATGCACCTCCAAATTGAAGATGTTTGGGCTCAAATATGACCAACAGTCTAGGTTAGCTGTACAGTGTGTTAGGCAATTTGTGTTGCATCCTTACATTTCAGATGCTATTTTTTCCTATTAGTCCTGCATGAAGATCCAAAATAACTTGTTTAGAAGGTTGTTTTAATCCAGTAATTACTGTGAGAAGAACATAACTCTGGAAATAAATCCAACATTAAAGTTTTGTAATAGCTCCTGATTTACCTCTTCTGCCTTTACACATTTTTTTTAATTTGATCTCCTTAGGGTCTCTTCTCTCTTTAATATGTACTTGACTGGTTGTGTTACTTTCACTTAAGTTTTCTAATTTCTTTACCCTTTTATATTTAATTGATCCTTCTTTCAGTATTTATTACTGGGTTTGGTGGTTCCTTATGCTTCTTCCTTTAGTTTTTCTTTGGGGAAGCTCACTACTTTGTTTTCCCTTCATATGGCTTTGCCTTCCTTAGCTACACTGCTCCCATGTGCTACTTTTTCCAGTGTTAACCTTAAGGAAAGGACGCTCTGTATTCATTAAGAAGCAAATAATGGTAGAAGCAAATGTGTGTAAGAGTACATGAAATAGTGCTTAATCCTTTTCCCTGAAGATGCTGGAGAAGATCAAACAGGTTGGTGAGAGACAGCTGGGAAGTATAGAGCAGCCTTGTTGTGAGGAAAAAAATGTCTTTCAGGAAATGGTGTATAACCTCCAAGTATAATGATGTAACTGGGAAAGGAGAAGAATGGGTAACAGAACAAGCTGAAAACAACAGAAGTTGTTGCTGCCAAGGCTGGGGTTTCCTGCATCTTTGAGGATTTTCTTTAAACTCATGTTTTTGAGCTGCTTGAGATATCTGCACTGAACTTTGAAGCTAACAGCAAAGAAATACTGCTCTGTGGCTGGGAGGTGTGTTTTAGTGGCACGCTGTGTGGCTTCAGCAGGGTGTGCAGGGGTGGGGAGGGACCCTCCATGCATGCCCTCTTCCATCTTTCAAGCAGACATTATTTCCCAGCAGCTACTGAGGGGTGCCTAGTCTGTGGACTTGAGTGTAGCTGACTATTTTTGAAATACAGGAGGTCTCTTAATATCTGATAGGTATTTGCAACACTGATAGGCAGTTGTTAAAGTTAACTAAAGATGACTAAGCCAAGCCCCTTTCCTCTCACTTATCCTTGTATCTAACTAGCAAAATACCCATCCAATTTGAATTTGTTTGCTCTAATATGATTAATATGCTTCCGTGGGTCTAGGTCACAGGGGTCTAACAATAGCCTGAGGTTCACAGCACATTTAATGTCACTATAATTTTATGGCAAAGAAGGACCATTACCTGTTTCCTTCATATATTTGTATTTCAAGAACAGGCATTCTAGCATTCTCTATCACATTTCTGAAGCACATACTTCTACAATTAAAGGTATATGTACATGCTGTTAATATTACGTTACCTTTTTGTATCCTTTTTAACAAGTGAACTTGAATGCCTTGAAAATATTTTCATTCTGCACACGGGGTTATCAAACTGACACATTTAAAAGCCCTTTTTCAGACTAACAATAGGATTTAATATCCTGATTAATTCATTCCAGCCTCATCCTCGCTGTGAACAATGCCAAGTAATGTGAATTGCGTCTACTGACCTGTATGTAAAAATTAGTTTAATTTCATACACTCAGTTCTGAAAACTAGAGAGTTCTGGTTCATTTTAAGTTGTTTCTAGCTTGATTTCATTTACATTTACTGTGAGTGACTCTGCTCTATAAGCTTCCTCACTGGACGTGGTTAGTACTACTGTTGTATTGTAATCTGCATTAATTATCTATTAATTAGTGAAAAACTGCTCAGAAGCATGACCTAAACCACTAATTAACCTTTTCAGGATTTTTTAATGGAATTTTGTCTGCTGGTAGACTATGTGTAAGAGAAAAATTATCTTTATGGCAGAAGAGGTTTATAGGACTAGGATATTTAGGCTCTCAAATATAACCTGACTAGATCTGTTTGTTACTAAGCTGTGTTTCAAAGCTTGCATCTTCCTGTGAGCCATCAAAAAAGGAGTGGTTTTCATTTTATATCTGAGATAAACCACTCATCATTATGGAAGTGGAACTGTGATTAACTCAGTTTTCAAAAACATTTTTTGTACCAAACTTTAAAAAACCCCACAAAACCAAAACAAAACACCCCCCNAAAAGACTTCTTTTAAGTTTGGGACACCTGTTTTGTGTAGTTAAGTTGTTTTCCAACCTGTAAAGTCAGAGAGACGGTAACTTAATCAGATAAAATGCTATAGAAGTATTAGAAGCAAAACTTGATTGCAATGTTTTGCCCCATTCTAAGCTTTGGAAGGATATCATAAGTGAGATTTAAAGTTACCGCTTTTTCTGTTATGGTTGATGTTGATGTGGACTTAATGCTGGTTAGTTTAAAAAAAAAAAATGTTGCTTAGCCTTTTCCTTATTGAAAATGACAAAATATTTATTTTTAAGTTTTTTTGAAATAAGTGTGGTGAAAAAAAGATCTGCAGCATGTGAAAAAGTATGATTCAGTGTTTATCAAGTTATGTTTTATTAATAGCAGCAATGCTGTAAACAGATGCTTTAGTGATTACTTAAAATGAAACAAAATAGTCCTTGTATGGAGTAGGCTAAAAAGGATTTAAGGTCACAAATACTGTGACTAAAGTTTGTTTTGTTTTGTTTTGAATTAAACTATTAAGTGTGCAGCACAAATCACTGTAGTTGACTATGCATGTGCTGCTTGCTTTCAAGCAGCATTAAACTCTCTGCTAAAACTCGTCTGTGCTCTTTATACTGCTTTTTTTTTTTACCCTCTGGTGTCTGGAGTGAAAAGTACAGGGATGTTATTCTGGAGTGCCACACAAACTTCACAAACCTCATATTAACTTAAACTTTAGTGGCATTCATTAGGAATATGGGAAAAACTATGGCCATACATCACGTAAAAATAATCTACCATATTTGATTGCCAGGCCATCGATTTCCTGAGCTGGGGTGCGAGATTGGGGTGGGTGTTAGCGTTCAGTGGATCACGTGGGAGGTGGTCACAGAGCTGGGGATTCTTTCCTGAATTCAGAAGGTATCTGAAGGTAAGAGAGGCTAGTTCTTGTGCTCCCTAGTGAGTTATGTTCTGCATGCAATTGTCTGAAGCTGATTTTGGTTGGGTTTTTTTGGGTTTTGGTCCCCTTCCTCCCCGTCCTCCTAATGTGTATGGTAACCTGCCTAGCATCTAAAAGACAAAGATCTGGAAGATGGTAGAAGTAGTACTGTTGGTTAACAAGATTTTGTAGACTACCATAGTGTTTGATTTTTATTTTTTTTTTTTCTGTTTTCCTAAAAAATATGGATTATAAAGCTGTACCTTGTGCACACCACCACTAGTTGGAGCAACTTACCTTGTCGTGGTGTGGTGGCTTGCGTGCCTTGTCGGGCCAGATTAAAATGTTGCACCCTGGCCCTCCAGGTTGGGGGTTTTGTTTTGGGCTAACAACCCAATCATGTAAAAAACAAAATCTGTTACAGAAATTGCAACAACACTATCCCACCGGGTTCGGTGGCATAGTGTTGTTGCAGCCCTATGCTCCTTGAGGAGTAACAAGGACCAAACACCTTGTGCACAGATCTGTCATTATCTCCATTTCCCTTCCTCCTTACTAGTTTCAAACAGATTTGTGACAAGTTTTGTAGTCTAAAGGATACTCTTTTTCCACAAGTTCTGTGAAAAAGTTTGCTGGTTTGATTAAAGCTCCCAGTATGCGAAAGGGAGAGCATAAGCTAAATGTTAGCGAGCAGTAATTCACATGGCTGTTCCTTGTGAGGGTGTGCATTCAGAGGAGATCAAGCTTCACTGGCATGTTACTTGCTGGAGGGTGGGTTGTTTTTGTGGTTTGTTGGTCTTGTTTTGATTTTTAAACTTCAGAATGGTGGTTTGACCCCAGTTCTAAATGTATGAATTTTAAATTTTAGGTAGCTTATTGATATGTTGTTAAGCCTAATTGTTTTAATAGTTCCTCTATATTTTCAGTCATAAATCCAAATACTGTTTTAATATGGTAATGCAATTGAATATTCTAAAAATGGATGAAATGGTTTATTCCAAATAAACCACAGTATGAGGGAATGCAAAAAGGAATGTTCTCTGCTTCTAGCTTAATTTTTATGCCTTCCATAATGCCATCACTTTTGTTTTACAAGCAAATAAAATGGTGGCATGCTTGCAACTCTTTAATGAAGCATTAGATTGGAAAATAACTGATTGTATTGTGAGACAAAGATATTGCTGTTATTGTCATGAAAAGGTAGAATTGAATAATTTAGCAAATGTTAATAGCACAAGTACTGTATTACTAAATTCACAGCAAGATGTAGTGAAGTTTTTGCCAAATGCAACTGCAAAAATAATGTCTTTTAATTCCTGTTGACATTGTGATATCTCCTTTCAGTAATAGCTATTATGATATCAGGCCAGTCCTGCTCACTTCTTCATTAGATCACATTTTTGATTGAGAATTTTTATGTCTCATTAAAAAAAACCTGAGAAAGATGATATGCCAGAAGTAGTTGTTTATTTCCGTGCTGTCGTTGCCCTATCGCAGAAATAAATTCAGAGTATGAATGCCACATTATTCAAAAATTGATTAATAACTCTTCAAAACAGGTAGTGGAAAAAGACTTTAACTGATGGATGAATTAGTTTTGTAAATAACTTTTGGTAGTATAAGTTAGGAAATTTGGTTGAACATGGTTTTTTAATTAATCTGAATTGGTTATCTACTTTGCTGTGCTCAGCTAGTACTTCATAGTTTCATGCTTTCCTTTTGCCCCCATTCCCTTTTAGGGTAAGTTTTTTTTTTTTTCTTTTCTGAAATATTTGACAGACTGTAGCTGTAGTTTCATGTACTATCAAAGAGTTTTCCAACTTCAATGGATACGTACTCTCTTTCCTCCACTGCAAGCAGTGGTTACTTTCCACCTCTTCAAGTATCTAGCATTAGCTTTCCCTTGCTGTCTCTTATCTGCTTATTCTAGGCTTTGTGGAATAAATGATACAAGTCTTATGTTTATAACTTGGGCACATTTTACACTACCTGTTGCAATAATATACACTTAAGCTCTTTTATTCTTGTTAGATCTTGCTTCTGAATATTAGTGAATCCTGTAATTTGCATCCTTTAAATACAGTACTTGATGTAGTATGACTGATGTACTGTTGTAGGTGGTTGGTGATAGTGTTTGTAGTTTGTTGTTGTTGTTTGGTCCTTGTTACTCCTCGAGGAACATAGGGCTGCAACAACAATATCCCACCAAACCTGGTGGGATAATGTTGTTGCAATTTCTGTAACAGATCTTGTTTTTTACATGATTGGGTTGTTAGCCCAAAACAAAACCCCCAACCTGGAGGGCCAGGGTGCAACATTTTAGTCTGGCCCAACAAGGCACGCAAGCCACGACACCACGACAAGGTAAGTTGCACCAACTAGTGGTGGGTATTTGTAGTTTACTCTCTGAAAATTACTGGCTTCAGGAAAGGAGTTGTGAGGTGGGTTTCTGACCTGCAGTCTCCTTGGTGTAGGAGGAATGTGTGTAAATGTTGGTATTCAGCTTAGCCATGAACATGTTACCAGGATATGCTTCAGAGCACTTTCCCTCAGACTTGCAGAGTCAGGTAACTTTGACTGAAATTTGTTGGTTCTCCATATAATATGCAAAAAAATATTTAGTTCATTACCTACTAATTTAGGTTTGAATCAAATTTGGGGGGGAAATATTTTCATTCAGCCATACAACTTATTTAAATATTGCTATGTTTATATTTGCTTGAGAATCTGAAAATGAAACTGCTTAGATCATTTTAATTGAATAAACCAGAAAATGCAAGTGTGAAAAGATAATTGGATGAAATAACTTGTTCATTTGAACATGATTTATTTTACCTGTCAGTGTCTCTCTTTAAATGCTCCAGCTGTTGGAAATAAATTATTACATCTCATTCTCATTTTCAATCTTTGAAGTATAAACACTACTTGTGAAGAAGAGCAAATCAAAACAAATATGATGGGACTTGTGCTTTGTATTGACTGCTTTTTTGTGCTTCATTTGAAGGTCATTCTGTGAGACTGCTGGGTCAGAAAAAGGATAATGGAAAACGTTTGGGGGGAGCACGACTGGATTTGCCAAAGATTAGGAAGAATCCGCTGATAGAAATAATTTCTATCAATACAGGGTAAGAATCTTCTAGACTTATAAAATGTTCATTACTGCCAAGGAATTCAATTTATGTCTTTCTGCAGGCCTGGTGTATCACTGCTAAGTTGCACAGGAGAAGGCAGGATGACCACTTATAAATAGTCAAAGATTTTAAATGGCCTTCATTCTGGAAAATAAACCCATGCTTATTTGGGTACAAGACTTCTGCTGCTCCAGGGCTGCATACAGTCATGCAGTCCTGTTTGTACCTTCATCTCACTCTTTCTCAAAAGAAAAAGTCCTTAGGAAGTTGGAGAAGAAAAAAAGCATTTGGAGTTATTCTTTTTGTGTGCTCTTTTGATTTCTAAGAAGGCAGTTCCAGAATATCATTAGTAACTCATTAAAATCTGTAAATGTCATTAAGATCTGTAGACACCTGATTGTCAGCCCAGATGTATTAAGGGCTAAATTACATACAGTTGTTTCTTGCCTCTCTGTAAAAAGTTACCATGCTTATATTTCAGCCTTTTCTTTGTTCGAATAAGCTACGCTCTCCTACCAAGCAACTCTGTCTAGAGTATCTAGTTGCATCTGCCCATTTCTCTGTAAGACTACAAACATTTTTCTGTTCAGCATTTCTACTTTGAGGAATTCTATTTGAATCTTCCTTCACTTGACTCTTTCCTTTTCTCAACTCCACTTGGTCATCTCCCATTTGGTCAGTTCCCTAAGAAAAAACAAACAAAAAACATGCATGCGAGTCCTCTTCTGATTTTCCCATCTTCTCCAATTTATGTCATAATTTCCCAGGTGGTAAAATATAAAATGCATTGCTCTAGGCATCTCAGGTAGGTGTGAACTTACTGCCTAGAGAAAAAAAACAACTGTGGTAGATCTTAGCTCTCTTTGAGTTTAGTCTAGTGCTTTCATAAACATTTCATAAGAGTTTTGCTGCTGTCCACTTCCTCTCGTACTTTCTTGTCCTTAAGTAATCTTGCCTTCATAATTTGCTGTAATACCTAGTGTGCTATTTAGGTCAGAACACCAGGTCAAGGCTTAGCGTGGTTACTTTTTCTTCCTCTGACTTATGGTAAACATATGGGTGATGTTTTGTCATATTGCTGAATTATAATACCTTTTTAAACTGCAGATTCATGCATTGATTGTTCTTGAAGTCTGGATATAAGCTCTTCTGGTGCAGTTCCTCTAAGTGATCTAAATTTTTTCCCTTATTGTCTTTTCTGTCAACATCTTGTTTGTGCCCATGTGATCTAAATCCTTTTCATGATTAAAAACTGAGCAAAGCATTCTTCTGCGTTTGGTTGTGTCTAAGTTTCAGATTGTATAAATTTTTCTTTTCTATTAATATGTATGACAATCTAATGTTATAATATCATTCCAGTTGCAAATGTTGTCAAGGATGTAAACTAATTGAGCCATGGTCTTGTTTACATGTCTTTTGATTTGTAGTAGTGCCTTTAAGATGGTAAAATGTATTGCTACTTCTAATACCAGGTTATTACTAGCCTAATTATAGAGGTTAATAGAAGAAGGGTGCTGTAGGGGATATACACTTAGCATTAGGTGGCTGATGAGAGTAACAACCCTTTTTAATATATTTTGAACATAGGTATTTCCATAATGGGTTTTAAAAAAATTGTTTCCCGAGTTCATCAAACTGCAGACAATTAACATCTCCCTAAGGTGTTACCTTGGAAAACCATTTATTTAGAACCTAGTAGTTTACAAACACTAATTACTTTGCTTAGTAGTTATTGCTATTCTCAGGTCAATAGAATATGTATTTTATACTATAGGATAATCTAAAAAATACTAGTAACCACAAAAATATATTTATTTCATGGAGAATAAAGTCAAATACGACTTGGTAAGACCAAAGCACTCTGAAAACCTCAAACAAACAAGTCAGTTGTATAAGACATCCAAATTAGCTAATGCCTTATTCTGTGTTATATCACACGCCCAAGGAATCTTGTCTCTCTTGAAATGCAGGTTTTTGTGTTTTCCTGTCCTTCTCTTCCCCTTCTCCCTCCCCAATCTCTCTACCTGTGTATTGCAGGTGACTTTTTTGGTTACTATTCTGGGTTTCAAAATCAAAGCATAGCTTTGGAAAGGCAGCAGTACTCAACAGTTTCTGAAAATACAAAAATGTAGCAATGAAGAATAAGACACAGGATGCGTTACTTACTGTGACTTGCCTGTGTTCATTTTATTAGCTTTGCCATAGTAGTCTGACTATGGCAATTTTTAGTACCAACACCACATTTAATTTGAGCTGTTTTCTCTGTGTAAATACTGGAGAAAACTTTGAAGATTAGTTTTTGGTACAGTGCTCTTTATTGAGAGATAAATTTGGATCAGAAGGTCTTAAAATAGTAAGAAACAGTTTGAAAAAGTAATTTCCTCTTTGGACATATATTTGTCTGATGCTGTTTAGTGATAGTGTCCAGGAGCAGCACTGTGAAGGAGAACAAGAAGGGACCCAAGGGTGCGACCAGCACAGACAGTGCCCGCACCAGTGGGACACCCCATGCCTCAGGGCCTGAGCACTGTGGTCAAAGCTGGGGGCTGGTATTAGGACCCATAAGCAGTCCCAGACATGGCAAATGGCCAACCAAGGCTTGGGTCTATCTGGTGGCTCCAGCCAGGATCAAAAGAAAATGAGCTGGAGACGGGACTGGAGAGAAGGCTACATGCAATGTAGGTCTGAGGTCCATACTGGAGAAGAGCACAGGACTGGAGGGAGGCATGGTGTTTAAGCTCGAGGCAGGACTTGGGGACATAGGCCTGAGCTTAATGGGGGCTCCTGGCTCAGGGGGGCTGGTGGAGACAGCAGGTGAGGCTGGTCAGGTCAGTTAGGGCCTGATGGTGTCCACAGGGCAGTGACAAGTGGTGATATATTACATGTGGGGTCTTAATGAACTCTTGGCTTTTCTGTAATTCTGTGAGGGATGAAAAGGCTTGTTGGAGCATGTGTATACCTCAGCCCCAAAGTGCTGGAGGTTTTGATGGCTCATGGTAACCCCTTTCCCTCTTGAGTAGTACGAATACCTTTTATACTATTCTTCTGAAAGTTCAGTAGGACCAGTTCATTCTTGGGAGTCTTCAAACATGCTGATTGTTAAGATATCTCTCATTCTCACACAACTGTGTCTCAGAACGCGGGTGCAACTGAAATGCAACACTGTAGAATAAGATTTGTTTCTTAAGACAGCATCAAATTCTCTTCAGTAATTTTGACTTGGGGCTTCCTGTTATTGATTCCTTCTTCTCTCAGACACGGAGGAAGAAAAAAAAAGACCTGTCCTGAAGGGTTCTGTCCTTATACAATTGTGAACTTTTCCCTTATTCTCCATGCACAAACGCATGCCTGTGCATGCGCACGTCCCTCTGTATTTGTTTTCCCCAGACTGCTGCTGTGTATGAGCCTCCTCAGCTGTTCCTTTGCATGAATCAAGTATGTGCTATCAAGGGACAAACAGATTGTGTCTCCGCTACAGTATGCAGTCTGTAATAATAATAATAATAATAATTTAAACCAAATGGGGTTTCATTTAGGTATGGAATATCTGTGAAGATAAGTGCTGCTTCTCTTCATTGTGAGGCAGCTCAGAGTTTTTACGCAGTGGCACGTTTGTCCTTAAAAAGATGATCTGTGCCCTTAGAGGGACCTGGATCTTGTTCAATGTTTGGCTTTTTTTCGGAAGTAATGGATGGGTTTTTTTCTACTGTTAATTTTGGTTGCTCTGAGGTTTGCTGTTTTCTCATTTAGAAATCCAATCTATCTTTATCTGTTTAATTTACCATGGCATTTAGTGGTTTCTGTCAACAGACTGGGACTCTAGAGAAAACCTTCCATCCCAGGAGCAACATGTTTCAGAGTTTCCAAGTATGTTCGTAGAGACTATGGTGAGTGCCAGAGTAGGGGCACAAGAGGGTTATCAGACAGACACACAAAGATATGTTATTGAATCTTGATTTTTACATGTGCCAAATACCTAAGGAATCCTTACCATCCCAGTATCTCATACAAGCTGTAGATTAAACTTAAATTTATCAGTAAGGAATAAGTCACCCTTTCTTCCTGTATTGTTTGCTTTCCCTGTTATCACTTAGAAAACAGTTTTCAATATTTTTCAAATAAATTATTCAATTTTTTCTATAGAATACTCAGTTAATAAAACCCAACGATTCCAAGTAGAGCTTTGATAGTTTTCTTAGTATCTAGTAAGTTCTGCAGAGATATTAGTAGATCTGGACCTAGAAACAGTGATCTGCTTCTGTCCTCCAAAATAATTTTCTGCTTTGAATTAAGGGCATTGGGTTCAATCTCTTTCACTTTTATTTATGACCTAAACATGTATTGTATGGGTCATCTTACTAGAACAACAAAGTAGTAGTAGAATAGCATGTTAAATGCTGTTTGGAGAAAAGGCGTAAAGTTGTTCACTAATCTCCTAATGTGAGTATTCCATCTGTTAGTTTGAAGTAAGAGAAATGTTTTCAAATCCATCTTGCATTACAGCTTTGTTTTGGTCTAGGGAAAAATCTGTTCTCCTCGTGATCTAATTTTCATTAGTACTAGCCTCATAACCTATGTAGCCACTTAGCTCTCTTTAATGGAGTCAGGACTTGGTCTTCCACCTTTCAATTAAGTAATTCTGTATCCTGAGCTCTCCACTTTGTTGCTTGGACTATTATTGATGTATCTGTCTTGTTGGCATGGCCTTAACTCCCTTATATCCGAGTTGCTACCACTCACATACATTTCAAATACGATTTTATTTGTTGCCTTGGGAAGCATGAGAGGAGTGTGGTATGAGCTGAATATGAGCCCACACTAGAATTTACTGTTGTGTGGGTTTGCACATAGGTTCTCTGAAGTGCTTTCTGTACTCTTTCTGAAGTTTCTGCCTCTTTCTTTCTGTTCCCAGGCAGGAATATTTCCCTGGTTATGAATTGTGAAAGGTTAAAATTCTATTCTTTCATAGTTTCCAGTTTTATGATTAATTGGGACATATGAGGATTGAATTTTCTTCAAGAGTTGCATTTTATTTTTACATGAGGTCACATAACAGTCTTTTTATGTATTACATTTCAGCATTTGTTTAGGATTGAGTATATAAGATACTCTGAAGTTGTATGTCCATGAAAGTGTAGGTGATTCTGTTTTGATTTGGGGTTTTTTTTTGGTTGGTTTGTTTGTTTTTTAAATTGTGCCAAAAAAGGAGGACAAACTTAAGTGAAATGCTTTCAACTTTATGAATTTTTATTTTTTTTTATTGTGGGTATCTGAAATACTTGATTTAGTTAACCTCTGTCACTTTCTAAAACTTCTCAGCACTAGATGGTTTTCTCCTTACTTTTAGGGGTTAATAACTAGGTACCTGTGAGGTGTAAGGTTACAAAACAATGTAGAATAATGCTGATAAGAGATTTGGAAAGTCTTTGGTGGTATGCATGGATTCATTTTGCTATAAGTAGCCTTCATTGAATCAGCACATGTTTCAGGCTGCTTTCAATATTAAAAGCAGATCATGTTCTTTCTCTTTCATTGGTGCAGTTGACTGAGATGTCTCATGAACAAGAAGTATCAGTGTCTTTCCTATATGGCAGTACGAAAGGAGACAGTGGTGTCATCTCAGAAATGAGGGATTTATGAACAGGAAGATCAGGAAGAGAAGTGCGTGGCTCTGTTTGCCGCCTCGGAGGGATATTTACCGTGTTGGAATCATTTGATGCCAGTACACTGGCAGATGTGTAGAGTTCAGTTAGAGCAGTATTTATTCCTTGGTCAGCATAAGATTCTCCAGTGAAAGATATTGAAGTCCTTGGTAGCACATGAGGGTGCTACAGCTTCTGTCGGTGAAAGATGTGACTAGTTATTAATCTGACAGTACTGCAATGAGTCGTGTGCTAACCAAGCTCGGGTGCAGAAGCAGAGGCCCAGGGCCCATGACGTTGGATTAGGCAATGTTGAACACAGAGTTGGCAGACTGATCTGATGAAGGTTTGGGGTCTGCCTTTTTTCAGTTTTGTGGGGTTTCTTTATTTTGTTTTGTGGGGGGGTTGTTTGGAGGTTTTTGTTTGTTTTGGCTTGTTTCTCTTCTTTTGAGGATTAGGGCTGCGACTCAGGGTATATGAATATTTTTGTAGCATTGGAAGCTAGAATAAGTGCCTGGTCTTCCTGAAATTACTGTCTTTTGGGGTTTGGTTGTGGGGTTTTTTTATTTTTTTTTGGGGGGGGGGTTGTTTGGAGGTTTTTGTTTGTTTTGGCTTGTTTCTCTTCTTTTGAGGATTAGGGCTGCGACTCAGGGTATATGAATATTTTTGTAGCATTGGAAGCTAGAATAAGTGCCTGGTCTTCCTGAAATTACTGTCTTTTGGGGTTTGGTTGTGGGGTTTTTTTTCAGGTGTTGTTTTTGGTTGGGGGGGTATTGTTGGGGTTTTTTGGTTGTGGGTTGGGTTTTTTTGTTGTTGGGGTTTTTTTTGGGTTTTTTTGGTGTGTTTTTTTTTTTGTTTTTTTGTTTTTTTTATTCTTGTTATTTTCATAAGGAATGTTTGGCCTTGTTGGCTCTTGTCCAGCTGTATCCCTGAGCTGCTGAGTGGCTGCCCTATGGGTGGCTTGGGCTTGTAGTGCTGATCCCACAATATTCTGCTCCTGCCGAACCATTTCAGAGGGTCTCTTCTCCAGAAGTCAGGTCTGCTCTTCCCCTCCTTTCCACTTTCATATGAGACCCGTGTACCACAGTGTGACTGCACTATTATTTGGCACTGTGGAGCCACCAGTAAGGAAGGGAATGTGATCACGAGCAAGGTGGGTGTGGATTATAAAGCAGCACTCTGTGCTGATTAACTGCATATTTACATGGTCCAGCCTGTCTGAAGAGTGGTCATGTCTTATTTAAAATGGATATTTTGCAATGTAGTATAGAGATCAGCTAGGATTTACTAGATTTTTTTTTTTTCTAATTACAGAAGCAAATTACTATTTGGTAAGGCCACAAAAAGAGGCCCTAATTGTGACTGTTAAATCCCTGAACTCTTGCAGTGGTTTGCGTTGCCTGCCCAGATTTTTGGCTAAATGAACTGGCTGAGCTAGATTTCTAGCAGCTTTTTGTGCTTTCAGCAAAAATCTTCTACACCTGTGGGTCCACCTTTTGAAAATGCTTTGTGCATTCACATCCTCCTTGACTCCTTTATAGTTGGGATGAGTTTTCTGGAGGTACCGTCTTGAAACCATATCAAAATATCTCTGACTGGTTAGGAAAAGATGTTGTGGCTTAAGTCTGAGAGCTTGTGAAGCCATTGCCCTCCTGTGCTGAAATTAGTGGGATATTTCAGTAATAATCTCATCAGTTCAGCAGAAAAACCACTATGTCTTTGGCTTTCTGTGTTTACTGATGTGAACTCAAATCCCCACGTATCATGTTATGTCTAGATAAAAATATGTAGAGAAATGGAAAATGGAAATCTTTCTGGTATGTGAAAAACTGAGTTACCTACTGTTTGACAGTGACAGACTTGGGGTTTTGGCAACTGCTTATATACTTTTGTCTATCCAACTATGCCACAATGTTTTCAACGTTTTTATCTTCTAAAATATTGCTGTCCCCATCTTGAATGAATAGTCAGTCTGAATTACAAATCTGTTCATATTTTATAAAAATCATTGACTGAATACTTACAAGGATGAATTCCATGTCTTCAATTTACTTCATCTAGTTTGTTCATTAATAACATAGAGATTTTGTATATTTTAATGTTCAACTTTTCACAATACTCATGTAAGTGACACTGCAGTTGAAAGAAGATTTTGATTTTTAGAGTACAAGATCAATACGTGTTTTGATTTACATTTGATACTATGCTCAGAGAGGCAAAATAGTATTTCTTCTGATCATAACAATATAGTAATTGTGTGGTAATATAATATGTAATTATATATTATATTGACTTTTACTTGAACTTGAATTAAAGATAAATGCTTAGAGTGATCTCCCCAGGCAACATGAAGTGATACAATTACTTTGGCCATACCTTAGCTTATCATATTTAAATGGACATTCTTTGTAATTATTTAGCTCATACATCTGTGTCATGCCAGATCCTGTCATGTCTGTTACCGTCAGAAAACAGAGAAGGTGGAACGTCTGGAAAGATAGTGCATATGTCTTTGAAAGCATGCCTCTGCATTAGGCTTTTTTTGTTTATATTTTAATCAATATTTGCATGTATGTACATTTAGATTCTAGGTGTACTATGTACTAAGCATGTATTTCAACCACGTGTGTACCAGATATCAGTCTGTTCTGCTTTGGCACGTTTCACCAAATAACTTACATAATGAAAATGATAGATTGCACATAGATACGTGTATCTATATGGGAAGGCTTTTAAATTTTAATCATAAAATTTGAAAAGCTAGTATTCCAATGCTTGCAGAAACCACACTGCTATAACAGAGGGAAAAGGAAAAAACAGTTGTTTACAACAGAAAGTTTTAACAGTCTACTTCTTTGCCTAAGGTCTCTTTCCACTGCAATTTACTGTAACTCACATCTGAGGTCATTATTTCCTAATTAGATATTTAAATAGAATATTGATGACAGTCTCTGAAAGATTTTTTTTTCAGTTATTACTAATTTCTTGCAATTATAGCAATTCATATTTGAAGAAAAGAATATAAAATTATTTATAATGATCTGCTACAAAATCTCTAGGTGCTACTTGGTAACAGTTTCACTGAGAATATGGAAAAAATGTATTGTTTATCATAAAAGGTTTATACATTAGTGTGGCTCACATTCTCATCTTACCAACTATTGTAGTAATTTCTGTTCTCTGTGGGTCTGCCTTGTTCTGTGTCCCCATTGCTGAGAAGGTGCCTGCTCACCTATGCTTCGTCATACAAAGTGAGAATTGTGGTATTTTACTAGTCAGCTTTCTTGAGCAGCTGATGTCGAAAGGTAATTTAGGAAAGCAGAAAAGTCAGTAGTTGGATTGGGGCCAGGAAAGAACTGCTTCCTCCAAACACCAAGCTTGCTACACCTGATTCTGTAGGGTAGACTTGTACTTCCTTCAGTGCCAAAAACCCCCAGCCTCTAGTGTCCATTAATGGGAATTGCTCATTGAAATCAACAGCAGAGGGCAGGAGGAGTTACGCTTTTGGTTATATTGGTTGAGGCAGCTGTGGTCCTCTTCATTCCTCAGTAGCGTTAGGCTTGGTCAACTTTGGACTATCTGGAGTTTAGTATAATAAATACCGTTCTGCTACTGGGAAGCTGGAAGCTGTTGATGTCTTCAATTTCTCTTACTATTGCTCATGGTAGTTCTGCTATTTGTGCTGATCTGTATTATACTAGATTGCTTTGATGAGTAGTGACTATGATGTAGAAGTTTTGCAGATTCTTCTAGAGTAAATGTCTTCTACTGTGATAACCTGAATGGAAGATGACCTTGAATTCAAGATGGTACATCAGAAAAGGAAAGATCTTTATACACAAAAAAGTTATTACATAGCTGTATTCAGTATATAATTAGGGTATAAACTTTTCACTAAGTATCTGCCTGAAATAACGTAATTTTTTCTCTTATGCTTTATGACTGTTGTCTTTCAGCTTTACATGCCTCTTCATGATTTCTGCCACTGTTACTCTCTTTACGATACTGCTTTCTAGTTTTTTGAGTCTTCACTGCTCAAACTCCTTTCTTTGCACTTCAGTTCTATCCATGAGATTTTAAGTACAGAACTTGTGAAATCTTTAGCTACAACATCTGAATTTCTCTGATGTCATGCTGTCTTAATTCAATGACAAAATAATCCTGAACTGGGCTTCTTTATTTTCCCTATAGGGATTAGAGCATGAGCAATTTTGAGAGAAAAAAAATATTAAAATGTTCAAAGGGTCTTTACTTTTTCACTAGTCCATCAAATACTTGCTGTTGTGGCATCATTTGTGGTAAGGCTTGAAGACTAGTATTCACTTCTCAGATTGTTTTTTTTCATTGCTGTTGGTAAATGCTGTTGGAGTGGATCTAGGACAAGCGTGTTTTTAATATGTTTTTAATAAACGGCATAAGTTGTGTCCTATTCCAAGACATATTCAGCCAATTCTTCATTATGTTTACCGACATATGACACCTAAGAATTACTCCAGTAAATAGTTGTTTCTTTGGCATGATTCTACTATACAAAATAATATACAATGGCAATTCCATACTATTTGCTAATACTGCCGACTCTACTGTAACACACATTTTTCATTCCCTTGTTTTTATGATGATGGATTTTATGCCTGTTTCTGCAATGGTGCAGTTTGCCAACATGTCAAAGTAAATGCATCATTCACTTGCCTCTTTATGTAGTCTAATCGTATGCTGTTCACATGCAGTGAGGTTTTTCAGTGGAGTCAGAAGGTACGTGTTAGTAAAGTTCTGTACCGTAGGCAAAAATCGTTGACACATTGTACACACCAAACATTACTGGCCTTGAATTCTTGCTGTGCAGTGTTTTGGGTTCATGCTATTCTTGAGCTCTCAGTTTTTGAGAAATGAAAAATGATGTTTAACTACAAATAAATTCTACAACTATTTTATTTCTAGTTCATGAAAGCTTCGTCTTTTGAGTCTGCTGAATGACTTCTGCATTGAGTTAGAAGAAAACTGTTTGTTTTGTTTCCATTTTTGCACATTTGTCTCCCTTAGATTATTTCCTCCCAGCCTCACAAATTTTAACTTTTTCTGCCTATAGTGCCATCATGAGTTTAAAATTTGCATCAAATCTTTTCCCGATACATTTTGATACATTTCCTTTTTGCTCTTGTACATCTCATGTTCAGAATATTTGCTATTTCACAGTTCACTTTTATGAGTCTTCCTGAATCTTTAAGTTGCCAAAAATCGCTGTGCAATTCTCTAAACTCCAGTACACCACACAACTTGCAAGTCAGTGGGAAAAACAGCAGTCATCACATGCTCCAACTGCGTCATCTTATTAAAACTTTGGGCAGCTTCAGGCATATTTGAGCTTCTTCGTCACTAGGTGGCTTCCCACACTGCACAGTTCTATTACTCTGTTAACTCACGAGGAGGATCACCAGAGTTTAACCATTTCCCCAATTTTTAGGTTAAACTGTGGAGAAAAATTTGGGGGAGGGGAGGAGAAGCTTGATTTTGTTTTGTGTAACTATGATACATAGTTTCGTAGTTTCAGATTATTCCTTTCAGTGCTACATTCCCGATTATTTTGAAGATTGACTCAGAAAATGAGGCAGCTTTAACATACTGGAACCTGATTACAGGTTAGCACACAATATTGTGAGGCGACTTCCCGCCTGTCTTTTGGCAGATGCTTACATGCAGACGTGGGTTTGGATCATACAACAAGCTACATGTTCTAGTCTGCTTGAATGAGAAGAGATCATTTTGATGTTGTTTGCAATTTCATATATCCGTAATTCTGACATCAATATGCTTTCTGAGGTTGGAGATAAATTCCTCCTTGTTGAGAAGAGCTTTCATTTGCGTCCCTTCTCTTAACGCCCACATACATATTTCCTAAGGCAGATCTGGACAGAATCCTGAGAAACATTTTATTAATTTCTCAGATTACAGTAAATACTGAGACATAACCTCATATGTCATGCTTACAATTGATGTTGTGTTGCCTTTAGTCCCAGCTTTTCACATAAAAAAACCCCAAAACTAGAAAAAACAAGACAAACACTAGAGAAGGCATTGTTTTGACAAAATACTGTCTTACTGAACGTTAGTGTAAGAAATGTCTGTGTTTCTTACATACTCATAATTCTGGGGGTTTTAATGGCCTATTTTAAAGTGTTGTACAACTTAAGTGTTTAAAGTTAAGTGTCCATGTCTTTACTGCTCATCAGCAGAGTCAGATAACTTTTAGTTGCCTAATAATATAGCCTTTTTTGCTAGTGTTGGTATGACTTCCTAAATGTGAGTAAAAATGAGAAAAACTTGTCAAAGGGTCTCACTGAAGCATCACTTGTGCCCTTTTAGGTAAAGGTGGAATTTTTTTTTTTTAACACTTGACAGAGAAATGTGTTAAGGGATGTATAAAAAGAAGAATCAGAATTGGGAAACATCTTGTGCTTGAATTTGTTCTTAGACTTGACCTAGAGATAATTTTAATGGAAAATAATTTTCCCTGAATAAGATGAGTAGGCTCAAAAAAAAATTATATTTTGCCATCATCTATCAAAGTACATGAAGGCATGTTTTTATGGTCTTCTCATTGACTTGTATGAATTCGTAAGATTTGAAAAATAGAGAGGAATAGGGCATTTTAGCTGTGATCATCAGTACATGACATGAGCAAAATAACTGCAGTAAAGGTACTTTAAAAAAAAATCAAACAACTGAATAATTGAATATTAAGATTGATAATATAGGTGGCACAAAATCCAATGTAACATGTTCACAATTATTAATATTATTTCAAGTTTATTGTATGTGAGTGTATCTTTCATTATATGGCTTCTTTATGTGGGGAAGGAAAAACTCAAAACTTAACACTCTTTAATTTTGATATTTATGCTGAAGCTCACATAAACTGTGAGATTTTAACCTATTAACTTACAAAGTCCTTACCTTTAAGGTAATTTACATGAACTCTGTTATAATTGCATTTTATATTCCTTTATCTGTTTGTATAGCAAATATATTTTGAAATTTGGATTTTTGGGGTCTGTTGAAATTTTTTTGATTGAAAATTGAAAAATGTTGTGTTAATGTTACTGAGAAGTCTCACAATTTGCATTTTTGTCTACATTATTCTTCTTAACTGTTATTCTTGAAATATGATATAATTTTTTAAAAATATCAGATTCCTAATTGTAGAAACAAATTATACTGAATTAAGTAATAGTTTTATTTGCACTTCAAATAGTCTACTAAAATGTGAGATGCTTAGAGCAGATTTCTGTCCTCCTTATCCTTTTGCTTTTACTCCAAGATGCACATTAGAAGAGTTAGTGTTTATACCAAAAATAAATAAGTTTAAAAGGAGTACCTCAAGGGTTCCCTACCCCCACTTGTAGCATTAGGCAATGAAAATGTAAACTTTTGTGGACACACTACTTTTTCTCCAGCAGGGTGGCTTAATAAAAAGCTGTTGAAATATTTGCTTTAAATTTTCTTCTGACTAGTTGTTTTAGCTTTTCCAGTGCACCAAGACTAATCCAGTAAATCACATGTATGTTTTACTAAGTATCTGCTAGTACAAATGACATTGAACTCCTGAGATTCTGGTCCCTTCAGGATCAGCATATTTCTCTGCAAGTTGCTGCTTTAGGAACTGAAGGTACTGAGTAGATCCCCCAAAATGCTGAGGTGTTTGTGCACCCCCATGCTGCACAGCACCATGCAATAGTACTTCACTAAATGGGGTGGGGGGTGGGGGGGGAAGTTGTGATGAGCAAAAGGCAATTCCTGCCTCCGTCAACTGGATACCAATTGTGTGGTGGCATGGAGA
Source organism: Aramus guarauna (assembly GCA_013400195.1). Lineage (NCBI taxonomy): Eukaryota > Metazoa > Chordata > Aves > Gruiformes > Aramidae > Aramus > Aramus guarauna. The sequence goes on along the minus strand of VXBL01005082.1, from coordinate 129,927 downwards.
ACTATGTCTGTTTTGCATTTTTATGTAGAAGATAGTTTCCTTTTGAGTAGAACACCACAAATACAGAAGTGAAGATTTGAGAAATGCCTGGAAACAGTTCCACCCTGCCTGATTCATAATTGTATTTGGAATTAAGTGAACTAGATTAATTCACTGACTAGAGAAGATCTTTCACGTGTTCCCTCTCTCTACACAGACTGCCCATTAGTTCCCTTATTCAAGTTGTCATCCTTGTTTTTCTGAAGTCCAGACTCAACTGAGAGGAAGAAAAAAGAAGTGGTAAAATAAGATCTTAGATCCATATTTAGACTATAATAAAAAATAGTTGTATAATTTTTTTCAGCACGCTAGTACCTGTTGCGTTCTGTTGAGGAGTATGGAGTGAGGCTTGTACAAATATTATTTCCTTCTGCTCTGATGCACGGTAATAGTATAAGATGTACAGAAGGCTTCAGTCAAATGAGCACTCAGTACTGTGTCCAGAGAATTAAGATGAGGTATTTCTCAGTATCCCTGTGAAGCATGTCGATATTCTATAAAAATTCCGAAAGTAAAAGCTGCCATTGGAATCTGAAGTACTGTTCCTGAAGCGTTTCTTAAGTCTGATGGAGCTCCTGACTTCTTGTTACATAAAACAGCTTAACAAACATGAAAGGTCTATATAGATTGAGCCTAAATATGACAGTTACAGTCAGCAGTGTAGTTTTAGCTCGTGTATATCATCATGTCGAGGAGGCACAAATTGAAGTACAAGAAATTTTATTTAAATGTAAGAAAAAACATTTTTACTGTACAGGTGATTGAATACTGGAACAGGTTGCCCAGAGAGGGTGTAGAGTCTCCATCGCTGGCGATACTCAAAAGCTGTCTGGGCATGGTACTGAGCAGCCGGCTTTAGTTGTCCCTGCTTTAAGTAGAGGGGGCTTGGACTAGACGATCTCCAGAGGTCCCTTCCCACCTCAGCCATTCTGTGATGTTGTGATATTTAAATAAATATAAACAGCAACAGAAAAATCCACAAGGATTTAGACACAAATACAATGGATGTTAGTGCAGTTGCTTAATACTGGTGGAGACCTTCGCTTCAGAGGTGTTGTGGTTTGACACTTTAAAAAGTAATACCCTGAACTAAGGGCTCCCCATCCCATGCAGAATGCATCCCCATTTCCTGACATAAAAACATTTCCTGTGCAGTCTTGTAGGCCTATTCAGCCTCAGGAAAGAGGAACTCTATTTCCAAATTCCTTCCCTGCTAGGCAGAGTGAAGTATTCCCACTGGAAACATACACCCCAAGCTTCTGTCTCTGGTAACTTAGCATGTTCAATTTCATCAGCTTGAGTTACAAGAAGACTTCAATGGTCTTTTTTTTTTGTTTTCCTTTTTTTAAATTTCTCTTTCTGAGTTTCTCCTGCAAAACATATGGGGTTTATTTTTCCTAAAGTAACCAAGTAGAATTCTGTTTTTAGAGCTTATCTTCAAGACAGAAGTAGGGGTTTAGCTGGGTGTTGGTTTTTGTTTTTTTTTTTTTTTTAGGAATTTTGTTGATATGTGTGTAGACTTTGTGAAAAAGAGCTATATAAGCAAAGGTCAAGTACAAAATTGTCACTCATCACATGCTTATCTAGCTTATTTTTAAAGTAATACACAAGTGTCTAAGTATCACATGGTCTTTCTTGCATTGCAGACTGGTGCCAGACTTGGTGTCTTTTCTGTTTTTGAGACAAATGTCTAGTGGTTTTTGTTTTCAGTGAGTGTGTTTGTGAGTCATGTATATCATATAATGTTGCTTTGCTTCTGAAGTTTAATAATTTTGCAGAAGGTAGGTGGACTTTCCGCATTTTAACTTGGTATTAGGCTGAAAACTGCAGCTGGGGAATGTTTACTGAAGGGTTTGTTTAGTCATTCACATTCCTGTGTTCCAGCAGTTTTAGAGCTTAAAGAAGAACTCCCTTTACTATTGAAGTAGAGAGGTTTTTCTCCTGCAAGTTAGGGGGTTTTGATATACTTATTTTTTTCCTCTCTCAAAAACTATACATCAGTTACTCTTCTAAATAGCAGGTATGGGTAAAATAGTACACTGATTTAATATAACTAGACAAATACGTATTGAAACTTGTGTCTTTTGTTTTAGGAATAATTATTTAGTGAAGTAAAATGTAATAACTTTTGAGATTCTGTTTTTAATTTACCACTTAAATAAGCAATAGTCTAAATGAAGGTTTTAAGTAATAGAGGGAAACCATTATTGCAGGTTAAACTATGTATCAACATCTTTAGGAAAGTTCAGCTGTATAGTTCAGCACTGTTTAATGAATTCACTTACAATTCTGTAATTCACAATAATATAGTGATGTCCATTCACCAAGCATGCTATAAACATTTAAACAACCTTTGAATTATGACTAAAGGGTTAGTAGTGATGTCTCCACTAGGCTTACCCATTCTGCCTGAACAGAAGGCATAAGCGAATGTTGTGCTTATTGACTTGTATCTGCAGCTTGTAGGGAAATAGTAGGTTTGCAAGGGAGTCTTGCTGTATCTTCAAAAGTGTTTCTTGGAAATGTTTAAATCCTAATCTAGCAATGTTTTGTGGAAACGGTGGTTATGTAGTCCAAGTTTAGTAATATACGTATCTGAAAGCACCAAAGTAATATAGAACTTATACTAAGTGCTGTTTTATCCTTGTTTGTACAGGTTCCCTTGTATAAATGTTCCCTTCAGGCACTAGGTATACATCCCTTGCACCTGTGCTGAAAGCCAAGCTAGTGCAGACACTTTATAACCAGCTAAGATCTAAGATACACATTCTTTTCAATTCAGACGGGTGCTGAAATTATTGCAGAGACTACAATAGGAATTTTAATCATTAAACTTCAACTAGGCCCTATCCCTATATTACCAATTCATCTTAGCAGCTTACGTACTTTACAACTGTTGCTTCTTTGAGTGGAAGTACAGTGATGAGGCGTAGTTTGTAGTGTTAAAGTCAAATATAGGAGTGAAGCCATAGTTCTTAATAAAATAGCAGTCAACTAAAAAGAACAAAGTTTGAGAAATGCTATAAAAATATTTTGAAAAATGGAAGTAGGTGTGAAGTGATGGTACTTGCTGTGAGGTCTTTTTTTTTTTTTAGACACTGTTTCTGTGATGGCAAAATGGACGGTCTGAAGGATTGTGTTTTACTGTTGTATTTTCGTTCTTCTTTCACAGTATCTCCTCTTCTGACTGTGCCAGCTGTGGATTAGAGTTCTGGGTTTTGGGGTTTGTTTTTTGGGTTTTTTTGGTCCCTTTTTCTCTAAATACAGTGTGTCTAAACACAAGTTGTATCTAAACTGTCTTAAGTATCAAAAATGCCATCTATTTTAACAGGTAGAATGGCTGGATGAGATGTGAGAATACAATTAATGAGGGTAAAATAAGCACGTTTTAAGTAGGGCTTTTTCGTAGGGCCTGTAGCTGAAAACTTTTGTTTGAACATACATTGTTCAAAAAAAGTTCAAAAAAATGTTTGTGGTTTGAAAAACGCCCTCACCCTGCCAACTGGATTTCAAATTCTACAAAAATAAGGATATTCTTGCTGCAAAATGGTGCATAGGCTGCAGTGTTCTCTGGTACGTTGTGTGAAAACAGTGCTGAAACACAGCCAACCAAAGCAGATCTGTGTGTTTGCTGTATATCTGTGTAAGGAGAAATGCATCTTTATGAAAGAAGATGACTTCCTTTGTCTGACAACTATTAAAATGCTGGGAACAAGATTTTTTTTCAGTGCTAACTGTTTTTGTTTCGTTAGCTGTATTTCAGATTTCATGGGTGTTTGTGTTTATTACAAGACCATTTTCTTTTTCAGATATTCAGCTGCATAGATTGGTCCAGTTTATGATACCTTCTGCAAAATAAGAAAGAATAAGACTTGCTCTTCTTTGATTTTAACAAAATAATTTAATACATAATGCTTGTAAGACTTAGATGGGAAGATATTCTTGGCAAAGTGATAGGCACCTGATTTATGTATTTTCTTTTAAATAGCATTTACTGGGGAGTAAGCCCTCATAAAGGTAATATTACTGTACCTAACTCCACTTAGAACTCTGGTATCTGCTGTCATCCTACTCTTCTTTCTTTAGGAGTATCTAGGATTTATCTTAGGTATATGTTGAATATTTTATGAATATTCTTGAATATTATATGTTGAATTATTTTCTTATGCAATCAATATGTGGATAACAGTAGTCGCTTTTGAAATGAAATTGTGAAAGTAACACCATAAACACTCAGTAAATACAGTGGCTTTATGTTAGTCTGGGTCAGCTGAATGGCTTTATTTTTCAAAGGGAAAAGCAAAGCATAAAGAGAGACCTATCTCCGTCAAGTCTTGTGAGACTAGAAACTTGGATTCTATAGTTTGTATAAACTGCCTTAGACGTGATCACACATAACAGCTTATTGCACATCTGTTTATTGAGGGACTTGTCTTTGTTGTTTATACAGTACATTCAGGTTTTTCCCCCCATCAATTTCTTTTACATGCGATGCAGGTGTGTTGCCGCAGAGAGTTTGGGATTTTTCAGTAAATTCAAGTTAAAGGAATTCACAAGTTTAAATGTGGCCAGATATAGCTCATAACAAAACTGTCAAATTTCATCTTTTTTTGGTAAGACTTGTTTACCATTTGGGTTGATTTGAACATTGCAAAGGAATGTGGAGAAGCACAAATATATTCCATTCAGGGGACTAAATTATGGGCTTTGTACAGTTATTACCTGTATGTCTCCATGTAAAGCTTCAAGGCATATTGATTAATGTTGCACAAAGGTGAAGAGTGACAGGAAACAAAGTGCAATTTTAAATGGCAACTCACCACTCTATGGCCATGGAGGAACATGCATGCACTCGCTTTCTCAGTGTTCACTGTATGGATACAGTGCCCTTTCCCTGTATTCTTTATCCTGTCGAGGAATATGATGAAAGTGGAAACCTAATTTGCACAGAACTGATAGCTATTTTGTCATCTTTACAATAAGTGTTCTAATTTTTGTGAATTGTAGGCTGGCTATAGCTCCAATAGTATGCTTGGCAATATTTTGTTCATGACTGGCTACTGCCTGTCTGCTCCAAAAAATCTACCATACTTGTTTCTCTATTAGTGTTAGCCCTCAAAGTGCTGTGGTGTAGTTATGGACAACATGTAAGTATCACAGTAGTGTCACACTCTAAATGTATTTGACAATAAATGGAATGAAAATTGTTAAAAGTTGGTACTGTTTATGGTATCTTTAATTTAATGTTCTTTTCTGATTTTCCTTGTACAGGCCAGACTTGGTCCTTCTCTGCATTGATTTCTCATCTTCTAGCTTTTCTTACCCCTGTAGTTGAATCTAAGATTTCTGTGGTGTGGAAGCACACTGTGCTTCTTTTGTGTGTGTGTGTATGGCTTTTACACATATGTGTGCGCACACTCATCCATGTAGGTACATAATCCTAGAGCAGAGCAGGTCTTTGGATTCTAGAGAAAGGAATAGTGTTGTTGTTGGGTTGCAGCATCTCAAAGAGATGAGATGAGATGAGCTGTGGTGCAACCTGTTCCAGTACTTGACCGCTGTCATGGTAATGTAGTTTCTTTGGTCTAATCCCAGTTTCCTTTATTACAACATCTGTCTATTGCTTCTAATCCTCTGACCTTGAACCTCCAAAAACAGCCTGGCTGTATCTTCATTGTATGGTCCCATCAGCTATTTGTAGACAGCAGTATGTTCATCCTGACCATGAGTTGGCCAGTTCTCTCAGCCTCTCCTTGTGTGCCGTGTGCCTGAGCCCCCCAGCCATCTTGGTGGCCCTCCTGTCTAGTTGTTTATTATTTTATTTGATGTCTGCCTTGTTTCAGAGGGCTCAAAACTGGACATAGCACTATAAATGCCATCTCACAAGTGCCAGAGGGCACTAATAATTTCAGTCTGTTGGTTTCATTCTTGAGGGTACAGTCCAGTTGCACAGTATTCAGTGCATTTGACCACCTTAACTATAAAGAGCATACTGCTGACTTCAGTTTGTTGCCCATCTGGACCTCAAAGTCCTTGTCTACAAGGTTGCTTTTTATCCAGTCAGTTCTCTCCCCACCTGCACTTTTCCCTGGGGTTACTCTCTCTTAGATGTGGGGCTTCTTACTTGCTGTTGCTGAACCTCATGAGGTTCCTGTTAGCCGTTTTCTCCAAAGTTGTTGATATCCACCTGAAGAGCAACTCTGCCCTCCGGCATGTAAGCTGCTTCCCCCACCTCCCACTTGGGATTTGGTGCAGATGCATTACATCACTTATGTAGTTAATAAAGTCATGAAATAATAGTGGCCCCAGCATCAGTCCCTGAGGAACACCAGTGCTATCCAGCCACCAGTTACACTTTGCACTGCTGACCACAATCCAGTGGTCCAGCCAGTTTGTAACCTACCTTGTTGTCACTTACTCAGTCTACATTACAGTGATTTGGCTTGATGTATTCTATGGGAGACTGTGTTAAAGGCCTGTCTAAAATCAAGTTATATGACATACCTGGCCTGCACCTTCCCATGGGGTCAGTCACCTCTTTGTAGAAAGCATGGTCAGGTCATGTCTTTTGCTTTTGACAACTCAGCCCCACAAGGAAAATGTCATTTTAACCCATGTTTATAAAAGCAAACAAATATCTTGTAGTATGATGTCATCAGCCTTATCCGTGAAAGCGTTTCTGCAGGGAAGTTATTGGATGGCGCTTACTGAACCAAATGGTAATGTTCCTTGGTATGTTGACTTGTTGGGTCTGTTCAACAGCCCATGTGCAGCCAGTGCAAAACCCCCGTCATCCAGAAGGTTGGGTCTTTTTAGGATCTTTGTTAAAGTTGAAAAGCTGTTTCTAGTCAACCATTGCAAAGATGATATTGTAGACAAATGTGGCTGTGGAAATATGAAGAAAAATTCCATTTAAGTGTTGACTAAGGCCTGTAAACAACTGAATTGCTGAGCTACTTTGTGTTTTCCTTTTTATTGTTAAGTCTTGCTTCTGATGACTAGAGCTGCCTCTTGTGTATTTTCCAGCCTGTAATGTCTAGAAGGCTGTTTAGATCCTGAATCCCCAAGGGGTTCTGTGGCCTGGTTTTTAATGCGCTGATTTGTGCATTAAGTGCTTTAGTCATGGTCCTTCTGATTTTCTTTTAAATGACTGACTGTAACTATCTGAGTTGTGATGGAGGTGTCAAAAAAGAAAAAAAAGAATTTTCATCAACTTGGGTCTAATCAGACAAGAACTAGTTGTCTCTCTTTGTGCTTTTAAACAAAAAACTAAAAAACTAGCAAGTTATGGTTTCTGTCAGAGCTGGCAGCAGTTGAACTGGAAAAGTTTCAGACTCACCACAGACTTGAGTGGTTAAAGAGGAAATCAAAGCATACAAACACTGGCCAACTAGCTTGGAAGAAAGTCAGACCATTCCAGTCACTGGGACATCAGGACACCGCTGGAGAGTTACAAGCATAATGGTCACTGAGTGCAAGACAACAGGAAAAAGTGAAGAAAATGGCAGAAAGAAAAAAAGAAGTAAAATAGAAGAAAAGAGCTGAGGAATCATTAGAAGGGGAGAATTTTGGAGAAGTAAAGCAGATGGAGAAGTTGAGGATCATTAGTTTAGTAATGAAAGGCTACTGTTTCTTGGTTTTCTACATTGTCACTATGCTTTTAAATTCTGCAAAATATATTTAAATATATTCAAACAATAACATTATAAAATAATGAAAATAATTTCTAAATGTTAGTTTGCCTGATTATTCAAATTAGCTTCCCTAATTATTCAACAGTAAGTACCTTTACTTGCATTTCTTTAAGAGGTACATGAGCAGTAAGGAAGATATGTCCGTGAAGATAACCTGACTGACTCTGCTCTGTAACGGTGTAAAGGGGATTAATTTGCTTTTGAAAATCCCCTTGGAAACTCTTAAAGGCAAACATAAGGCCCCTGGTTTAAATTTCTATTTTTAAAAGAAATCAGTCATTGGATTCTCATAAGAATAACTGTGTAAATCAGTCCATTAAATTGCTTGGAAAATCTCAGACAGATTTAGGATTGGGCAATTGTGTTGAAATGTGTGGTCTTCTTTCATTTGAAGTTGACAAAGTAATACATAACAAAGACTATGTACTTGAAGCATGTGTATGTCTCTCTACTGCTGCACATACACATTTTTTATTTTTTTTTCAGCAAGACTAACTAATTTATCACAAGACAGAGATGACATTTAGGAGCAACAACATAGTATTAATTGTAGATAATGCTTAGATCCTTGTCCACATTGGACCTTTTAACATTTCTACTGCTGCCACAACCAGTAGGACATTTGGAGGCAGAAAGCATTGTGTAGACACAGTCTTTGGGAAGGGATTCTTTCTAGATGGTGAGTTTGTTTTTATTATGCATTTATTTCCATTATTTTACCCAGACAATTCAGACCCACTTTCCCACAGACATTTTACAAATACTTTTTTGGAAATTGGTCTGATGGCTGTCTTAGATAAATTCTAAATTAAGCTTGGTAGTTTCAGTGAAATTTAATTCCCCCCCCCCCGGATGTTTTGACCAGTACAAAAACAATACCTTTTATCCCCAGAATCTGTGTGGTACCTGCTGCATGTTACAGAATTAACTGCAGCCTAATGTTTCCTGTGAGATTTCAGCACTCTAAAAGAATCTGTCCCAAAAGCCATTCAGGAAGTAAAAACAATAGCTCTTATCACAGGCAGTGGTCTACTTTTCAACCATGTTTTCTGTGTGGGTGATTTCAGGAGCTGCTAATGTTGTGAAGATGCATGGTAATGAAGTGCTTATAAAAAGACATTTGACTCCCCTTCCACTCATGGAGTTCTGCTGAGATGCTTCATTCTTGAAACAGAACTTTAAATGTTGTCTCCCCCCCACCCTGCTATGCAGAAATCAGTTTTATTTTAATCCTTAGTATTTTGTTAAAAACCTTTGAAAGCTGAATTTTTAAAGCTTATAAAATTGTTCATTACTAACCCAATTAGGTTTTGCAGCACATTCGGTATAAGTTATGTTAAGTCATCTGCCCCCAACAGAGTGGTTTTTTAATAAATTTCTACTATTTGATGCTTTGTATACTAAGGCATTTGTCAAGTTACAGCTCTGTAAATCTTTTTAAATTAAAGCAAGTCTCCAAGAATCCTGTCCTCAGAGGTAATTTTCCAATCACTGCTGTTCATTAGGAGGGATCTGAGAGTAATAGTTGCTTATGCGTGCTGAAATAGTGATGTTTGGGGTATCCTGCCACTGCGTCTCTGGGATTAGCTGTGAGCAGATTTCTAAGAAAGTACCTTTTCTATCTAAGGTTTTTCTGTCATAACTCTTTATTTCTACCACCTTCATTACTGCTATTTGACTGAGGCCAGGAGTCATCATCTTCCACATACTGTTTCTCTTTATGAAGTGTTGAAAGAATGGATTACTTGTAGTTACAGTGCCGTGGCATTTTCTGCTCTGTGCAACCACAGAACCTAATTTATCTACCTGTGCTATTTAAGCTGAGTTGCTGCTTAATATTAATGACTATCATGATCTGCCCCCAAAGTTGTGGTCTGCATAGCCAAGCAGCTACTAGGAAATGCTTCTAAAATAATTTATGTCTCTGTGAATTATAGAGCTTTAGTTTGAATTGCAGAGAAAAAAAATCATTGCTGTTTCCGGTAAGCATCTAGCAAGGCACCATTTTGGGTCAGAGTGGGGAACACAGATCTATGCAGCTTCCAATGGAACGTTTTACCTTGTCATACCAATTTAGAATGCCTGAATGAATTAATTCGGACAATTGCAGAACTATGGGGGCAGAATAATTAATCAAGAAGTTGATTGGACAAACACTAAAAAAATGCCATTGATTCACTCGATTTTGCTGATGTTAAATCATTGGCCTTAAAGTGAGCAAGTTGAATGTATGATGGTATAACTATGGAGCTGTGACCTTTGAATCACCTGCACTTGACTGGAGGAATTCAGTTTCACAAAGTGTAAACATTTAAAGTACAGAATTAAGTCATTTTATAGCTTATCAAACTAACTGAGCTGCCTTCTCTCCAAATTCCTTTTGATTAGTAACTAGTGAGACATTACCAAATAAAACACTGGCTTCAAAGGTCTTCAGAAGAGCAAAATTATAATGCACTTCGCTCGCATTTTTGCTGAGCATGGAATAGGTTACAGGATTAAAAAATAGCGTCCCAGAGATGCATCTTACTTTGAGAAGAATGTATGCAGTCCCATTCACTGTATAATGTTTCTTGAAAGGTCATCCTATTTTCTTCTAAAACTTTTTTGAGAGGCTTTTTCTTTTTAAGTTAGCATTGCTCACTCAAAGCAATTTGTAAAATAGTTGGCTACAAAGATAGTTTCGGAGAAGTCCTCTTTTTATCATATAGAAAATGGTGTAACATCGAGTGCATCTATCTAGCGTAGCCCCTGTGGCTGGTGGCTAAGCTCAGTCGGAACAAGCTGGGATACTAGAAACGGTATTTGTGTAATAATGTGGTTTGCTGCTTAGACTAAGTAGCCTTGATGAGAAATAGCTTGCCACTTTTTCAAAAATATTTTAAATCCGGAATCTTTTAAAAGTGAAAACAACCTCCCATGCCCCAAATTTTTACAGGAAATTGTCTTCCCTGTCATAGTGGGTTGAAAAGCTTTATGGTAAAATGTGCAAACCTCAAGCAAAAGAACAATTTCCTGAAAACAAGTTGGGCATATTAGGCATGGGGTTTGTTCTGTAAACTACTTTTCTTCCTGATCCATTGCAGTTCAGCTTGACGGAATTTAGACATTTTGGAAGTACAAAGTAGCATTTACAAAGGTGAAATACTAAGAAATATTCATGGCATTTAAGTCTACAAATATAGTATATTTAACTATTTGTAGAATTCTACTAGCTGTTGCTTAGTAAGTTGTGGATAGTGTTCATCTCTCTTTCGTCTGCTGGGAGTATATATTTCTTGTATTTCTTTTGCTCAGTTAAGCCTGTAAAGAGAGTTTTCTCTTTTCTAACTGCAGAGCATTTTTATCAAAATTACATTTGATAGAAGCTCTAAAAGTATCTTACAAAAGCCTGTCTCTCTTCTGTAAACTGTATTTTGAAGCAAAGAAATCATGCTTCCCTTTCAGGAAAACCACCGTTTACTAATACAAAATATTCTTAGGCTGGAATTATTGAGGCCTTCTAAGGAAGTCTGATGGTAGGTGCAGAGAGACGGTGTGGGTGACTGTGATGAGTAATCTTTCTAAATTTGTACTGATGGGATGTTCCAGTGATGTTAGGGGCACTGCACTACTGGCAGAATTTTACTTGTATTTTTTTAGTAGGGCAAACTTCATAAAATTTTGAATTTGTGTAACTAGTCAGATCTCATAAGTGCAGATATTAAGGTTTAGACTGAATTGTGATTAATGACACTTTATTTCTGCAAATTTCTAATTTGGGAGAAGACCACCTTAAGACTGAGTTTTGCTTCAGGTTTTGGTTTATTTATTTATTTATACCAGCTCATTATGTTGATACCAAGCAAGAATTTACTAGCTTATTCAGGAAATTAATGGGGCAATACCACCCCCTTCTACAAAATTACCCACCTGCAGAGCAGCAGGGATCTTCTGTCATATGACACTGTTGCAGCTATTCAGCTCTCCCATCTTGCTCACAGATGTCTGGTCTTGGTCAATCACATTAAATGTGAGTGACTAGCACTAATGACACATCACAGTCTCTGTAAGTGAGTGTTTTCTGATTCTTGAACGCAAGATGTTTTATACTTTTCATATCTGAGGGTGGAATCCTGTCTTCATTAAAATTAGTGGCATGAGTCCCATTAAGAGGAACCAAGCTTTTGCTCCTCATGTCTGTACTCTTGTTCTCATCTGCTTCTGAAATCTACTGATCAGTCCCACTGAAGGAAAGTCTTTATTTGTCTGCTGTGGCATAAGTATTCTTACTCATAATTAGTTCCATCTGTAAGGGGCAGCCTTTCATGTTAAGTGTGTGTTTTATGAGGAATATTACTGTTTTAAAATGAAGAGTCTGCTTAATCTAATGCACAACATGAGCATGTACTACCTAAACAATGTGAAGACCACTGCTTCCTATGTCTACAACAAAATTTCAGGCACTTGACCAAAGTGTTGATGACGTTTGGTTTGGTAACATGTTCAGAAAGTTTTTTAATTAGCCACATGGTAGTAATTTATCTGTGGATAGTATTTTATCTTGCTGTGAAATAGTTCTGTGTATGGGGCACATAGATGATTAAAGGTTAATAATTCAAAGCAAAAGGTTAATAATTAGAAGTACCTTAATCAGTTTAGTATGTTGGAGAACCAGGACTTGGTATTTTTGTTCTGGAATCACTACAGAATTTATTCAAAACATGTTGGTAATTACAAACACAATGACCATTAATAATTGTTTCTATAAATATCTGTAATTTCTTCGTGCAAAAATGCTTTGACCTATATCAGTACAAACTAAATGCTTGAAGAAGGCTTCCAGTTTAACACAAAGCAGAATACTCTTTTGCAATACTAGCATGTTGGCTTTTTAGTGCCGTAGATTTGAGCTTTAACTGTGATAAAGGCTGTTTTTTTAATGAAAAATTAATTTATGAAGAGTTGGGGTTGTTCAGCCTGGAGAAGGCTCCGGGGAGACCTTACAGCAGCCTTCCAGTATCCAAAGGAGGGCTACAGGAAAGCTGGGGAACGACTGTTTACAAGGGCATGGACATGATAGGACATGGTAGATTTAGATTAGATATTCAGAAGAAATTCTTTCCTATGAGGGTGGTGAGACGCTGGAAGAGGTTGCCGAGAGAAGCTGTGGGTGCCCCGTCCCTGGAAGTGTTCAAGGCCAGGCTGGATGGGGCTTTGGGCAACCTGGTCTAGTGGAGGGTGTCCCTGCCCATGGCAGGGGGGTTGGAACTAGATGGTCTTTGATGTCCCTTCCAACGCAAACCTATGATTCTATGAGAGCTTTACCTCCTGGGCTGGTTTTAGACAATCCGCTTGCAGGTGAATGCCACTTAGTAAGAGGCAATGCTCAGAGTCTTGGAGTTCCCAACAGCCTTTTTCCACTTGGTTGTCTGTGGTCTGAGTATGTGGCAGCATGGACATATGAATAATTTGTTTTGCTGGAAACTTGCAGTAGAGGCTGGCTTACGAGGCAAAAAAACACTACAGATACTTTATTATACTTATGGTTTTGTTTAAGTTTATATTTTCAAGAGTAGATAATTCTCAAATCTTTTAAAAGTGGTTAGTTCAGCATTTTTACAAGTATTTGAAATCTGCATCCTTTTGTTGGTCAGCTGTAGCCCGAAACATTTTTCCCAAGTTGGAATTAACAAATATGGTACAAATAGAATTTAAATGGTTTTTTTTTGTTTGGGTTTTTTTATTGGTTGGTTGTTGTTTTTTGTTTTGTTTTGAGGTTTTTTTTTTGTTTTTTTTTTTTTACTTTCTAAAATTGATCCTTTTCTATGTTACATCAAAATCTGTCTCATTTTGGTTTTGTTATATGATCTCTTTAAGTACCAAAAAAATTTAAATTATTTAGGCATTCCCGTTCTACAATATTTTTATTTTGTAGTAGGAATAAGTTAATTGGTGCAGCAAAACTTGAAAAAAAAGTCTGCCTCCAAATCCCAGCTTTCAACTCCTAGCCCAAAATAAATCAACAGTCCCCCTGAAGTTGTAAAGACCATAGTAGTAAAGCTCTTATAAACAAACCGACATAATACTGTGAATATTTGGAGAATAATTTCACCTTTCTTCCTCCTTCTTGCTGCACATTTCCATTCTCTCTCTGTGACCAAGTTTAAAACGGCTGTTACCATATTTCTTTAGGTAGCCCTGGACTTATTTTAAAGAATATTTGCCCAGAAAACATCTCTGAAGATGCAGGAGAAACTAGTTTATCAAAAACTAGGCCTTGTAGGAAAGGAACATTGATTGAAGATACAAAACTTATCCTCAAAGTTTGGAGATTAATAATTTCAGTATTTAGAACTGTTGCTTAGTACTTAGTACTCTTACTATTCAGTTCTCTTACTGCAGAGCTTTTGAAATACTACTACCCAAATACAGAGCAAAATAGAAAGTGGGAAATATATAATGATTTATGTATAAATTATAAGGAGAGGAGTGGAAGAGGTAACATGCCATTTTTTCATACATACACTATACATGGACTTTTACGATAAGGAAACAGAAAAGTTCTATGTTAACAGTATAAATAATCCTTTTCACTGTACATTGATACCAGTTTAGATTTTGGCTCTATTTAGATCTATTACACAGGAATAAATTTGGAAGTTTGTTTTGAGTAACTTACTAAAATTATAGTTTTTATCATTCTTATGATGAAGTGACACATTTTGAAGAAGGTCTACAAAAAGCATTGTTTTCATGCAAGGTTACAGTTCAAGATGACAAAAAATTGATAATAAACTTCATTGAAGCTCAAACTTTTACACCAAATTTCTAATAAGTTGAACTTTGGAAATTGAAGTAAATTATAAAAGTTGTTGGTGGTTGGGTTTTTCCTTCCAAATCCTAGTTTAAACTTGAGTTTAATAAATTTACTTCATCCCAAATAATAAAATCTTGATACATCCACTTGTTACTGATGGCTGACAGAATTCTCTTTTGTGAGTAAAAGGGCTCATGTTAAAGTAACCTTGAGGTCATGGGGCAGGAGACTTGCAAGTGAAATCTCTTCTTGATGACCTGAGAAGATTGACAAAATAGCTGGTAATGTTATTTTCTTTGGAGAAAGCAAAGATTAGTACGAATATCATCAACATAAGCCACACCTTTGTGCCTTGATTGTGAAGGAACAGTCATGTCTGCTATGAAACTGATTTTATGTTTCCTTGAAAGGAAGGCAAATTGAAAAAAAAATAACATGAGAACTAAAAAAACCCAAACGCACAAAACCCAACTGCTCAAAAAAAACACCAACCAACAAACCAAAAACCCAAATCAAAATCTGTGGCTCAACCTGTATGTGACAAGTAATTCTTTTTCTTTATTTTCTCTCCTGCTGTCTTTACTCTCTTCTCATAAGCGTGGCTATGTAAATGCTGGAGCATTTCCATCTGCGCCGCTGTGACGAGTCCTGATTTGCAAGTCTCCTGCTGGGTCCCTGAGCTGCTGCGGCGCAGTAACCAGCTTCTTGTGTTAGTGATCCTACGAGCTGGCCAGTAACTGTGACATGGGCTTTGACCAGATTGCCTGTGAGGTGCCTGTGCAAAGACATAGAAGTTTGCCTGCGATATTTTTGCCATCCCAGCATTTTCTTTTAGCGCTTTGCAGAGCTGTGTATGGAGCTGTCCCGTGGAGGGGGAGGGAGCCTGGCTGTTAGCTGAGTGGAAGAAAGCTGGCTTTAGTTTAGGGAATGATGCAGAGGGGAAGGAGTGTGACCGTGGGCTGAGTGGATGGGAGCCTGCTTAGAAATTAAGTGTTGGGTTGATTGGCAAGGTGAGCTTTAAAACCAAAGAAAACTAAACAAGAGAAAAAAAAAGGGGGAGAAAAAGAGAGGGAGACATACTCTGCAACCCTGGAAGAATTGAAGGATTTTGAAAGAGTGATGAATGGGAAGCAGGGAGAGAAATGAGTACCCGCTGGGCTGTGAGGGAAAGCCCTTTGTGGCATACTTTAGATGGCCAGTGACCTAGTAGGAAACATTTTAGTTTGCTAAATAGGTTACACAGAGGAAAGTGTAAACCAATTATCTGCTTGTACTCTCTTCATTTCAAATGCTACTTTTAAATGTGCTTTAGGTCTTGCAATGACAGGCATTTGGTTTGCAGAAGAAAGGTGAGATATCTAAAAATGATTTCATATCTGATGAAAAGTCGTCTTTTGATGGAAATGAATCACCTATTTGGAGCAGATTGTAAAGGTTCAGATGTAGGTCTTTTTTTCTCTGTTTTTAATAGAAGATTGTATAATTTACTGAATGGCAGCTTTTTTCATACACGTTTTTAGTTCTTAATACAACAGTCTCATTGCAGTTAAGCAGTATCTTTTTAGTTTTCTAATCTAAAATGAATGCTAAAATCTGATGTTTGGAAATGAAAAACAGGAAAAATAATACACATAAGGCAATGCAAAATTTACAACATCCAGTGTAGCAGAGAGAATCATGAAGTGTCTAGATGTCCTCTGGCAGAAGATAAGATTCGGTTGGTGGAAAAGGTCTCACGGCTGAGATGATGTGCTGAGAAAATGTCCTGTGCAGTGTTCTGTGGTGTTCTGCGTTTTCTGATCCATTGCTTGCGTGAACAGGGTATAACTAAGGTGTGAGGGGAGTCTTTGTGAAGGAAGAATTAGCAAAGCAGTAATTACTTAGTTATGGAGCTGTTAGACATCGTAATAGAAGACAAGATATATCCAAGCAGTAAACACAGTCTTGTAGCTGGTAACTTCTTCAGAAACCACCTGGTGCTGTCTTTTGCCTTTTCATTATTGTTTTGAAGGTTCTATAGCAATAATGCTGTAATTTGAGCATTAGCCTTTTCTGACACCCAAACGCTTTATTATATTGAAGCTGTAGCTTTTTGATTGTGAAAATGAACAGAATTTAAGATGTTCTGTTAACCGTAAACAAGAGTAATATTTATACCTGTTTTGTTTTTTTTTTATTTTATTTTGTGGGGTTTTAGAGGTTTAAATGCTTTAACCTATAAGAAACTGTAGGGTAATATCAGCTCTAAAAAGGGGGCAAAGCGAGGGGAAAAAAAAAAAAGTGCAACAAACTCCTTTTAATGTTCTGCTTATTACATTCATGGCACTACCAGGATCCAAAGGCTAATCTAAGAAAAACATGCAACTAATAGTAGGTTTTATTTGTTCACTTTGATTTGTCCATCCTTTTACTTCGAATTACTCTGCCTTTGCTGCATTGTCAGGTAAATTAAAAGCATTCACATTGTTCCTTCAGTTTCTTATGGGAGTTTTTCATTAGCTCCCCAATCCTTTGTGCCAAGCTGTCTTTCTAGCTGGTGATTCTGTCTTTGTTATTTGCTTTGTTTACACAAGCCAAATGAAAGAAGGGAAAATTAACTCAAATGTGTTTTCAAGAATATACACTGTGTTTAAAATCTACTTTTAGTCTTTCCAGACTCTTTTCCTTTATTTCCTTGTTCAGGTTGGATTTTTTTGTGTAATACTGGGATTGGAAGCCTGGAGATTCATCCTTAGTAATTAACAATTAACCCCATTACAACTTTCTAAAAATATGTAAATTCTCACTCTTGGATTTTGTATGTGGTTTCCACCGATCATTTTATCAACCTTTTATATAGATGTGAAAGATACTTTAAGAAGATAGGAGGACAAAGCATTTTTCAAACCAGTCTCGTTACTTCACTGATACTAAAACAGAATACTACTATTTTCTAGTCATAGATATAAAAGGTCATTTTTTCCAGATGTACTTAATAATTATAGCTGTGCATATAAAAACTTTCTTGGCCAGAAACTGAGTATTTTTATTTTCTAAACAGGTGTCTCAATGCATGTACCTACTGCAAAACTAAGCATGCCAGAGGAGATCTAGCAAGTTATCCAATTGAAGAACTAGTGAACAGAGCCAAACAGTCTTTTCAAGGTAAGGGATTTTATCCCTACAATAAAAGTCAGTCTCTGAAGTATACCAGGTCTTATTTTCATACATAATGATCATGATATAATACGGCTCTGTTACAGTGTTGTGGTTTAACCCAGCAGGGGACTAAATACCACACAGATGTTTACTAACTTCCCTCCCCTCCCCTCACCAGTGGGATGGGGGAGAGAATCCACCACAAAAAAGTAAAATGTGTGGGTTGAGATAGAGAGTTTAATAAGACAGAAAAGGAAGGGAAAATAACAATTATAATAATAATGGTAAAAGAATATACAAAACAAGCAATGCACAATGCAATTGCTCACCACCTGCTGACGGATGCCCAGCCAGTTCCCAAGCAGCACCCCTCCCTGCCACCTTTACCCTAGTTTATATGCTGAGCATGATGTCATATGGTATTGAATATCCCTTTGGTCAGTTGGGGTCCTGACTGTCCCCTCCCAGCATCTTGTGCACACCCAGCCTACTCCATGGCAGTGCAGTACGAGAAGCTGAGAAGTCCTTGACTGCTTGGCAACAACTAAAACATCAGTGTGTTATCAACGTTATTCTCATCCTAAAACCCAAACCCAGTACTATACCTGCTGCTAGAAAGAAAAGTAACTCTATCCCTGGCAAAATCAGGACATGTGGTAATTGATATTCTTAACAGTTGTACCTGTGTCTGGCGGTGCCTTTGTGGTAGAAAGCCGTACTTTCATTATGTTGTGCACCACTATTTACAAAATGTTGTCCCACCGTAAGGAGTATTTCATTTTGATTTTAGGCTTGCTCAAATGAAATTCCATGCAAGCATTTTGTCATGATGATGGGGAAACTGTAATAGTTGGTCATTTTACTCTATCTCTGTTTTCTTAAAGGGGAAGATAATAACTTTTTCCACTCAAAAATAAAAGTAAATTTCATTAATTCTCCCAAGAATTCTTAAAACCCTGTTTAAGGATACATTGCTTTTTCTGGTAATGGATTTCCTGGAGGAGTTCTGGGACATTTCTGAGAGCCATACAAACCTTATCAGCTTTCAAGTCCGATAGAATATTAATGTCACATGGATCCAACCAAACATGAAAAGTTTTTTTCCTGCAGTACAGTACTCTGTCCCAGGATCTGCCTAAACTCTTGTATGTCTGGTAGTTTTGGTAGCTTTAATGTACCATAATACTTGTTCTTTATAATCTAAATTTTACCCGTGTTTCAAAAATACATATTTCCAAATAATGCCAGTATTCATTTCCGATGCAATCTCTGTGAAGGCACAGGTGTTGTTTTTTTGTGTTTGTGAGCTATGTTGAAGGATTAAAGGTATATTAAAAAAAAATCTGAGGTAATTGAGGTATAGCATTTCCTTCCATCTTTGTATCAAATACTGTGAATCAGAAGTAGAGTAATAAATACAACATGTGATGTCACGTCCTCTGGGCATGTACAAACAGTACATGCACTGGGTATCACTTATGGCTCTGAATGTTGCAGCTCTTTTAGTTGAATCATTAGAGACCTACTTCTTACATGGTTTTAAATCTATTCTTATTTAGGGATCCATAATGAACCTTTTTTAGATCTGTGATGAACTTCTGGTAAATGCTATCAGTAGTTCACAAGGAAGAGTCATTTTCCTAATCAAAGCTCATGTTTGCAAATTCTAAGTTCTACACTAGCCACACAGAAAGTTCTCACTTAAGATGGTAAATGTGTTTTGCTTTTGTTCAAAGCCAAGCACCTCTCTCTTCTTCCATGAAGCTTATGTAAAATTGCCACAAAATTCCTCCTACTGCTTAGGTTTGGACAATTAATGTTGTTGTTGCTGTGAATTGGATTGGCCGTTATGATAGACAAGAATCTTGTCACGTCTCAGATTTCTTGTTTCAGTAAGACAAGTTTCTAAAACCTGTATGCATATTACAAAATGTTCAGTAACTGAAATTGAAGATGTATAAATACATTTACACTATTTTCATGAAGAAGCAGTTCAGGAATCATGTTTCAGAAAGCTACACATTTTCAGTAGTACAAGACAGGTGATTTTGGAACTGGTAGGTAGTCACTGCAGGAGAAAAGCTGCCATTTGATAGTTATGGTTATTTTTATGCAGTAATTACCAGACGCAAGTAATTGCCTGGTGATAACAAGACACGTAGGTAGGAAAGGAGCACTACATTCTTTACATTTCATCTGGGTGTAATTCTGAAATACTTTTATATTATGAATAGCATAAGAATGGTGTTATTCTGACAGCACTATATAGCTGTTGAAATGTTCTGAAGAAACTTTGAACGATTCAGCAAGGGACTATGATGAAGAGAAGATATGGATAGTACAGTCAGGATTATGGTCTTACTTAGGTTAACTATTTACATTTTATTTAGATTTATTGTATGTATGGAAAGAAAAAAAAATCAGACTTGTCTGTCCTGTTATAGTTGTATTTACCTGCCCTAAAGTCCATATGAATTAACATCAAGATGTCTTTGCTTGATATAACAAGAAAGAAAACTCGAGTTTTGTTTGTCTTTGCAGACAATAAATGTGAAATTTTGGAGAGTATTGTGAACTTCGAGTATTGTACATTTGGATTGAAAATTCAGTAATTCACTTCATCTGTTGTACTGTGGCCTTTATTATAAATATTGACTCTTTCAAAATAACTTGATTTCTAATGGAAAAAACTTGCCCTTAAGCTATTGTTTTGAAATTTCTTGAAGAAATGCTATGACGTGTCTCACAGCAGGCATCTCCAGGGAGTTCTATTCTTATTTGGCCTTATACTAGTACCTTTGTTAGAGGACATAAGGCAAGAAGCAAGTACTAAGTTGTAAAATGACAGGCTTTGCCTCCAGCTTTCACATACTTAGAAACAAGCATGAAAATAGATACTTAGTCTGCAGTGTAGGGAGAGTTTATTACCGCCAGCGTGCTGCAGCTGGGCTGCAGAAACTTCATCAATCCAGTGAAAGACTTAAGTAATTCAAAGTCATTATTAAAGTTCTTGCTGAGTTACTGACCCACAATTTCTTCAACAATCTCTTCTGTTGTCCCAGAAGCTGTTAGTGAATCTCTAGTGAAAAATATAGAGCAATACAGATGTGTGATGAAAAGTTTTTCCACTTTGGAATTATTCATAGGAGAACTGAAGTGTCTTAGAAGAACAGCAGCAAAACAGTACGTGATGATTTTGTATTACTGCACGATCAAGTCATATAAGAAAAGGGAGACTGGTGTCTTTTATATGTATATATTCTTACAGTCCACAACTTGATAGGCCCCAAAGGTGGGATGTTTCAGTTGTGGAACACACTGAAAATTGATTAGGAGAGCTGTATTTAAGGATATTTTGTTACAGGCCCTTAAATTTCAGCACAAATAAAGCTTTCTAAAATGCTTTATTCAGGTGATCGTGCTTTGACCAGACTGCGGTTGACATCTAGAAACCGTATTTCTAACAACAGTATGTTGCCAAAACTGGCTTTAGTGTTGTGATCAGATTCTCCCAATTTTTCTTCAGTCACGTCTGTACTGAAGCCTCCAGGTAGGATGTCTCTACATAGGAAGGATTTCAAAGCTGTAGTATATGCTGCATTACTTGGCTGCATGCCATTTCTAGTAGTCAGTGGAGCAGTCTTGGACTACTAATAATATGATATGTAATAATATGGTATCTGTGTGACAGCAGCTGTAAGATGGTGCCTGATGGTCATCACTCTTCTTGATGTTTGTCTCCAAGATGAATTCTGAAGATTTTTGAAACTCTTAGGCTTTTCAGTCAAAATTTAGCTCCATGACTTTATTAAGCAGATGGTTTTTGAGAGTTTTCCATACTTTGTGTAGGTAAGTAGGTATTTATTTCAGTACCTTTGAGGGTTCAAATCTTTACCTTCTTGGTCTATGTTAGAGTTTTGTAAGAACAAAATTTAATACTTTGCTGAGGGTGGTAACTAGATGACAGGAAATGAGAAAGCTGTAATAATTTATGTGTATGTTCAGATAATTTGTGTAAGAGTAAACTTGACTTAAAAAGAGATGGCTGAAATCATCATGACTGAACAGATATCAACCTATATCTTGTACTTTTCCAACCTCTGGAATAAACTTTTTTGTATTTTATTGTAAGATCTTAAATTCAATATAATGTACTCAAAAACTGTGTTGCAGCTTTCTGGTACATGCTGCGTGCTTTTGTAATGTATTGGACTAAGTGTTAAGATGGACTTAAATTGAGTTTGTTCGCATACTTTGTATGGGTTTATGTCTCCTGTCTGACCTCCGTAGTGGTCTTGAAATTAGGACTGACATCAATTTTAAGAATTTACAAAATTTCTTTAACAAAATAATCTATCTGAAGTTAAAAGTAGACTATTGAGGTTTTTGCTTTTTTAACCTTAATGTTTTTTCTGTTTATTTCAACTTTTAGTGAGTAGTTGTGTCACTTCTTTACATGGACAGCCTTGTCAAACCACATTATATAGCAGACTTTTATAAACAGCTAGTAAAAGAAAAAGTATTGTGAAAAATAGTAAAGTGGTCTTTGAGTAGAGAACAAATGCCTACTGTAAGGGTGTTTATGCAAAGAGGTTTTCTACAGCTGATAGTACAGCACTTTCTTTGTGTCATCAGTTCAGTAGTATGTTGTTCTTTTATTTTTCCAAAATTTGCTATATCATGTTCAATGCTATATTTTAGGGAATTGCATTTGCAGTTATGAGAGAGCTCTTTCTTTCCTTCCAA
Organism: Aramus guarauna; assembly: GCA_013400195.1. Lineage (NCBI taxonomy): Eukaryota > Metazoa > Chordata > Aves > Gruiformes > Aramidae > Aramus > Aramus guarauna. The sequence goes on along the minus strand of VXBL01005082.1, from coordinate 107,511 downwards.
AAGCTACTTTATGTATAACAATGTGTTTTTGCTTGGTATATGAAGTGGAAGGCTGGGGTAGCTGCCATTGGTGAACAGTGATCCAAGGAGACACAAAAGTTAAACAAGTCTGAGCTTTGAATGTTGTGCAGAGTGGTGTCCTGGGATAGCTTTGGCTAGATTGCAAGACTTTAAATTGATTTTATTTATTTACTTATTTTTAATGGGACATTAGTGACCATAAAAAGATAGGTATGCTACCTGGTGATTTGTAAGCCCTGTGTATTGAGAGAGACTTTCTAGGCAAAAATAGTACTTTATATTGCCAACAATTTTTGCTGGTTCAGCAAACTAAGTTAAAAATATAAATCGTTTGATGGAATTAGCTGTTATTTCATTCTTAAACTAGAATGAAAACCTTCTGCATGTACCAGTACAAAATTACACTTCTTTAGCATTACCTGCCTGTTGCAGATGGCAGAGGATATACTGCTATTAAAATATACACTGTATAATTACTACTATATTAGCTTATTTTATGGTAGCAACCAGGGAGCTCAAATTAAAGTCAAGTCCTGTTGGGAAACATTGTTCTTGTATCCTCAAGCCATGTGGAACAATTGCTTCTGGATGAATAATTGCAGTGGCAAAATATCATTTATTTTAATCCCATTATTTGCATGATCGTTCACTGGCATGCATGGTGTTGAATTCTGAATAACGCTTCTGTTCAGGAAATCTTGGACAAAATGTAGCATTACAAAGCGGAGGAGCTATCTAAATGAAGATTCTGAGTCTTGACTTTCATTAGTCATCTTTAGCAATTATCCCCAATCTCATAGATTTTGAAGTGTTGAGAGTTTAAAGGAGATTAATGTTAAATATTTCTCTTTCTACAAGTATTACTGTAAACAGATGTTTATGCATAATGATAAGGATTGATTTTCCCTAATGTGACTGGTTTCCAGAGATTTTCAGATCACTGCAAGCTTTGCTAAAGATCTCTCTTTTAGTAGTTCCGATGAGGTGTAACTGCTTTTCTTCCTGCACTACTACCAGTAAGCTCTCTGTATGTTTTCAGAGCAGCTGCCATTCATGAAAGGACAAGTATTAAGTATCAGCAATGTTTTTACTTTCCCTTTAATTGGCAGAAGTGGTACCAATTTAGGATGCTTAGGCTATATCTTCTCAGTGGTTGATTTGGTCTTTGAACACACTGCGAGGGTCTGGGCGCCCAGTCCCCCGGATGGAGACCTGGGCTGTGAACTCAGAGCCCTTCTAAGGGGGAAACTAAGACTGTAGGGAGGACAGTTATTGTGTAGGCAGGTCTCACCTTGATGCAAGATAAACGCTTACTCGGAGCCTGGATGCAGACCCAGAAGCATCTAAGCTGTCTTACTGGTTTCAACGTGGCCTTTGTTAATGATGCTAAGCATGCCCCGGGAAAGCTTTCTTAACTAATCATCATTCCTTGCTCAGTAATATTTTTGCCATCCTAGTGTCCGTGTTCTGTCAAATAAGTATATGTATTTATTATACCCACACCAATGTTTTTCTTCTGTCGCCTAGCAGCAGTATCAGAAGTCAAGCATTTTCTCATGCTTTTTTGTCCTAAATTCTATTCAGCAATTTCTACAGCAGTCCCAAAAGAAAGCTAACTCTTTTTCCGTACTAGCCATGTGATGAAAAGACTTTGTTACACTTTGTTGAGAAGCCTGTTGGATAACAAATTTAATATTGGAAAAAAAAAAAAAAAAAGGGCACTGGTGTTACTCATTGATTTGAGAACTGAATTTCCATTGTTCGCATAAGCTCAAATCTTGACAATGTGCAAACTGATATTTGATTTTATGGCTTTCAGTTAATTTCTGTTGGAGTTACGCTTGAAAATGCTTGGAGAGTCCCTGAAACTGAGTTTATGCTGTATGGTTCAAACACGTAGTCAAAGAGTATGACACTGTTGTAAGGATAGATTGGGGTCTGCTTTGTGTGGGAAAGAAAGGGAAAGAAAAACTCATCATTATATGTATATTGTTAGATACCAAGAAAAACTAAACTATATCATGTTAATGGCAGACAGCTAATCAGTTAGCTGAATTAGATGGACATGTCATTTGAAGTGTTGATTTGTTCTTGTATTGTTGTTTTTTAATTCAGTGGTCATTTGGAAAGATTGGAAAATCTGCTTAGTATAGAACTGAAATATGTTTGCTTGGTTCTTCTCAGAATAAAAGGGGTTTTTTTCATTTTGAATTGAAATAAATATTTAGATCAACTTGAATGTTTTATTTGGTTTTCAGAGTATGCCTTGACTTTCAAAATATATAGCAACTCTGAAACCAAACATAACATTTGTAACTGGGGTGATTTATTTATTTATTTATTTTAAGGGAATGGTTGACTGTGGAAAATGTTTACACTGAAACATTTCCCTTTCATTCATGTGAACTATTTCACCATCTTGAAATTTTGTTAAATGTTTAAAATTTTCTTTCCTTTTGGAAGTTTGATGATTTCAATACAGAAATGATGCTTGTTTCCCAAAAGCTGTAAGCTAAACCTTAGCAAGTGTCTCTTTCTTTTCAGCAAAAACAGCTTTAGAAAAGCAAAATTTTTAGTATTATTTACCAGTCATTGCCCAGGGCAGCGTAACAAAAGGTTGCATATAAAATTAGAAAGTTAAGCTCAAGGCACTTTCTTCATGCTATGTCCTTTATAGCCAAAAGAAAGCAAAAATAAAGGCAGGCTTCACCTGTAAATGCAGACAATGTCTTAGTCTTTTTTTGCTGCTTTAGCCACACAAAAGAAAGCTTGAGAGTGAGAAAGCAAATGGTAGTATGCTTTAAACACCTCCAAAAGGGGTTGCAAAAGCCAAACAAAATTTTCTTGTAAGGTGAATGTAATGAAGAAACATTAAACTTTGGTACTTGGTGGCTGTTTCTGGAGTTCTCTCACACTAAAGTCACACTGTGCATTACCCCATAAAAACCTCAGAAGGAAAAAACCCCATACTTAATATCTGATAGAAAATGATATGTTGAAGGATATATTGGCTTTGACTTGCTTTCTCTTAGCAACAATGACCTTGTAAAGAGTATGAAATCCATGCCCATTATAACTGTTTTTAAACTGTCTTAGGGAATGCTTTTCTATCAGAATAGATATATTCTCTAAATGCTGATTGCATTGAATCTTGAATCTTCTTTTCCAAAATGCTTTTGCCTCCGTATTTTCTGACTTACACAATCAAAATTTTCTGATGCGTAGATTATAACTTGCATAAGACAGGAAAATTTTATATGGAAATCTTTTGTAACAAACACTCTTTACCCTTAAAAAAAACAACCAAACCCTATACCATTTTTCAAATCCTTTCCAACTGATTTTTTTGTGAGAGCAGAATTTTCCATAGCACAGATAATCTTGGTTCATACCCAGCTTTCCTATGCATAGTGTTTCCTTATGTTGTTTGGGTTTTTTATTTTGGAGGGAAGGAGGAGAATGGTGACGGTGTTTTTCTAAGATAAACCTCTTCTGTCAGCCTTTTTACTGACTGCTCGGAGAAGCAGACTTTATTCTAATATTGTCCCTGATGTATAATTTGAAGTTGCATTCCAGGGAGCTTGGGCTGCTGTATTTGGGACACTTTGATAAACAACTTCTCTTTGTTCTTCTGTGCTTTTTGGCCATAGCTAAAGAGCTAGGTTTTTGTTGTTGGTACTAAGTTTATTAAAATTCTTTCTGTATTGTCTTTTCTGTCTTATGACTGTTTTAAGTTTTTCCTGCTGACTTAGCTAATGCACGGAATACATAGGCCAAGATAAATATTTTGGTACCAGCCTGTCATTTCTTAGAGTTATATGGGATAGCATAATGAATTGGTTTTTCATGGCCTCATGTAATCTTTTCTAATGATCCTGAAAGAAAAAGGTATAATTACGTTCCATCAGTAGTGATTAGAAGCAATGTCTTCAGGTATGTAAAAACTGCTGTGTAACAGATATTTAAACACACATAATCAACATCATATAGCAGAGAGCTATTTAAAAGGATAAAAAGATGTCTTTTCAGTAGTAAATTACACTATTGTAGATATTTTCAAGCTTCATTTGAGTAAGAAAATTAGAAGTTTAGTGAGCATTCCTCTAGGTTCAGAAAGAAATTCCATATCTTGGTTTTATATGTGTTTCTTTTATACAGTCAAGTTTACCAATATGTTTACAGCTGTTTCTGTTGTCTTCAGTGTGTCTGGTTGCATATTTGTAATTTTACTTGAGAAATATAGTGGCAGTTAAGCTAAATTATTGGTGTCTATCTTTTTTCCTCACGGCTCTCTCCAGCTTCCTGAGGAGGGGAAGTGGAGAGGGAGGTGCTGATCTCTTCTCCCTGGGGTCCAGTGCCAGGGCGCGGGGGAATGGCTCAAAGCACAGGGGAGTTTTGGGCTTGACATGAGGAAACATTTCTTTACCAAGAAGGTGCTCAAACCGGAGGAAACGGTTCCTAGAGAGGTAGTTGATGCCCCATGCCGGTCAGTGTTGAAGAGGCATTTGGCCAACACCTTAATTAATGTGCTTGAACTTTTGGTCAGCCCTGAAGTGGTCAGGCAGTTGAACTCCATCATTGTAGGTCCCTTCCAACTCAACTCTTTAATTCTAGCGTGCTACATTCTGAACTTATGCATTAGAATACCTGAGCAGAGATCTGTGCTAGTTCCTTTTGGATGTGGGAAAACATTCATCTTACTGCACAGTTGTAGAAATTTTTAGACAAGTTTGGTTCAAGACAGGAAGTCATGAATGTTCCATTGGATGATTGAGCTGAATTGTTTCTTCTGGTCTGACCAAAGGTGTTCCTCGTCCCGTCCCCTCCAGAATTTCTCAAAACTGCATTATGGCAGTGAATTTTCCTCCATTTCAGACATATTTTCACAATAATGCACCTTTTATTTACACCTTTTTAAAAGTTTCTCATTTATATTTGATCGTTCGTCCTGGAAGATGACAGTATGTTCACATTATTGTTTATTATATATACATTCTTGTTATTTCCAGTTCTCTATAATTGTCCTGCTCCTAGCTTTAGTCAAGAGATAATTTCCTCCATTCACGTCATTATGACCTTTGATTAGGGTTAAAATATGTTTCTTATGTCATTCCTTTATTTTGTTAAAAATAATTGCATTAAAAAAATCATTGCTTCTCTGCATGCTTTTACTTTGTTTTGCATGGGTTTAGTTGGTCTTCTGCAGTTAGAGTTGACGTCTCCTTCTCAGATGGCCAGATGTGAATTGACTTTGATCTAAACTAGCCATGCTTGTGCATTTGTAGTGTATTTTATATATATATAGTCAGTCCACTGCTGTCAGAAAGCTTCAATGTGTTGCAGATGCTGTACAGGTGATAGACTCATGCAGAATAAATTTGGTGTTTTCAAGATCCGTTGCCAAAGGCTGATCACTCTGCAGTGCACTTGTGGTATCTTTGATGTTGTCATCAAAATATTAAACTTACTGATCATCTCTATGCCCTGTGGTCACAAAGGATTCTGGGATTCACAACATGCCACTGTTTTTCACAGAAATGCTAAGAATTAGCAGAAGGCTCAGATTTAGTTTAAAATGTTGTTAATATTTTCGTTAAGGGTGCAGATCATGGCATTTTCTAGTTTTATAGTTGCCAAGAACTTGCAGTAATATACTCTTGCTTCCATTTCCTTATAAGTCTGTCAAACTTTAATAGATACTTCTAGTTAAAATCATGTATTTGCAAGAATTATGCTAGGGAAAAGATTTATTCTTATTCTAGACAAGTTTAGAAACAAGAAAAACTTTTCTTATTGAAAAGTTAGAGGCCTATCATGCCTGGTAGATACTTTGTCTCAGGTCACTTTTTTGTTAATTTTTTGCTTGGTTCAAATGGGTTTTGTGGAGACTCAGTAGATTTCGGCTGTTAGATTTTGTAGGCATGCTCCATGCCTTAGGCTAATTTCATGCATTATGGATTTTTTCCTTATTGCCAGGTCTGCTGTGATGCTAGGCATCAAAAGTGAGGAAGAGGGACCTCTTTCTCTTTTGCTCCATGTCTTAATGCCGCCTTCTGGTGTTGATGGAGGTTTTAGTCCAGTCAATCAGTTTAATCGTCCATGTTACAGCCTCACGTAACAAACATGCCGTAACAGTTAATTGGCCAAAAAGTCATGTTCATGCCGCGTTTAGGACAGAAATGAATCGCACTAGATTTTGCAAGTATGCAGTGTAATGTGCAAAACTGTAACTGGGCCCTTCCCTTGCAAGGAAAACCACTCAAGCACTGTTTACTGTTTGTATAATTTGGATTCTATTGTTTAAGTACTGTGTACCTTTAAAAAAAGAAAGAGGTGGCCCCAAAGAGCTTATAATGTCATGATATAAACAAGTGAAGAGAAATACAGCAGAATAATAGGTGGTTGCATTCAAGATAATAAGCAGCTGGTCATCGTATTTACTTCCAAGACATTGTCCAGGGTCTTGCATGGGATGACAGAGGAAGGATTGTTATTTAGGAAAGACTGGAAGAAAGACAATGCAGTAACAAGGAATGGCCATTAATTTGGGGAGGAGCTATCCACCTAAAATTTGCAAAAATTCATGTTCCCCTAAAGATTTGAATTAAGAGTCAAAGTCTCTATGTGCTGGCTTGTGTTTCTGAAAGTAGTAATTTCTTCGCTATGGGGATTATTATAATAACTTTGAATAGCTTTAAGTGGATTCTTTGGATGCCTTGGAATGTTGTTCATGTCATGGTTGTCTGTTCCAAAATATAATGCTGTAATATGAAATAAAATGCATATTTTCTGAAAATCCAGACAATTGTTGGTTTAGGATGCTGTCGTCTCTGTAAGTTGTTGTCAGGGGTACGTAGGCATTGTCCAGAGGATAACTTGCCAGATGTATTGACACTGTTGCCAAACTTTCTCATTGCATGACCAGATTACATTTTGTCTCCATGAAATCTGGTCTAGTGGTGAAGTTGCTTTTTTATGAAGTGTTTCTGACTGTGCATGGGTGGTTGTAGCTTACAGTGTTAGAAGAATATAAAATGTATGTGAATGCTTATTTTGCATGCCTAAGACTCCTACAGACAACAAGACTCCACTAATCTCTTAGCTTTGGCAGTTTAAAGAATCAGAGAAGTCTGTTTAACAAGGGTTGTATTTTTTTTCTTTAACGGAAAAAAAAGCAAGTTTTGGTCACATTTGCTCTGTGTAATTCAGTCTTTTCACTCCTCTTTATTTTTCTACTCAAATATTTGCATTTGTGCTGTTTAAATCCTTGAATGACAACCAATCTGTTTAATTTTGCATTTTTATGAAAAAAAGGTGCATTTTGTTTTTGTTTGAAACAAAAGTTTAATATGAAAGAGCCAAAGCAGAGATGTATGCAATTAAAAATATTACTTGATCTTCAGCCTTAGGCTATAGTTTCAGCTGTACTTCAAGCAAACACTGCAACTAAAAGAAGCATTTCTTTGTCATCTTCTCCCCCCTCCTCCTTTTTTTTTTTTTTTTTTTAAAATCCTTTCTTCCTCTGGCCACATGCTTTCTTGCTGGGAGTGAGTTCCTTACATGAAGCAGGCGGGGGAACTGATCTGGAGTAAAACTGAATGTCAGTCATTCTCCCCACTTCTCTCTCTCCTGCCCCATCAACCAAAACCAGCCACCCCCACCCCCCATTTTAATTTGAATTGTTTCTCCATTTCGATGTACTTCAGGACCACATGAACACTTGTAGGGAATAAGCAACTGAGGACAATGGAAGATGAAATTGATTCTTTCATCAGCAGTGTTGGCTTATGGTGCTTGAAAAGTGAGAGAGACACTGGTCTGAGAGAATGATCCAATCGTGCTGTCCCCCCTCCTCCTTTTTTTTGTGCATGTATCCTCTTGTGAGTTGTACATTCCTGCACATACCTTTCTGATTAGAGACAGTGAAATCTGTCATTCTAGTTTCCATGAAGTTTTGTTTTTTTTCATTATATTTTTTCATAATATAATTTTATTGTGTTTTAAAATGAAATGTCCTGCAAAAAAGAAAGCTGGAAGGAGACTATCCATGTGTTTTTAGAAACCTCAAAGGCAACAGCAATAAGTGATGCAATTCGAATGTTCCAAGGTACTGATATTGTAGAAGTACCACAATTCTGCAGTGCCCCAGTGTTGCTAGACCTTTAGAGCAAGGGACTGCTGGGGTGTCAGAAACACTAGGTGTAGCGATCTGCCCAAGCTCTTCTCTCTCATCACTGAGCCTCTGTTTCCTACGCAAGCTTATCTAGCTCGTGGGATAAGGAATGTCCCTACAAAACTTCACCTAATACTGGACACACTGGGGTGTCTTCTCTCATCTTCCGAGAGCATGAGATAACCTGTTCCAACTTAACCTCTTTCCTTCAAAAACTTACTAAGAGATCCACGGATTTCCATGAGCCCCATGTGCACTGTGACGCATTTTAGTGAGGAGACAAGAGAAGAGATTATCACTAAGGAGGAGCGGGAAGCAGAGTTCACCTCCAGCCTTTCCAAACTCTAAAGCAGAGATTTTCAGATACTGTGGGAAGGGGAGAAGGGAGAGTGACAACACACTTAGCAAGACTAGATTCAATTGCTTGAGTCAGAGGAAGGCAGAGCACAAGACTACAGTTTAGGAGCAGTTTAAATCATTTAGATATTACTTGATATTGCATATATTAGAGTTACAGTAATGCCATGGTAGTAGTTCATTGTTGATAATTGCTTGATGGCTCTGAGGAACATTGACATGATTCCTATCCTGATTTTAAAATGTTTGCTGAAGATAGTGTTCTTACGTGGTCCTGGCCAGTGAATGGCAGATGTCTCCTCATGGAAACAGCAGCTGGGCAGCCTGAAGAGCTGCTTAGTATAGGAGATTGGGTGGGAGAAACTCTTCATGTGAAGCTGTCCCAAAATAGCAGATCTGGAATCTTTGTTCAAGTTTTTCAGCTATCAGCTTGTAGGAAGAACTGAGAGGTACATACAGTCAGACTTAGGGGCTCTGACAGCGGAACTTCTCATAGCTAACGTTCTGAAAGAGGCTTGGCTGCAGCAAACCAACTTACTGGTGGTTTTAGGCTATATATTTTACTTGACTTATTCTAATCGGTCATCAAAAACTATCTAAAACTGTTACTTTTTCACTGTGCTTGCTTAACATTACACAAACACATATATGTTAAAAGCCAAAGTGATTTATGGACTTTTTAAAAACAATTCGCTGTTTTGTTCATCAGTTACTGAATTAGATGTCAATCTGTTAAGCAATATGATCTTGTAAGCCTTTGAAACTTAGCTCAAGTGCTTATCAAATATTGAAATAATTTGCATTTATCTATAAATTTTGTTCATCCTTCTTGAAACAGACTTCCTCAGAAATAGAAAGTTTCTTCTTTCAGTCTGTGTTTTCACTACATTATTAGGAAAACTTAAAAATCACACTGTTTCAGTGTTTTTGTCCAACAAGGAATTGTTAAAGTTGCTGCTAAATTTTCAAGGAAAAGAACTGCTGATCTCTAATTGTTTAAAAGGAACTTTCAGTTCCTGGGTGGTGCCTGTCAATGCTGTGGTAGTTGAATACTGGAAGAAATAAAATGGAAGTTCAAATGCAAGTCACCTATGTCTTTCTGAAAAGCTTATTTAAAACACAAAGGAATCATGTCCACGTTCTCTGTGCAAAGGAAAGCCCATACACCTCATCTATACCATAGCAAGGCAGTGATGACCAGGTACGAGTTGTTCTGGCAGAGGCAGGAATATACGGAATATTCGGTTGGACTTGATGATCTTAAAGGTCTTTTCCAACCTAGATGATTCTATGATTCTATACACACTAGCTGTGGTTGTCTTCTTGCTGTTTAATACTGTTAGTAATTTTACTATTAGAAACAGTACCTTAATGTTACTTTTGAATTGTGTTATTCAATATTGTATTTTAAGACTGTAAATTCTTAGAGGAAATACAATTACTATCCATAGCTGTATCTTTTTGGAACCAATGGTAGGCACTGAGGTTGCTGTTGTGTTAAAAATCTCACTAATGCTGTCGTGGTTTTACCCCNGTCCATAGCACAAAAACATCTCTGTATTATCAACGCTGTTTCCAGCACAAATCCAAACCATAGCCCTGTACTAGCTACTATGAAGAAAATTAACCCTCTCAGCTGAAACCAGAACAAATGCAAATTGGTGGGTAGTTATCGTGGTTTTATTGGAACTCAACCTATTGCCAGTATATTTCTCTTGTAGTTTTCACTTTGAGCTTGTGCTTAGTTTATAGATAGTAGAGGTTTTTAGCTTCTTTTAAAGTGTTCTCAACCAGTTTTGTGTCACTTCCACTTTTGTTGTCAATTGTAATGCCTTGAAAATGTAATTTACTGTTTAGACCTGCAGAGGAAAGGACTAAAAAGCTTGTACTCTGTACGTTTGGCAATGAAATAGATGAAGATTCTTCATGCTTTTTCATAGAATGTTTGGCTGGCCTAGGGCTTCCTCAGAAGAGCTATTTGATCTGATGTTTGCTTTAAAATGCTTTTTTTTTAAAAAACTTGTTTATTTTATACCAAAGTAGTGTACATTATATTCTTTTCATGCTTATTCAGTGGAACAGCAGCAGAGGAAAGCTGGATAGCATTGCTTGTTTGTTAATTTTATTTATAAATGTCTTTTTGTAAAGTTTGCTTTGTTTGAAATGGAGTGTAGAACATGAGGTTTAGTAACGCCACAGCCAGTAGTTGAAGTCTTTACCAGACAGATTAAGTTTGTTTTTGTGTGTGTTTAGTGTTGCATTTAAAAGCAGTTCAAATTAAGCACAGTGTATCTTTTTAATTGATCTTAATTTTAAAAAAAAAATCATATCTTTAATTGTATTTGAAAATAAAAGTTTGGGTTTATTTGGCTTCTTAGCCACAGGTGTATTGGAGTTTTTTCACTCCTTGTAAATACTTGTTTAGCTACGGGAACTTGTTGTGCTTCTTTGTTGGTAATACTTGTTTTGCTCCTGTATTTACTGCTGGTTTTGTAAAACCTGAACTAGAAATATTTTCAAAACTTCATAAGAGTATTATCGTGGCCAACCCTGCATACTATACAGCAGTAAGCTACTTGGAGCTTTCCATTGCTCCTGTGAAAAAAAATAATGAGTGATTCCTACTATAGAACAGATATGGTGACCAGAACCTAAATTGTTAATTTATCAAATGAGATGCACTGTTGTTGCACCAGCCACCTACCAAGTACAGTATAGGTCATCATTATGTCCAAAGGTAATTTATCAGAATACAGCAATGATTTGTTTTATCATTTGGAAAGTAGTCTCCTCCTGGATAGTTTGGCCTTCTGGAGGAACAAGCATTAGTTACTCTGTGCCACTGAAACATCTGACTCACAAGACTACTCAAGATGATATCTTCTGCTAACTTTTCTTTCTTTGGTGCAGGGATGTGAAAGAGAGCGCTTTCTTGGAGGATAAGGGTTTTAACAGAACAAGAGTCTCTTGGCGTGACGTTTGCACGCTACCTTTCTGTGTTTCTCTTTGTAGGCAAAATGATGCATGCATGCCCCGCTACCCCTTCCACTGCAAGGTGACCAGTGTGCCAACTACTTCATAAAATGAAGAGTGATGTTAGCTATCTCATCCCATACAAGGTTTCAGGGCATGAAATGAAACTAGCAAAGGCTAGGTTCAGAACAAATTAGGATGAGATTCTTAATCTCATAGTGTGGTTAAAGCTGAGAAACTCCCTAGCATGGGAGGTAGTGAAAGGTTACACGTTTGGAAGAGATAGGACAGATGCATGGAAGAAGAATCCAGTTTCTTTAAATAGGAATAAATCTTAGAGGGAGTGTTGCAATTTGCTGAATACTCAGCAAATACTTATATGCTGCCTGTATTTACACTCTCCATTAAGCATCCTTTGGGAGAGGACACTAGGCTAAACTGCGCAGTGGTTTGACTTACAGCTGTTCTTAATCTGTATTTCAGCAAATATCCAAATTCCTCCATTTTACTTTATCTAAAGCGTACATTATCCTTTTAGTTTTGCTCTCTACCACCTTTTGTAATGAGGGCTTACCTTCTATGTTTAGGTTGGGTTTTGCAGTGTTGATGCTCCTGTTGTTATGTTGTGATACCATTGTGACTCCAGTCCATGTCATCTCCATATCTAATGCTACTATAAGAATAAAACTTTGAAAATTTGTTTAGTAGGAAACTAAGAGCTGATCTGATCAGAGTTCACAGAAGCCAACATCAAGACTTCAACATCAAACAACTCACAGCATATGTCAAGTGTAAATGATCTGTAAGTTATAAAAAGAAATAGTCTAATCTTTCATGCTGTATTCACTGAAGTCATAGTGAGAGCAAAACTCTGGATGGTGACAAACCCAGTTATGACAGTGATAAAATGCTTAAAGAATACTAAATGTATCTTATGAAAAAATAAATTTACATGCTTGGTCCCAGAGATTTGATTGATTGCTGTCATGGTTAGCTGTTGTCCCTTCTTTTTTTTTTTTTCACTTTCCCTCAAGTATTTCCTACTATGGTATGACAGAAGTGAATAGACAATAAAGTTTTTTGAAGTCAGCTTTAGACATAATTCTACAGTGATTGTGATAGCTTGAGAAATAACAGGTCAGGACAGGGTAGAAGAAAACATTACTTCCAAGGGAAACTAGTTATCGTGTATGGACGCATTAGTGTCTCTTTTCCCTGGACGAGGCATGGCTACAGTATTTCTTGTCTTAAAATCCTCTCATGTGAACAAGTGTCTGATGTTCAAAAATTTAATCTTGTTATTAAAGTGTTACAGAAGTGATAATTTAGGTATAATTTGCACCTGCACATTTTAGAGAGCTCTGTGGCCTCTCTATTCTAAATCCAAAGCAAATAGATCGTAAAATGCATGTTCTAAGAGTTTTGTACAGCTTGCAAAGTTCAGATGTTAGAGAGATGGCTTTTATACACAGTTTGGTTGTATGTGGAAACAGGTTAGGAGTAATCACATTGAATGACACAGAAAAATTGTTTCTGCAGTATCACCCTATGAAAATAAGAGCTGTGATTTGTACAGATATGTGGGACTTGTGATGTGTACACCAGGGTGTCTGGATAGCTTAAATATATGCCTTTTTTTAATGCTGTGTACATTGTGTTAAAGTGCTGAAATCTGAAATTCTAAGATTGCATGTAAGCTAGGTCTAAGCTGTCAGTGAGGGTTCAGGATGGTCCAGAACCTTTAGGAAGATACCTGGTTTACCTGTGGAGACCAGTTGTTTCTGCTTTAATTTAGGGTAACAGTATTTGTGACCTTTTCATGGTTTCTTTTTCATATATGGGCCCAATGCCCCAAAGAAAAATGGAAAAATAACACTCTTGTTCCTTGTTTATTTGTAAACCAGGTCAGATACCCTTGATTAGCTCTCAGCTGGAGCATAATTTAAATCCTGACAAATTGAACTTAAACAGCAGGCTTTTCTCAGATCAGCCAAAAGATAGGGAGAGAAAAATAAAAGCTATTTCCAATTCACAAGCAGTACAACAGTGTTGAATAAATCTGCAACTGTTAATGAATAGCTATTTCAAATATTTACAGGAGGCAAAAGAAAGGAAGATTGGCATCCAAGGCAGCTGTGCCCAGGGAGAGCTATTAAAAATAAACATGATAAATGATGTTCAAGTGCTTGTATAGCTGTCAAATATCAGAGGTACTCAAAAGTGGAAAATGTTTGTACTCTATGGCCATGCTGCTAGGCAGTCTGGACAGGGATATTTTTTTCTCAAATTTTTCACAAAACTGACATTTAGCAGCTCAAAACGGGAGAGAGGATCTAATATAAAATATTCAAGAACCTTGACCATTTTGCTACATTAAAATACACAAATGCTTATTTGCTTTGTAGGTGAAAATCAAATTGCTTTATACATTCAGTTTTTTCCACACTGAATTGATTTCTTTAGTCTTGATTCCTAATTAAAAATGTGATGAAAATTTATGCTCATAACAAAATCCATCACTTATTTTTATGACTCTTTCAGTCTTCTGCGTCAGTGGATATTAGTGATGAAGGTGTATGATCATTGCATTGATTTTGTATGAAACTTGAAAAAAAAGTATGTACATAGTAAGCTATGAACTTCATGTGCTTCTGTAAACAGATTTTTTTTCAAGTTGTCTAGAAAGTATTTTTATAACAATTTTCACTTCTGAGTTTAGTGTGTGCTGGTTGACTGCAAACTTTTTAACAGAAACACTTTATTTTTGTACTTCACTGTGAAGTTAGTTTCTCAGAAGCTGTCAAGCTAGTGAATCCTTCCCTTCCCCCCCCCAAAAAAAAAAAAAAAAAAGATGCCTTATATACTAGAGATATACCAAGTGCAAATGACGTAAGAAAAATGTCATTACTTATAGGATGGTATAGTAGAAATTGTGCGTTTCTCATGCATGTATATTAATTTCTTCCCTCTTCCAATTTTTTTTCCTTTTCGAAGATGAATTATAAAAAATGATGCTACAATACTAATCCAGCTTGTTTTAGAAATAAGTTCAGATCCTGTATTCGAGGAGTAAGCAAATGTGGAGTACACATAACGAGCATATTTTCACTGAAAGCACTGCAGGAGACCCCTGTGTTAAGCAACATGAATTGCTGTCTTGCTTGTGCATAGACTCCTGTCCTTTAGCACTGAAATTCACTGTGTAATGGATATGAGCTCAGCTGTCTGTGGCTGTCATGGAGAACAGCCTAAATAGCGTCAGTTTTATATTTGGTGTCTTGAGCTTTTGAAGCAATTCGTAAATGAAATGTATGCTGATGTCACAGTGAAGAGGAAGAAGAAATTTGAAAGCATCTCTTTCCTTAAACCTGTACATATCTCTGTTGTTATGGAAGTGGCTTAGTAGTTTCCTCAGAAAATAAGTTTTAACAAAATCTGCCAGATCTACTTCTTACCGTATTGTGGTGAGGTAAGAAGTGCAATGATGATGGAAAAGATGGGACCTCCTCAAGCCTGAAGACATTCCAAGTCTGAAAGCTTACCTTCCCCCCCCCCCCCCCTCCCCAGTTTTGTTTCCATTTAATGGCAAACGTTACCTTTCAATATACTATTGCATAACAGTACCGTTTCCTGAAATGATCAAGAGAGAGCAAATTCTATACTGGTTTCCTTAATATGGAGGCTTTGTATGTCACTGGTCATTGATTTGAAAGTTAACACAATGTTACATATTGAAATTATTGTAGCTGCCACAGGCCAACATGCTTTTAGTCATCTTTAGTTGAGCGTGCCTGTTACCTGAATTCCTAAACGCGTCTCATGATAGCTACACTACTTTTATTGTTTCAGGATTATAATGCTGTGCTGCAAAGGATGCAACTCCTGAGTCACTTTAGGAAACTAATGTGTATTGTTGTATGTATCTTAAGTGAAATTTTATAATTGTACCATGTAAGCCAGACCTCAGAAATCTGAGAGACCTTTTTTATAAATTTTAAAGGTGAAATCTGAGTTGTCTGTGTCACCGCTGAAAACTCCATGTGATTGGAGTAAGCGCTGCTTCTCCTCTACCGAAGTAGAGTACCTGCTGCCCAGCTAGGAGCAGGAGGGGCATTTGGTTTGCATTGTCCTCCTCCTCCTGGGAGTGGAACAAGGCAGTATGTCTTAACTAGATTTTTTGAAGGCTTGCTCTGCATTTAGCTCACCAGAATCTAGACTGCTTAACGTTCTGTATGTGGTAAAAACCCCGCAACTTTCCAAATTATTTAAGGAAAGGAATAGGTAATGGCGAAAGAAAGCAAGCTGTTTGGAAAGCTTGATAGGTATGTGTATATCAAAACAAAATTTTCTATATATAGATAAAACATATATGATTTTTAATCTGTATGAATACTCTGCAGAGCAGGAAAATCTGGTTTCTCCAGCCTTTATTTTTTTTTTTTTTTTCCCCAAAACCCTTTTCAGTTGCACAGTAGGAACCCTACTCATTATAGAGTAGGTCTTTTCATTGGATTTGGGTAAACAATAAGCTGACATACTTTCCGAACAATAATTGAACATTAGTAGTAACGCTTTTTTAAAAAAATTAATTTTTAACCAGCAGAGTCTCACTGGAAGAAATTATACACGTAGCATTCATTTAACAGAGATCTATCTAATGCAAGTAGTATGTAATACTCTTCAAATAGTGCTTCTCATGAATAAAGCTTACCTTTATGTCTTTAAGCTAAAATTTGTGTGGACTGCATTATTCACACAGGCTAATGTTATATTATGATGTGATTCTTCTTCAGCTGTGCTGAGTACTGTTATTTAAACACTGATGACATGAACAGAATTTTGTGTAGAACACCTTTTATTAAAGCAAAGCTTAATAAGTAGAGCTTCTGGTTGGAGAAGAAAGAGGAAGAGTTAATGACGAGTTCAAGAAACTTCAAATTGCATTACCAGTAGAGAAGATGTTCTTGCTCACAAACTCTGGGTTTTATAAAAGACCTTCTGGTTAATCTATGAAGGTGTATTTAATGTGCTCTGGAAACACATGTACTTCTAGACTACTTCAGTTAATTACTGAAAATAAATACATTTTCTGCTAAACTTTGTAAATGTCAAGTGCATTCAACTACTAGAAGAGTGTAGCAGACTTTTCTTCCTCCTTTAGCGCTTTCCAGTTTCTGCAAGTAGATTTTTCTGCCTTCTGTACAAGGAGAAACTTCTTACCATTCATGGGTGTAGAAAGGAGAGAGATTCAAATGGCATGTCCAGACAAAATTGACTCACAACATCATGAGAGAGATTTCTTTGAGCATGTCTACTGCAGCATCCCTCTGCCATAGCAACTACTGAAGGCAGCATTCAGCATCTAGACTAGTCTGTCACATCTGCAGTGGGCAGACCGCATCTGTCTAAGCTGACTTCAGTAAAATTACCCAGAGTACTTTTGTAAAAGTAATTATTATTGTCCAGCCCCAGATCTTCCAGTAACTGAAGAGGGGAAGAATACTCTCCATTATTTTACCATTCCCCAAGACCACTTTTTTTTCCTTCTTTGTAAATATGTTGGTACCTGTGTCTGCTCATATTTTTCCCAGGCTGCAGCACTGGGACAGAATAATAGTGTTGCAGAAAACTATTAGTATCCTGAGCTGAAGCAGCAGAGAAGATGATAAAACTAGCATTCATTTTCTGTGGCTGCTCTTTCAAAAATCAGTGTGGAGTAGTAGCTGGATGGACAGTGCAGGGAGATGAAACTTCAGCTACGCAACTTCCCCTGGTAGGTGGAAAATTCTTTGCAAACATAGGGATAGAAAAATTTTTTTGAGGTTTAATCAACCAGATATCAGTGTTTGCTTATCTCTGGGAGTTTGAATAAGGAAGAGTAAGCAAATGGATTTATCTTTTTAATGCTTTGTTAGATGACACTATTAAGTTCTTTTTTGAAGATGGATAAATAAAACATAATTTATATCTTGTATATTAAGTATGGTGTTTGGTCCTTCAAATATTCCAAGCAGTAAAGCTGTCATAAAAGAAATAACACTTTTACATTTCTAGTATTCTGTGGCAAAAAATATCTTTACAGCAAATAATAAAATAAAAGTTCTATAAGGATTTTAAAGTTGCTTCATGCTTGGTTATTATAAACTGCAATATCTTTCACTGTAAGTTAATTTTGAAAGTATCTGAGCATAGAGTAGGTGTTATTATGTTAAATTTTCTGTGACATGGATAATTTTACAGGTTAGGGGAATTTTATTTAGGCATAATAAAGTTAGAGCTATGAAACTTCTCTTTTCTTTCTTAGCCCCATCCCCCCCAGTGCAACTCTTGCTTTATAAAGATTTGTGCTCAATTCTTACATGTATTTTTTCGGTATTTAATTATTTTAGTTTGCATATTGGGCTTGCATAGTCTCCTTAAGTTAATTGTTTCATTTCTCCAGCTGTTCCTAAATAGCCATTGTGCTGATCAAGCACTTACTTCAGTATGTCCTTGATAAAATTAATGAAAGCATCTGTAGAAGCAGCGACAGCAGCTGCAGTGCCTTATGGAAGCCAACTTCTGCTTAACATTCTGATAAAAGAAATACTTTTGTACTTGTTCTGGAAGCTAATGCTGGCTGGCTTACTTCTAGCATAAAGAGAGTTGCACCTGCCACGGCTAGACCAAGCACTGAGGCTTGCTGATTACATGTTCTTGTTAGTGTCATTGTTATTGGTAAAATGGGAATGATGTCATCCTTATCAAACCCTACTGGCACCCTACGGAGTGACAAATAATTTGCCCACTGCTGTTTATCAGCATGGGCCTTGTTTTAGAAGTGACGAGAGTGCTGAATTTTCACAGTTGAATGCTGTACAACTGCAGAGGTGTATGAAAATGAAATGGATTGATACTTGTAATCAGTGTGCATAGTGATGGTTAAGGTGTAATGAAACATAAGTGCGCATTTAGGGTAATTATACTGCTACCAGGTGGGGCCCTGGGGCTTTGCATGTATAGAAACGGCTTGAGGTGACAGATAGGCAGGAAGAAGTACTGCAGCACCATCTGCTTTTTTCTCATTTCCTCATTAATTCTTCTATCCCCCAAGCCTGGACTGCACAGACTTTCAACAGTACTTGGACTGTTCAGTATCTCCTCTCCTCCTAGCTGGGTATAGCCCCAAACACTAGAGTGGATATGATGCAAAACAGCAGCTCTTGTGAGTAGAATATATTAGTACACCCTTCTAGTGCTCTGAGACGTATGTTGCATACTTCTTTAATCTTCTCTCAAAATGGCTTGTAGAAAAATCTGCTGCTCTTGTATTTTAAGGCAATAACTAATCTTTTAAGATTTTCTGCATATATTGGTTGTAATGGTTATATGTCTTAAATGGGTAACGAAAAATACTAAGAATTCCTCCAGACAGACATCTGTATTTTCTGTTTGCTTCCATGGAAATCTGTAAGCCTTAAGCTACTTGCGTTTCTCCTGAGTAATGGGAATAAATGGTTGGTAGCTGAAAACGCTACAAGTATCTTTTGCTCCTTGGAATCTGTGCAAACTAGAAAATGATAACTGTATATTGTCATTCGTTTGTGGTAATTACTATGGGAAATGGGAACAGATATTTTCAAATTTAAAAAGGGAATAGGAACCTGGTACCCCCAAGGACACTATTCACACAAGCACACCAAATGTCTCAAAACTGGTAGACATGCCGGATGTACAGTTTGGTTGCACATCTCATGTAGAGTAGGTTTAATGTATGTCAGATGCCTTCTATTCATCTGCACTTGTTGATAGCTGATCTGTGTATCTGCATTTACTTGTCTGGGAGTATGCTACAAAAAGCAGTGTTTTCAAAGCAGTTTCTGGACTGATGGCTACAGATTGTATTATTGTGAAATGTTTTGTAATTTATGTAGCTTTTCTGTTATAATGCATCTTTTATACATCTTTGACATTTTTATTAATCTCAGTTTTTCCCTGCTTCAATGTAGGTCATTATATAATTTGCACTGTTTGTTCCCTAATAAAAAAGAACATTGCTGAATCTGACTTTTTCCTTTTTTAATAGTATGTGCCAGGGTCAGGCTCATACTTGATGTAACTGCAGGGAAGTCAGTGGAGTAATACCTTGGATAAATTTCACCCAGCTGTTACTAAAGATCCAAGTTTTAACTGAAGCCTGCCCCGTTACAGTATTAAAAAAAAAAACATAAAATGATACGAGATCTGTCTAGGTATAAAACCAGTTCTATATGTCTGAGGTGGTTCCTGGTAGCTATTTAGCATAAGTTACAAAACAAACCCAGATTCTGGAAGTTAATGCTGATTTATGGAAGCTAATGCTGATTTACAGAGGTAAACACAAAACCCCATCATATTTTAAACTGATTACTGACAGAAATGATGGAAATTTTAAAAATAGATGTGTGTGCAAGTAGGATGATAACCTGTGCTGCATATAGGGAGAACATAAAAGTTTAATGACTGTGAACTTTGAATGAAAAAAAGTATTTATGGATGGCAAAGCCATTCAATTTTGTCCACCTGACAAAAGCCAGTCAATTCTGAACATTATTGAGACCTTTATGTCACTTCTGGGAACCCTTGCAGAATGAAAGGCTGAATGATCCATTTTTTAGAATTAATTTGGTGACAGTCCTTTATCAGAGGAACGCATCAACATCTCCTGGCCTGTTGGATAAATTATCTCTGCAGCCTGTGACCTGAGAAGCTGTACAACTCTTAGACATGCTACTCTTAATATACGTGAAATAGTTCTTATAATTAGAATACTGGAGTATTGTGTTTATCCCATTGATCTTACTGAAGTGGAACATTTCGTAACACTCAAGGAAAGCAATGAACTTTGTTTGTTTAGTTGGTTGTTATTTGTGTGTCTTACTACCATATAAATTCATTTTTTCTCTGTTCAGGGTGTGGGGTCCAAGATGATCTTTATGATCATGTTTCCCTCTCTGACAGCAACCAAAAGACACATACTCTGCTTCTATGAATTGGTCTTTTAAATGGGCATTGGAGCTGGTGGTACTGTAACGTACAAGTGCGTACCCCATGTGCTTATGAAAACTCTGGAGTTCATTTACCAACTTAGCTTATCTGCATTGTTATGCTGTTGATGATCATAACTTCAGGCACTGAGAACAACGGTGGCATTTTATTTGTCCCTATAAGCGCCAAGTGCATTCTGGTTAGGAACTTCAGTTTGGAAGTAGTTTGGTTTGGGGGTGAGGGGTGAGATTGCATTGTTTTAATTAGCAATTGAAATGTGAAAGGTTTGGATTTTTTTTTTTGGGGGGGGAGGGGGGGAAGTGTTTTCTTTTTTGTTAGAAAGCTTTTACTAGTGAAGTGCTTACTACTAGGCAAGAAATATCTTAAGTGTTTCTGTCCTAAGTCATGGGAAGTTCAATTTTATTCTACCAGCTTTAGACAGAGGTGGGAAAAATAGCAGCACATTTGTCTTAGACAAGACCTTAGTTTGCAAGATTTTAATATGTGTTTTGTTTGTCTCTTAAACCCAGTTTCTGTCTCTACCTCAATCCTCTCTGGCACACTTGCCTAGATAGACATGTCTCTCTCTTGAGAAAAAGATCTTATTTTGTCCTTGCTGGCATCAGCCTCTGGTACTGTTTCTGTTGGCCTTCTCCTTGCTTGTGATATGAAGTGGCAACTGTCAGTAGCAATGGCATTTCCAAGTTAAACAGAAGCAGCAGCTCTCAAACTCCAGGGATCTCTCTCTCCTTTCTCCGTCCTCCAAAATATACGTGCTACATTTTTAAAAATCAAGATGAATCCTTTAATTCTATAACAGCTGATGAAAGAGCCAACAAAAACAAACAAACTGAAACAAAAGCATAGCTTCAAAAGACAGTTCATTCTAGGCAAAATTCTAGTTTGAACTGTAGGGGCTTTTGCTTGTATCGTTTGTATTCTTAGTACAAAACCAGCTGTCATTGAAAACTTTCAACATGAGAAATTTAGCTCTCATACAGCAAAAGAAAGATTTATTTTTGTCTAGAATCTGCAGGTCATCATAAGTGAAATAGCCAATACTGTGCAACTTCTCTGTGTGAGTAATGGCTTGATTGCTCTGAATACTTGGTGGCGCTAGTCAAAAAAGTTATCAAACAAATATAAATAAACTTATTATAATACCTTTACATTTTTCTGTCTTCAGTAGAATAATTATATGAACAGTATGGATAAAGCTCATGAAATGTTCTGACAATAAGAAGTGAAACCATTATCATCTGCTTTGGAGGAGAAAGAAATACTACAAAAGTGATGTTAAATCTGAAATGTAGGGCTCTTAGGAGTTTAGAGCTAGACACAAAACCAAGATGAAGTGTGGTGCTACATTGTTATTTAAGCCTGCTCTTAGGAGCATAGCCTTCAGTGAAAGGTGAGAGGTTATGATGCAATTGCCAAGTTGGTGGGAGGCAAGATGGGTGTGGGAACAAGGGCGGGAATGGTCAATGCTAAATGCATCATGAAGACGGAATATGCTGAATTGTTCGAGCCCTTGAACAGAACATGAACTTGTACTCACTGTTTTTATTTTGGAATTCTGTACCGAGATACTTGGTATTTTGGCAGGAAAAGAAGGTTAGATGTTATTTATGTTTTCTGGATCTTGCCAATATGAAAAGTGCTTACCTCACAATAAAATAGTGCTCTTTTAGTTGTGAATTACTGTGTTTATAGTGGGTTGCATTTGTTGACTGTATCTCTGTAACAGGACAGGTAAAAAACTCTGTGCCTGAATAGGTATAAAAATTTGATTCCATCTTCTCCCTATACCTTTTTGAATAAGTACTTTGAAATTCTTCCATTTGTGTTTCTGTTTTCTTGATATGCTTATGTTGACACCTGTCATGATGTCAGAGCTGACTCCTGTACTTTAGATCAACAGTTCACTGTTAAAAAAGATACTAGCAATCAATTTTAATAATAGATTTTAATCCATAACTCTCAAATCATAACACTTAAAAGGTGTGTGTGACTCTTGGCATGCCAGAATTGCTTGTGGATTAGACTAAGTTAATTTATTAATTCTGAATATGTCCTATGTGAAAGTAATGTAATTAGTTGAGATGGATTAGGTAATATATGAAGTATGGAGGATGAGAAATTTTAAACCAGAAGAGGGCAGCAATGCTATAAAAAAACAATTTTGGATCAATTATCTTCCTTTTTCTGTTTTGCCAGTAAGTCACATGCATGTGTGCTGCTAATTTCTTGGACAGGCTTTAAGATAAGTAGCATGAAAAAAGTCTGTTAATACCATTGCAGTGGTTATTATTTCAGTTATATTTCTTTGAACAGCTTCTTCCTGCCAAAAGGTATTAACTTGAAGAAGTACATGTAGAGGACCTGCTGCCTTTTTTTCCTTTAACGTATATTTCTAGTATGAAAATAAATTTTATAATGTTGTGGTAATTTCTGATTTTACTGTGTCTGTCCTTAGATGATTCCGAATAAAATCTTTCATTTCCTAGTTGTCACAATCCTGTTCATTTTAGAGAATTGAATATCAAGCTGTGTACTTCTTGATTTACACGCTGTAAGCAATAAGTTACACTGGCCAAACGTGTTGTATTTTAACAACTTTACTGTCATCAGAATGTGACTTTAGAAGCACTAGTGTATTGCACATATATGCCAGAGGATACGAAGCAGTATTAAATACTTATGTGTAAACTAGAGTGGAGATCATATTAAATATGAGGTAGTGCCTTGATATGCAGGCCTCAAATTTAGTTGATTCTTTCTGACGGTGCATCAGTTGTAGGAAAAAAAGTGGTGTCGACTTTTTGGAGTATGTTCTAAACGGTGGTGTAAGGGGAGAGAAGTAGTTTCAATGCATTTTTCCATACATACAGGAAAGTAGGTCTGTTGAGGAAAGCGACATCCCACATATTCTTATTATAGAACAGAGCTACTCCTCGGCACTCAGCAGTGCTGATACGGTTTTTTAAGTGAGGGGGAAGAGGAGATAGACAAATGAGTCTGCATTGCTTATTTTGGTGCTGAGAGAACATCTGAAGAATAACTGCAGCTATTTTTATGGCATTAGCAATGTGTGGGTACTAAGAGTTGTGGAAATGTACATCTTGTGTACAATTACATTTGTGGTAATGTGAGGTTTGAACCTTCTTTTTTCCCTAGTGCTGATTCAGACAGGAAAGAAATAGCCAAAAACTGTTTAAGGGTCCATACTGTTCTGTAGTCTGAGAGAATAAACCCAAATGTTCACATGCTACAAAAGAACTGGAATACACAGAGAGTGTTGCTTCACCATCTGGGGAAAAATTAGCATTTCATTTGTATTAGCTGCTTCTGTTCTGGTTTTAGACGCTGACTCACTGTCTGAACACACTAGAGGGCTTCTCCTAATATGTTAATTTTGAACTAGTCTGTGTGCTGATTAGTATCCTTAATAGTTTCCTGAATGTGGTGCACAATGCATGCTAACATGCCATTGTTAAATAGCACCATACATCCAGGTTGCTATTGGGTATGCCCACTGGAAAAAGAAGTACAAACTTAGCCTTCTGTTGTTTGGGTTTGTATAATTATCTATGCTTCCTCCTGCCTAGAGTTGCCTTAGTCCTGTGTCAATCTTGACTAAGACATGACTAAAGGGAAATTAAGAAATCAACAAATCATTGAAGATTTCAAGGTGACTGCATTGTTCAAGAGTACTTGAGCGTTGTGCTACTTATGTCACACGCATTATTGTGATTACTTACAGGAAATTTCTGGTTCCAGTTTTCTGGTGTGGATGAGGCTGTAGAAGGCAGAAATACATGCTAGTAGGGCACAAAAGCTCCTACCAGTGGGCAGCCCCCCTCTCCTCCCAACCCAGCTACCCATTAAAGATGACATCATTTAATATTAACCATAATGTATGCACAGTAAGACAAACTGGGCACCAATACAAGGAACTATTGAGAGGCTGAAGTCTCATATATTACAACATGCCAAAGGCCTGAATTCTGTTAAAAAGACATATCCATAAGTATGTCTTGCAGTTTTTAATTAAATCCTGCAAAATCCCAGCAAGACTTAATAAACGTTTCTACTGTTCTCTGAATCTTGCTCTTCTACTGAAAATAGATTTTGGGGTTTTTATTCTGAACACAGGTGCAAGTTGGAATTCTTGCCATTACATGAGTCTGGAAATGCAAGGTAATGTCAGGCTTCATCTGATTCTGTGGGCTTCAGTTTTAAAGATGCATTTGTTTGACTTTAGATGTGTAATTGAGCAGCTGTGGCTTGATGGGCATTAGTCTGTATCTTACAGAGTTTTTTTTAAGCTTGTTGGCAAACTGATAGAAAATGGCACAAGAAAACAGGACTTCAGACACATTGGAAGTTGTTTTCCATTGTTTCATTTTTTAAAATGAGATAGTTTGCTCCAAGAAAGAAGAGAATTGATTCCTAGCTTCCCTTAGTATATTATGCACTTAGGTTACCTACCCAAGATGTGCATGATTTAAGAACTAAAGTCCAGTCTCCATTGACTATGTAGGGAAATAATCTCATCGTTTAGACACCTAAATGAGATACTCAAAATCAATGTGAATACATCTGGTTTTCCCCACAGTAGTTGGAAAAATCCCTAGCATAGTTTATAGATGAAAGCATACATAATACTACCTTTGTAGCATCCTGTCAAAATTCAAATAACACCTAAGCTGATGTCATGTTTTCTTATGTGGAAGCTGTGAGAATTTTATTTCCTATAATCACAGAAGGGTTGAGGCTGGAAGGGAACTCTGTAGGTCCTCTGGTCCCACCCCCCTGCTCAGGCAGGGCAGATTTGTGAAGGTCTTTTTGTGAAGGGATTTTTTTTTTTTTTTTATCATTCATTGGTCTAATCTAACAGGTGTCCTAGCTTTTTACCTTCAGTGCAGGCTGCAAAGCATGTTCACTTCTTCAGTTGCAAGAGGTACCTGGTAGGACATACCTCCCCATGCCCCCAGCCAACTTACTGCTAGAAATTTATCAATTACAATTAATTTGATATTATTAAGTGGGAGGAATTTCTCTGTATTGTGATACGGTGTTTAGAAAAGAGTATATGTTACTACTATGTAAAATGCATAAATGTAAACCAAATTTACATAATCTGATTTCTAGAAACTTCCTTTTTCTAGTTAGGGTGCTGAATGTAATATTCAGGTTTAATTGCAAGATTACTTTGGGATTTCTTTTCAACTATTGTATGTCTGGTGTTCGTGGTTTCCATATGAATATTGCTGGGCATTTTGACAAACTTTTCCTGCTCTCACTGTAGGAATGGATAATTTTCAGTTTATAATTTAAAGCGCTCTGTGGCAAATGTAATCTGGTCTTGGTTTGATTAGACTGTACCCTATCAGCTGCTTTTGGTTACTTGGTCATTCACAATTGTTAATGTTATTGTTAAGACCCTGCTGCATCTAATATATAAGTGCTGAATCTTATATGTAATACTGCAAATAGTTGGCTTGTTAATTTTGTATTATTGTTTGGACTAACTTCTGTTCTTAAACTAGGTACGTGTTACATTTTTACACTATGTTGTGAAAGCTGTCCCGTTGTGTTCTGAGTGGTTTTGTATAGAGTTTGATTAATAATGTTCTTTAACAGTGAAAGTCTTTCTGTGTGCTTAAGTGAGGTTTATTTACTATTTAGTGTTTCCAGTGTTCTTGTGCTTCCACATGTTTTCCTCTTCTTTGTTTTTGTAGGTGCATTTTTTTTCCCCTAGAATATCGGTTATGGAATGATTTTCTTTTGTGTCAAGGACTAATTGAAATGGGTACATTTTATAATTAACATACCTGAAAAGTTGGTCAAATGCACTACAGGGTGGGCTGGGTTTAGATGTCTGTCTTTATCCCTTTGCCCGACTGTTTTTCAGATGACAGGTGCTGCCCAACCTCCAGGTTTAAGCAGTTAGTGCTCCCTCTTCTGTAAAACTCATAGATAGTTCTGAGGGTGGAGGGCATTTTTAGGAGCTTCATTTTTAGGATGTTTTTTGCTTTAAAACTAGCAGCGCACTATCTCTGTCTTTCTCTCTTAGCTGTGGTGATAGAAGAGTGAAATACTAGATCAAAGGACCTTGGGTTCTGTTTCTTAACCTGGAGAAACTTGCTCTGTGATTCCCCTGCAGAAAAACAGAAGGCTTTGTTCAGTTACCTGCGCAGGAAATAAGCTCGTGGACTTTCAGGCAAACAAGAGTGTTCAGAGCTATATGTGAGATCAGTTTAGTTAATGAAATGACCTTCGTTAAAACATCCTCCAATGGAGATATATAAAAGTAGCACCTGTGGCCATAATGTCTGTTTTCGGTTTTTTGTTGAGGTGGTTTTTTGGGGTGTTTTTTTCCTCCCCTCTCCTTGCCTTAGTCCCTTTGTCCAGCACCTTGCTGTGTTTAGGCCTGGTCATTCATTTCCCTGTTTGTCCCCTTCCTGCACATTTCGGCGTTACCTGTGAAAGGGGAAGAAAGACTGTCTGCTGTGTGCATCAAGGACTCTTAATCATGGCTCTCTGGAAAGTGTTTGAAAGTGTCATTGGCTCTAACACAGCATTACCAGTAATAACTTGATGTAAAAAGAAATGTTTGGGCAGACAGTGCATTAAAGGGGCACCAAAGCGAGCACAACATAATGATCATTAAATGGATGGCTTTGAACAAGGTATGGTGGCACCTCCAGCCCTCTGACTATTGCACCTAAATTATTATTCTTTTTCCTTGAGGGCTTGTTCCAAAAATTTTGCTCTCTGTGCACTTTGGGCATAGTAAAGCCAAAGACCTCTGTGGGTTTTAAGACAGAGCCAAGGGAAATGCATGAGCACCCGCAGCTGGCTTTTCTTACACGCACACAGCCCCCGCTGCCCCCCTTTTCCCCCTCAAACAGAGCAATTCTCTGAGTGTATTTTGAGGAGACACGGAAGGCTGGGAATTCCTGTGTGCCGATGGAGAGCGCGGGGAGCTGCCCCAGCCGGTGCGTGAGGTGGAGGAAGCCGTCCGGTGAGAGGGGGTTGTGCCCCATCCCAAATCTGGTGGCAGGAACAAGCGAAGCCGACTGACCTCCTTCAGCTGGGTGTCTCAGGCAGCTTCCCCAGCTGGTCCGCCGCACCTGGCGAGCCAAGGACAGCGTGGCAGGTGCCGTCTGCGTGGCCTCCCTGACTCAGAGGGGCAGAGCCGGGCAGCACGGGGGTGAGGGCGGGAGGCCGTGCTCCCTGGGCCTGCTGCCACCAGTCTGCTGAGGTGCTGGGCGCTGCCCTGCGGCCTGAGCTGGGGTGGAGGCGGCAGGTGCAGGGCTGCGTGAGCCTTTTGTCCTGCACCTGCTGCACATCAGGTAAGTATAAACAGCTGTCGGATGTAAACTGGGATTATCCGGTAGGTGGGCCTGGGCCTGGCCCAAGTATGTGCTTTGCTCTCCCCCCCCCCTTGTGCAGCTTGGCTTTATTAGCTGTTTTGAACCACAGTTTACAGTGCAAGCAGGCGGTGGGGGGAAGGGTGCTGGCAATCCCTACTCAGCCTGGAAATGTTCACGCTAACGCATGCAACAGGACTTAAACCTGGATCCCTCGCAGTTTGCAGGGTTGCTAGGCATTGTGCTTGCTCTGAGGTAGCTGGAAGTTGCACCACATTTAAGTTTTCAGATAAGCATACAGCCCGTTGTTTAACTTAGAAAACATTAACTTCTTTGTGTGGTTTGTGGCAGTGTAGCAGTAAGTTGAAGGGTAAAGAGAATAGAATAGAAAATAATACAGCTTTATTGTTTTTATAAAGGACTGTGATCGCAGTGTTATCAATACTGAATTACAGAAAGAGACTTTCTTGCTCTTCCCTTCCTTTATGAAGCAGAAGTACGTTAATGATAAACAGTTACAGTGGAAAATTTAAGATACAAATATATTACTGCACTATGTGTACTAAGCATAGGAAATACCACTGTAGGTCAGTACCATGGCATAGTAAATGTTTACTTTTAAAGGGCACCCTCTTTTTTTTTTCTTTTTTTTTTTTTTTAAGGCACAGTTGTGTACAAAATGTTTATATATCAATAGCACTGTTTAGGGAAGAGTCAAGTGAAGAGAGCAGATAAACCACAGGAGAACTCATTATGCTTTGGCTTTCTAAGTTTAATTTCTTCATCGTTGGGACTCTGTAGGGTTTTGGGCATCCTTGATATGCTATAGGAACTATAACTGTAATTTGCTATAGTGAGAATAAATGTAAGTCAAAACAAACTGTCTCTTTCTTGAGCTTCCTTGAACTTCTGAGAGCACTGTAGATGGAGAATTTTAAAGCAACCAGCAGTGAATGGCCAAGATTATTAAACCTGTGTGGTGTCTTTGTTATGATCTCCTTCAGAATATGAATAAAATCTGAGGGAGACTGTGATTCACATGCTAGTGGCAGGTGCAGGTAAAGAACCTAGACAGATCAGAACAGTAATCTGGAAAATCCAACAGCTATCCTGAATTTTGAAACAGAAGTTCTTGAAATTAGAATATATACCTATCAAAATGTTGTCACTGGTGAAATATGGTTGGAACTTACTGAAAATTGGATTTGGTCTCACAATATCCATTTAATAGCCTAAGAGGATGGAAAAAGAGTGCTGTAGTTACTCTTACTTGTAGGCCTGTTAGAAAGAGATCTGAACAGTGTTACAGTAAAAATGTTTTAAGATGTTTGAGAGATTCAAACAGATGAAATAAGCAGCTGCTCTTACACTGATTTTTACTGTAGGAAACAGTCATGATGGAGAGAGTCCCCAGAGGACCTGAAAAAAAAAATAGAAAGGGAAGAATAATGAAGTTAAACTTTCCATTTGGGGTTATGTTGTCAGTCTAAGTAAAAAAGGAAGGAGGAACTGGTTCAAGTAAAAATTGATTTGTATTAGCATAAAGGCAGGTGCATGCCCAGATAGGATGTACTGGGGGGGGGAAGTGTTTGTTTTTTTTTTAATGCAAAGAAGGTATATATATGCAGGCACAGAAAATGTTTCATTTACAAAAAGTAAAATATTAAACAGATTTTAAGGTAGTTAAAAATTGCTTCTTATGAAAATTATTAAGCAGTTTTAAAAAGCAAACCAAAAAGCAGTGATGTGACATTCATGAGCGGTATCAGTTGGAGACTGGTGTCTCTCCTTAAGCAAGGATTCAGCATGCCAAGAGGCAGACTACCTCTGGCCCGATCGTATCCTCCTCTCTTCACCTGCAAAAGCCACTTAGGAACAGAGAGAGGATAGTTCAGTCTCCTTATCTGTTCAGTTCTTAGTGCATCAGCCGGAACTACTGACCCAGTGCTAGATCATTAAATCATAAATCAACAATTTTAGATGCCCTTTAGATGCCTTTAACACTAACTGTGGATTAGGTCACAGGTTCTCAGTTAGCGCCTTATTGAGAAGTCCTGAAGTTCTAGTATTCAGAAGAAAATGAAACTCTTAAAAGGCAGTAGTCATGTATAGTGCTCTACTGTAACCTTTCAGTCCTGTCTATGTCATAAGCGAAGCTAGCAAGAAAATTCAGCCAATTCAGTTACTTAGTTTCAGATTTTCTGCTTAAGGGATATCTGTTTTACTCAACACCTTTTGAATGATCCTGTTTTTGTTGGGTTTTCATTTGCAGTGAAAGACCTTCATTTTCCTTAGACTTGTTTATGAAGAAATATGCTTTGGCTCTGTCTGGGTTTGTCGGTTCCTCAAGATGAACTGAAGCAAGATGTTCTGTAACAATGGATGTTTTACATATTCAGAGTATAGTAACAGGCAAATGTGGTCTGGAAATATAAGGTAGCAGAAACATCTAAAATGCAGGTAATGACATTTTATTACATCTGATTCTATGTACATTAATGGCCTTAAAGATTGAACATTAAAATGAATTTTAGGCAACCCCCTGTGCCACATGGATTGTTGAGGTTTATTGTGACCAGGATAGCAATTTGTTCATCATTGCTTGTGATCTGTCGTGTCCTGTTGCTTTAAAAAAAAATGTACATTGAAATGTGGAAGTGTAATATATTCAAGCACTTGCAGGTGCGATAAATACATGTGATGCCAAAACTTGTATATTTGAGAGGAAGACAGTTGCTTTCAAATACAGTAGTAAGACTGATTATGGTGCCATGTGCTTACTTGAATTGTTTCTTTTCAAGCATCTGCTCCCTTATTGAAAATGTATTTTTGAACACCTGCAGAGCACAACCATTTCCCACTTCCTTCCCATATAATGGAGTTGTATTTGCTAATGGTTCAGAATCCAGCACACCCCCAGGGAGAAGGGGAAGGCACGTTTTGTTTTTTATCACTGTGAGCTCTGCTGTATCAAGGAGCATACTGTGATAATCTCCCTGTGCAAATGCTATAACTCATTGTGAGGTGTTTGTTGGGGGTAGCTGCAGGGCTTAGCATCTAAAATAATACATTTGTAGGTGCAAATTTATTTTATCCAAACTTTAAAATGTATTAAGCTACCCAAGGATCATGCACATTGTCTAACGGTAAAACACAGGGAATTGTTTGAATGTATACTGAAGTTCTATTGTATCCATATGTCCTAAAACCTGGAGAAATAAATAAGCCCCCTAGTAGAAAGAAAGGGGAAATGATCTATAGCTTAGTTCTGTAACTGCTGGAAAACATATGGGAAATCAACTCTTTTCCGTTTTGTTTTAGGCAGCAGCCATGTAAATAGGTTTTACTGCTCATAAGCTAAGTTGTGAATAACTCTGGTGTAGGTCAGGTGGCAAAAAATTTACTTGTTCGGTTTATAGTGTGACAGTATTTAAATTGCCGTGGTTCAGGGTGCTGCAAAGTTATTAGCAAGTTTTTTGATGCTTTGTTGGGGGTTTTCATGTTTTGTTTTTCTTGTCCAGGCAGCTTTTTTTGCTATCCTTGAACTTTGGGTTTAAGAATATGGTTTCAACGGAAGTTGCGTGGATTTTTTTCCACCAGTATTGGCAGACTTTCACTGACAGTATTGTTATTTGCTGCCATTGCAGGTGGTACAATGCAGACCTATTTATTCTAGTGACATTGGTGTGCCAATGAGAAGCTTCTTTGTCATATAACTTTTCATAGTGATTGATGAACGGAGTGAAAGCAGTTGTGCTTTGCAGAAACGTTTTTGTTAGTACTTCTTTAGCAAAGGACATCACTGCTTGCCTTGCTTAAAAAAGTCTTAGCAACTAAATTTAAGTGTTTAGATTTTGTATAGTGAGCTTCATGTTAAAAATATTTTGAAAGCATTTAGATCTAAAATAACGGCTATCCAATAATTTTTTCCCCATGTTTTTATACGAGAAGGTATTTATTAATACTATTTGCTTGCAACTAATGCGTTTGGACAAGAGAATGTAGAAAATGTAGAACGACGTAGAGTGTGTGAGACTTATATTCATCATCTGTTTTCTATCATAGAGTAGACTTTGTAATGGCTAATAGTTTTTCAGTGTACCATTTTGATTTTCCAGAGACAGTCTGTCTTTACGTGTCTTTTAGTTTTAAAGGTTTTATTGTGTCCTTTGGACTGATGTTATAAGTCCTTGTCTGTCCCATGTTTATGCAGCTAAAAACAAAACAAAGCCCTACACATCTTTAGCTGCACCAAAACCCCAAAACCTTTTGATACAAACATACAAACATAATTTTGATTGAAACAGCAATAAAAAGCTTCAGCTTCAGTATAAACCACTCATGACTGTTGAAGACTTCAGTCCTGCACGATCCTCTTAGGTCTGTCTGACACTAGTGTAGGTATTAGAGTAAGTGATAATTTTATCATTATTACCTTGAAATATTTAATTGCAGCTAATTTAAGACCTTATAAGCATAAGAAAAGCACAGCATATGTAATATATAGGTCTTTACATTTTCCCTTATTATAAACTTCATAAAATTAATATGAATGGCTTTAATATTAAATGTTTTGAATTCATATTTCTGTTTCCATAAGAATGGGTTTTTTATAGCTATAACTAAGAAATTGATGTACATATAGCAATTTTCTTGGTGGTTCTTCATAAATTTATTAGCTTTGCATTTGTGAATAGACTAGAACTTCACTGTAGTATAGGCAGATATAGGATTCAGACTGTCCTGTTGCAGATGAATCTAAATTGAATTAACTTGTGTCTGCCTTGGACTGATTTCTCACAAATGAAAATTACAGCTAATGAGGTAACTCTGATATTTGTCTGAGTCCTGGCAGAGCGCATACACTTTTGATTGCTTTTACTTATATATGGCATAGATAAGTGAGTTTCTTCGTGGCCTTTTTTGTTTGTTTTGTTCCTTGTGCATGTATTGATAATTTGTAAACTCTTAGAATTGCAAATACTAATAGCATTTAAAATTTTCCATTTAACATCAAGAATTTTTCAAAAAGCTTTATATGGTGTAACCTTCCCTACTGGTTCAAAATAGTAAAATCTTGATTTTTGGGAAGTAACTACAATTTTGATAAGAATATATGGAACTGGTGACAGAAGCATTATATCTCTTATGACAATAAACTGCTCAAACAGGCATCTGTGGCTGCTTTTTTACAGAGTGTTTATTTTTGTATGTCCCAGATTCTGCTTAGTAGGCAACAATATCATAAGCCCACCTCCTTTCTTTCCTTGTTTTTGTGCAGTCTTCCAGGACTTTCTGCAGCTGTGCATAATGCATGGTAGTTTTACTGCTGTCCAGCTTGTTGGTTTTGCACTTTAAATTGCAATTTTCGCAAGCATTTTCCATTCTAAATTCTCATTTTCAGGCAAATTTTAGTCTCTCCTTCTGAGTAGCAGGAGGGTTTCTGCTGGAGTGCTGTGAGTCTGCTTGATGATTCCCTGACTCAGGAGTCAATCTCCTGACACTTCTCAATTCTAGAAGGTTTTTTTGAAATGTCAAGGAAACAATCAAGAACTCATGAAATTGTACTGCCAGCTGTAGAGCTCTCTGAGCAATTTTGTGGGCTTCTCCTTCAAGTATAAAGGACTTCTTGAAATGGCTTCTTCTTCTGCAGTTTTCTGTTTCCACACATATAAAATGTCTTATTTGGACCTGATAATTATTCACCCTGCTAGAGTTAAAAATGCTTGAGGGATAAGTATAAAAGGCTTCTCCATACAGATCTGCTGAGCTGTTAGATTTTTCTGAAATAAATACTTCGATAATTCTGCCATATTTATATGTAAAGTATGTCAGACTTTAATCACGTTCAGTAAGAACCTTCTTTAAGACTGGGTATTGATTTTCATATTGTTTCTACTGCTTATGTTGCACAGAATTCCTTTAATCACAGTATAGCTGTTAAACCCAATAGGCTCTTGCCATGTTGGTTCAGCAGTTTCAAAGGACTCTAAAAAACCCCTAATGAGGCTGGTATATTGATTGTATAGGGGATTCCCCTCTCCCCACTGAACCTGTACATATGTCCTCAGCCTTGTGGACCTGTATTCCCTCCATCTGAAAGGAAGAAAGGAAAACCAATAAAACTGGATGTTCTTGTCCATATTCACCTTCATCTGAGCTTTAGTTAGCAGTTTGTATCTTAGTTTGGATAGGCAAGGAAAAAATATGCCATTGGATCCATAATTAAACTAACATTTTTAGTTACCTTTCAGACCTCCGTTACTCACTCGTACCATTTATGGACCTTCAGTGTAAAGAAATCAGCCTAGTTGTGTGTCTAGTAACAAGCAAATACTTAAGGATGTGGCCTGCGAAGGCATTTAGATGCCTGTTTATGTGCAACTGCTTTTTAATTTCAGTGAAGATCAGGTGATGGAATACCTTTATAGATCAGTCATTGCACAGGATTGACAGGCTCTTTCAACAGGCCCACAATAAAAATCTTTTCCATATGAATGAACAATATTGTGCTAAGACTAATTCTTGTTCAAAATATGGTTTTACAAGTACATTCAATACTAGTGTAGCATTGGGATGTCTAATGGCCTTATAGTTCAAATAGGGAAATTTCATTCAATATTGAGTCATTAGCCATGCCCCAGCTTGCTTACTTAATGTGGATTTTTATTTGCTAAAGCTTGGAACATGTAGAAAACAATTATGATAAAAATGTTACATTTGCCTCTTTTTTATAACAAGAAATTCTTATGCATATCTGTCTTCATAATAGTATTAGGAAAATAAATTTTTTGCAGATTTCAAGAAATAATTTCTCAATTTGTTTTTCTTGAGGGAAGAGTATTTTGTGAGGTGCTGTAAATACTTAACAAGCAATAGTAGAGTTAACATACTGATTTTTGAAAAGTGGCTTCTGTTTGGTCATTTTTACTCTCCCAGTCTATTACCCATTCGCTTCAGTGCCTTCATTAAGATACAGATACAGAAACAGTAATTAGATTTCTAGCTATTGCTTAACATGCAGATGTTACATAGACTTACACACTGAGGTTTGCGCTCTCATTTCACTGTCGGCATATAAGGATTCAGGACCAGTTTTTTTAGACTTGACTTCTTGCTCTAAAATTCTGATGATCACCTAATTTGGGTAAAAACTTTCAGGGAAAGTCTTGACTTTTCTTAAAAGATTGAAACTTTGCACATGACACCCAAGCCTGGCCACTTTGTTGAAAATGTGCATTCTGACTTGTATTTCCAATCAGTTATTATTTTAAGTTCAGTTGTGCTTTCCAGAAGTGACTGCTGACATTCCAGGTTTCTGCTCAGCAGAGTGTTCTCTAGAAGACTGTGGCCAGTTTCTTACTAAAATGTAGCAGTCGTATTCTCATGCTGCTAAGAAATTACCGGGCCATATTCTGCGTTTCAGCTTAGAAAAATAACTTCCAGGAGAAAGCTGTTTTCTCTCTATAACATACAGAGTTACTTAAAAATATAGAGTGTGTGTGTTGGGTTTCTTTCCTGAGTGAAATGGACATTTAATCCCTGAAGATGATTTTTCCTGGAAAGTAATTAATTACCAAAGACAAACTATTACAATAGAAGCTATTTTGAAATCTTAATTATAGTGTTGATTATATCCAATTTACAGGCTTCTGGACATGACAAAATGAAGTCTGTAGGCTTTTTTTTAGACACGGAAAATTAGATGTATAATTAGTCTCTTAGTGTCATTATTAAAACAGTATTTCCTTCTCTTTACTGATCAATGCTAAAAGCAGAAATTCCTGCTTTCAAATGGAATAGTGATTGTAACATTTGTGATCCAGTATTTTTAATGTTAATTTGTCACTCGGTGTCACTGGAAAGAAAATTTTCATTGGAGATTATTTTCTGGGCTGGAAAGTTGTGTGGCTTTATGCTTTATTATTTTTATAGGGTGGAGAAGTTTTCCTGCTCTGTTTCTGAAAGAGAAAAAGAGGAAGAAAAAAAAAAAAAAAAAAAAGATCAAAGTGAAACGCTCTGACATTTTTCCTGAGAAAGGACCACCCTACAGTTTGATAGGTTTTATGTTTTTCTCTTGCTTGATGATTGATGCTTCTCTGGCACACAGACATGCATCTCAGGAGTAAAAAAGTGAAGAGAGGATGGTGCTAATATTACATATCATTTGAAAGGCCACTGTGTAGCCATTTCAATGCGTTTTGTGTCCATTGTTTACCGTCTTTTTCTGAAGCTTGGAAAGCTCTCATGTTCCACTGGGTGAATATTTTCCCTGTATGTTTCTCGTTGACTTGAAACAACTTGTCTAGTTAGTTCCTCATTTATCATTCTAAAATATTTATTTTTTGCTACAGCAGTGGTTTCTGCTCTCTACTGCCATGCAGGCCTCTGAGAAATTATTTAGCATATGTAAAGTGACTCTTCAGTGCTAGAAGCTACTTGTATGTGTTACGGAAACGGAACGATTTTAGTATAAATTAAGGAAAATGAGGTATTGGATAAAAGTTTCAGAACCATCTATAATGGCTTACCAGCTTACACCCTCAATAATTAAAAAGTGCGTATGTACTAGAGAGCCTCTCAAAACATTACCCTGTGTCCTTCGAAACTTTGGCTTTATTCCTCTAAAGTTCAAAAAGCATCAGATGTTGTTGGCAATACTCTGCCTATAAAAAAAAGCGATGGAAAAATCGCCGCTACAAGGACAAAAAACATTAACAGTCAAGATAAGAAACCTGAAATGTAGCAAATTTGATTGCTATGCACACAATTCAGTGATTTTATTTGTTGTAAGAACAGATTTTCAATATGAGTTGAGATTGCTGTTTTGCATTACAGGAGTGCGTGCATCTGCAAACACGTTGACATCCTTTAGAAATCTGGGAGCTGCTACTGGCTCATTCAGTCTTTTGTGAGCTTTCTCCTCCAACCTCTCTCCTTCTAACTGTATTACTAAAAACTGCACATTTTGTTGTAGATCTGTGAGGTTTTTTTCTCTTACTGTAAGTGTCTATACTCCCCAACTTAAGGGAGTACCAGCAATTCAGGTTTGTAAATCACAGTAATGCAAATTCATTGAAAGACAACTGTGTAACACTGATATTTAAGGAAATACAGTGTTTTAGAGAGCATTAATGTTTGCAATATGTACATCTGAAGAGGGTTTCTGTAGTTCTGCTAATTCCCTATCTCAGAAAGCTGATGGATTTTCATGGATATGGCTGAAGGATGAAATGGCCAGACAAAAGAGGCAGAGAAACAACAAAGAAGGCTTGGTGGGAGCAGGGGGCAAGCAGAGTTGTGTCAGACAGCTTGAGTTTAGTTGTGTTAGTTTTGCTTTGGTGAAAGGATGAGGAGATGAAAATAATTGAAACTTAAGACTCTGTTTTGCTTTAGAACGAGGCAAGAAGAATCTACTTATAGTTGCTTCTAAATAAACAGAAGAGGAAACCACCAGAGGGAGATGCAGGGTAAAAGTAAGGTCACTTTTCCAAGTGAGTGGTAAATTGAAAACATTAATTAAAAAGGAGGGGGGAGGGCAGGCTGTTTGCTCAGAACTAGTTTAAAATTTATCAGGGAGAAACCAACAAGTTATTCAGTGGCAGCTTTATTGATAAAGAATTTCATTATTTTTCTGAAGTTAGTGTGTTTCAATTGCATTTATTGATGATTATTCCCAAGTCTCTTGGGAAATTTGATTTATTAGCATCACTTTCATTTACAGAATATATCATTTCATAGTACTAAGTATTGTGAATTTATAGGTCTGTTGAGGAGCTCCACTACTCCACGCATCAGACAGAACATTTCTGTACTGGATATTGACCTGCAGGGAAAAGATAGACTTTGACACATAAGTCAGCAAAATTGAATAGACACCTTCTATCGTTCAAGCCAGAAATGGTTTCAGAATATATGTCTTTTTCCAGTTGCTCTGAGATAGATGTAATACATTTCAGATGTTGAGCATACCAACAAATGCCTTTGCCTTTAATATTCTTGGTATTTTACTGTCTTGTTCTTCAGTACCATTTTTAATTTTCATCAAAATTGGTGATTTTTCATAAAAAAAGCATTTATTTGAGATTTGTTGACTTTTTTTTTTGATTTTTTGGCTTCTTGGAAGACAGGTGCACCATCTTCAACATAGAACTATGCGCCTAGGTGCTTTCTGTTCCCAGATTCACCACTGAAGATGTTTTTTTTTAATTTCTTATAAAAAGGGGAATTTACACTTTATGATCTGGAACATAATGTTTGGAAATTCTTTGGACTGGCAGAATTACGTAAGGGTGCAGTTATGATGGCTATGTCCTTCTAATAGAAATAAAGTCCAGCTATTTTCTTGTAACTTGGCATAAAATTGACTGCAACTTAGCGTTCAAGCGTTACTTTTTCTGTAGATTGTTACCTGCAGGCACCACTTATTTAAAGCAGTGATTGTTGAGCACCGCTTCTTTAACTGGCCTGTGCTTCCAGCTGTGAGGATGCTAAACTTTGTGTCTCCACTGTCAGTCTTCATCTCCCTCAAAGTGGAAGGTTTCTACCAGCCAGAGAATGAACCTACTTTTCAGTTTAATGCAAGTCAGTCATTTGGGAGCTTTGTTTGGGTTGTCTATTAATTTTTGTAAAGAATATAATGGCTTAATTCTCCAAAATGGTGTTTATGTGTGTCGCTTGCAAGGAAGGAAAAGTTAATAAGTATTCAGGCAATGTAATGTTTTTTTAAAAAAATAAAAAAAATAAAAAAAAAATTGATGATTTCTGGCACTTAAAACTATTAACTGTTTTACAAATATCTTGAAAAGGAAATAACATATAAGTTATATTCTTTGATATTAAAAACTTGTGTATTTTTTGAATGTCAATATATCGGTATTTGTAGCTACTTATCATCAGCTTGCAGGAAAGTCATCCCAAATGAATGCAGCTAGATAGTTTTGTTGGACCAGATCGTTAGGTTTAGATAAGAGAAAAGCAAGGCTCTTCTTCCAAAAAGAAGACATTAAGCAGAAAAAAAACTTTAACAAGGTAATGAAATAAGGAGTTGTATCTATTGTAAAATTAATGAGTTTTCTGGATTTTCTTGTCAGCAATGCAAATTAAGCCACTGCTATCTAATATTGTAATCTGTTGTTGAAAGCAGTAATTTCCTAGTTCATGGACTTCTTTAAATATTTGGAATTAATTGCAGTGAAGATGATAAAGAGCAGTTGCCCTTATAAGTAGGAGCATCTCTATAGATCTTAATTTTTATGATCTGCTTGATGGGTCTGAACAACTGGAGCACATTTTTACTCTTCAGAGTCAACAGTAAATTCAGATTTAGTACTCTGAGTCACTCTGAAACACCAGACTCATAACCTTTGCTATTCTGTGACTTTTGCATTCCTCCTGCTCTGTCTCCTCTCAATTTTTCTGCATGTTACTCTCTTTTATTCCCATTCTTCCAAGCATTAGTATGATTCCCTCCCTTTCTCCTCTCTCCCTTTTTGACCAGCAACCCATCAATATGTACGTGTGATTAAAACTGTGAAGAACAGACGTTTACAATCATTCCATATTGCTCTGTATTGTATTAGAATCTACTGCTGCTTCTGGCTGAACTGAAATTTGGAAAGGGATTTAAAGCATTATAGTGATTATTGTCTTGGGCCCTGTCACACATTCATCTCTGTGCCAGCAACTGCTGTCTATTAAAGACATGTATCATCATACATATGTGTGCATGCATATATGTTGTATATAGAGATGTTACATGTAAGGAAACCAGGAAAGTATGTTTAGTAGGATATTTTTGTTTGGTTTTGTGTCTTTGAACCAAGAGTGATCATAAAACTTCATTTAGATGATCCACCTAGTTTCCGACACTCTTGTTTGCATACTGTATGGAAAATATATTTGGTGTAATAATCTCTGTAAGTGAGCTTTTTTTTAGAAGCAGGTATGTATGTCTCCAGAGGGAGAGTGGGTAAAAGTAAAGTCCATTTTTGTGAAATTTTGTGAATTTTTGAGAAAATCAAATGTACTGAGATTTAGAAGTCTATCTAAATTTTATAATCAATTATAGCTCAAAAGATTTAGATTCTGACAGTTGGGTTGGGAAGACTTGAGTTTGGCAATGCTTAGGTATCAGTTTGGTCTGTAACTTTTTTATTAATAGAATTTGGTTACTTGTTTATAGAGCATTAATCTTTTGAGTTTTAAAAATGAGCAAAGGAGCCTCTTCTGATGTTGTAGGCAAGCAGGAACCAAAATAGTAAAACAAACAAACAAATTGTCATCTGATAAAACAGTTTGTTGTCCTAAAATTCATACGCTTTAAAAATATTTTTTGGTTCCTTTAAAAAGTAAGTATATAAGATTATTATTAAAAAATGACTGTAATTACGGTGTTTTACTATTGTATGTATGTTTTTATTGGTATTTTCACAGAATTATGAGGTGCTGGATTTGAGTCATTTTCAAAACAATTAATGTATAGATGTCAACATCATCTATAAAAGTAATGTTAGGGTTGGTTTTTCAGTGAATTCCAATATTTGTGTCTTCATAGAGTTAAACCTTATCTAGATTTACATTTCCATTTAGAATTAAGAATTGCTTTCATACATGTTCTGGGGCTTTTTTTGTCTTTTACCAAGGGCATGATGTTTTCTACAAAAGAACCATTTTTTTTACAGAAGCAAACACTCACTTGTTATTTTCTGATAAACCAACACTCTCTTTTATGTTGGAGTAGAAAAGTACATTCTGATTTTATGTACCAGAGATGTATTTTAAAAAAAAATTAAAAGGTGTAATATTGATGTGAAAACATACAAATATTTGTAATATTTGTGCTTTTATATTTAGGTGCTTTAGATATTATAAGGGATCTAAATAGTGAATGTGGTAGTGTAAACATAAACATATATTTTCCTGTATATGTGTGTATATATGTCTGTATATTAATATCAAACACAGACACACAGAGCAGGCAGTATACATTGCTAAGCTAATTATCAATGTTTAAATCTGGGAATTTCATAAATTACGTACAACTGCTTTTCCAGAAAGCCACAGCTGTATGTAGTGCAAATTTGTGAAAAAAAGATTCTAGGATGTGCTTTGTTGACAGATTTGCTAATGCATTTTTCTCAGTGTGTATTGGTTGAAGCTGTATGTCGGGCAGCCTGCAAAGCATTTGCTATGGTTTTAGTGTTAGAGGGTGTCTAGTGTTTTTCAAAATTGGGTCATTTAATTACACACCCTTTTAAGCTCCAACTTGAAATCTTGGCCAGAGCTTTGTCTTCCCAGCTTTATCATTGTAGCTCTTTGAAGAGGCTGGGGAGGAAGGCTTTACTGGCTTGTGATTCTGGAAGCAATTCAGAAAAAAGAAAAGATTCTGTATGTGTCTACAGCTGTCAGGCAAGTGTCGGTTGTGTGCCCGTGCACATACGAGAATAAGAACATGCTCTGTAATAAGGCTGTTGTACGAGCTTCCTATATCTTTAATAAGAGTATCATGAAATTTGCCTTCATGTTCCTTTCTGATTCATTTAGCTGAAGAACAGAAGAAAAGTGTGTGGCTCTGTCTATGGTTTCTCTACCATTGTTTACTGTGTATTATATCATGTAATCCGTCAGCCAACTTTAATTTCACAAGCTATTCATTGTGTTTAAACAGTGCGTTTTTTATATTAAATATTTATGGAAGTCTTTGGGAAGAATACATTAAAATGGCAGATGGAGGTCGTTTCAAGCATTTTCTTGATTGAAGGCTGGGGACCCCTGTGAATTTGAAGTCTGCTTTCAAGGAAAGTTCACAATGTCTGATTATAACCCATGCAGGCAAGAATTCCACCAATTCCCTGCACTGTGATTTCAAAAAGCAATGGCTGACGACAATCTTCATGCTTCAGCACCTTTCATTTTGAAATCATTTGCAAGTGCACTGAAGAATGGTGAACAAAAGCATTTACAGTTGTATTGCTTATTAATAATTCAACAGACCTGCAACTTTTGCACATTAAGATTACTTATTGATTTTTAACTACTAAAGCTAAGTGGAAAACCTGGCTTTTGATGACAGTCCAATTGAGACATGTACGTTCGGCCTCACACCAGTAACCTGGGGTTTTTGCTAGCCAGGTGTAAGAGGAGCCAGGCAGAAGGGACGTTGTCAGGTCAGGCAGGCGAGCTGTCCCAGAGCTGTCCCCTCTCAAAGGAGAGGCAGATGATGGTGGCCACTGCCTTGCCTCGGCCAGCTGGCCTTACTGCTTCCTATTGCTATTTCTCCAAAAATATGCCATGAGCATCTCTGCTGATGCGCACAGACTGCTTTGCAGACACATTTCATTTTTAATATTTGTGAATTTCACTAGTTTATCAAGTACAGTAGCTGATTATTTTAATTCATATGACAACTTGATGTCAAAATAACATTTGTATATATTTTTCCTTGGGTTTTTATTGTCCTTGATCATGAGCTACTTTCAGTGACGACTACAAAACCAGAACCTGGACTTTTTTTCTTGCTAGAAGCTTGTACTCCAACCCCTTGTCCTTTATTCTCACGGAAACATTTTCAATGCCTATATACGTGAGAAAATTAAGATGATGTGGTTTCTAGAAATAAAAACATAGTGCAAGAGATGCATTCTTTTACACACACTTGAATTCATATGACTAAAGGCATATTTGGCATTGACTTTTTTTGATTACTTTTCTTTTTAAAAAATATTTAAACTGTTACAATGATAAAGAAACATTTAGGAAAGCATGCAGCAAGATAGCATCTGATGACTAATTTTTAATTTTTTACTCTGTTCATCATTCATAAACATATACAAATGTGAGATGAAATTGATAGTATGTGAAATAAGGTGGAAGAGAAATAACAGAAGTACTGGTATATTGAGAGAGACAAAGTCCACTAAGATATATTCATCACATTTAAAAACAAACAAACAACCTTCATTAGAGAAGGCATTGTTTTAATCAAGCTTCATGACAATAGCATGCCATTTAGGAAAGTTTCTTTGGAAAAAATATAATAAGTAAGGTGTTACCATCTAAAGGAACCTACTTTTTGTTTTTGTTCTTTGCTAGAATAACTGTAGTGTTTTCCCATTGCAAAGTATGTTTATTTTTGTCATTTGGACTCTTTGACATTTTCCACTTAAACTATATTTATGCTTTTGCTACTCATAAATTCTAAAAAGTTCAAGTGTGAAAAAATTAATTTTGTCACTATGCATTACCTTATAAAAATGTATATACTCTGTAATAGTTATTTATTACATTTTGGGACTGTTATACCCATCACTTCATGGATTGATGAAAAGATAAATTTCTTGCTGCAAAGAGGCTGTTGTCAGAGCAAAATGTGTGCAACCTCAGCAAAAATAACTATACCCAAAATGCAAGCAAATGAATCAACCTTTCCGGGTTTTATATGGACAAATTAGATGTTCTTATTACTTCTGCAACTATAAATTTAGTTTCATTTTTTTAATCATTCTCTGTCCTTGTGAATCATCATAACAGCTGTCTACTCTGCAGGTTCGGTTGCTTAATCGTATCTCTTGACCTTAACTAATACTGATGCTAAAGAGGATGTGCTTATGATGGAGGCTGTTATTGATAACAGGGCAGTTTTGGAGTCAGTTTTACTCCCTCAGAAGTTCTTATATCTTAAGATTTGATTCAAATATAGAAGTCTCATACATTTCTCTGAAAAGTTATGTATATGTCAGGTTTACAGTTTTGCCTATCAACCATTTTTCAGTTATATGAATATAGATTTTTAAAATTTATTTTTTTTTACTGACAAACTTGTGGTTTTTCTTCAGATTTCTTTTAAATGACACATTGGATGTTTTGAAACTTCTTGAACATATGGGTAATAAATTTAGGTCTAAATTCAAACCTAAGAAAATAATTTCCATAGAAAATTGAGGGAGAAATTCCTTATGCATGAAATTTTAGCATTGTTTCACCATGTTGCTGTAATATATTCACTGTAAAAACTAGAAGCTGTGTAAATAAGTGAGTGGCAGTTGCCCCAGGCAGAATTTTTTACTGATGCAATGAGATAAAAGTAATTAAGAAACATGTAGACTGATGGGTAATTAAATCCATGGGAAGCATTTTGTAACTAATTACTATGTTCTAATCACAGATTGCTTTCTATTTGTCAAGGTAAGTGTATATAATTACACAGTTCCCATTTTCTTTCATCTAAAATCATCCCAGTTGGATGAGTATTTTTTAAGCAAGCCCAGACCTCTTAGTTTTTGGCAGTTCTTTTTCCTTGGAATAAAACAAAGTGGTGGTCATCTTATTGTCTGAATCCAGGTGGCACAGCTGTCAGCACTTACTGTTGATGCTCTCTGCCATGCTTGCATCATGGCATCCTCAGTGACACATTGTTCTCCTTGGGTTTGTGTGTTTGTGCTCTGTTTAGTTGCCTAATGGCATTCTGATACATGTCACTAGACTGATTTCAAACGCCAACATTTGAGCATCCTAATTGCATGTCTTTGTATGCCTCAACTTTTCAACTGCAAATATTTTACTACCTGCGATAGAAAGATTTCCTTTTGTTAGGAAAAGTGATACGATTAGATAAGTTTTTTTTTTTCACTATGTGCTTAGGTAAAGCTCACCTACTCAGTTTAGGTTTTTTCCTAATGTGATACTTCCATTTGACTTTAAGTTGGTTTACGTTTTCAGCTTGACAAAGTGTTTGAGGTAAATCTAACTCCATATCTATACTTGATTTTGCCTTAGAATACAGGATTTCCTAGTATGTCTTCTCTAAGCCCAGATTTTCCTTGAATCAAGACAAAAGCATGGAATAGCTAGGACATGAAAATTGTTACCATCTTTGGAATTGCTATTCAGTACGCTGTCTTTTGTTATAAAATCATGGCTTCATCTCTAATCGGTTAACTTG
Organism: Aramus guarauna; assembly: GCA_013400195.1. Classification (NCBI taxonomy): domain Eukaryota; kingdom Metazoa; phylum Chordata; class Aves; order Gruiformes; family Aramidae; genus Aramus; species Aramus guarauna. The sequence goes on along the minus strand of VXBL01005082.1, from coordinate 62,660 downwards.
GCATTTTCTTCTGCCTGGAAGTAGGCAACGTAAGTATTGCTCTGTTGTGCCAGGGAACCTCCATGAATATGCAGTAAGCTTGTTCTACTTTTCTCTAGTGATGTTCAGTAGTGGATGCTTTGGAAACAGTGAAAGAAGGGAGGCAGCTCAAGGTGAGGCTTAGCTTAAGCCTTGCCTAGCCTCCCAGCTTGTAGAGCCTTCCTGTGCCAGAGGTTGCAGCCTAGAAATCATGTTTAATAACCTCTTCTTCCATAAATTTGCCTACAGACTCTTAGACAGTTCCAATCTCTGCAGTAGCCTGTAGCAGTGAGTTTCATAGTTTCTGTAATCAACAATCATGTACTATGTGAAAACTTTTGTTTTTACTTACGGCTACTGCCTGAGAGACTCGCTGGTTGAATTATGTTTTGGATTCCTGAACAGAGAAAATAAGTGCATAGTCATTTTCATGATAATTTTTTCTGCTGTAGATCTTTGTTGTGTTCTCCTTCATCTCTGTCCTCAAACTGAGTTGTGGATTATTTTACCCATTTTCTTTTGTCAATTTTATTACAGTCTTCTTTATGAAAACTATTATGAAAGAATGTCACAATGGGATTCAGAATTTTGAAATACCAAGGATGTGTGAAGAGGCATAGCGTTGCCTTCCCCTTAGTTCTGTATTCTTTCTTTATTCAGTGTTAACATTCTGCCAGATTTTTTTTGATTGGTGCTAATTAGTCTGATAATGCTTTCAAAAAAATCTCTAGAGAAAAATTCATCTCCTTTATCCAGGCTGTAGTACATCATTTTGAGCTCATACTTTTCAAGGTCTGTTTGTTATTGTTGTTTTTTTGTTTGGTTTTCGGGATTCTTTTTTATTATGATGTGTTATTTTGTGTTCATCTGCACAGAGTTTCATTAGCTGTATTATCATCACCTCTTAATTCAGTATAGTTCCTGCAAGATTTTACAGTGAATTTAGTTTTGGCTTCCTATGGATAATTTTAAATCATCACAAATTTTTCTTGTGTTCCTATTCCACGTTTTTTCCGATTGTTTGTCTGTTGAGTACACCAATCCTAGTGTAAATGTGGTAACTTCTCTGTATTGTAAAAACTGGTAAATTATTCCTAATGTTTACCTCCTATCCATAGCAAGGCAATCCACAAGAGGCATCAGTCCCTCTATCCTGTGAGATACTTAAAGTTCTCTAAAAAGTTATTGGTGAAGGACATCGGAGAACTGTTTGGAAATCCAAATGCACTATTTTGTCTATATGTTGACTGAATTTGGGGAAAAAAAAAAGTATAATGTGTGCATTCACATAGGCATAAGGAGATGTAGTTAACATTGGCATAAATACAAGTTGTCCTAAATGTGGCAGGGAGTTTCATTAAGAATATAGATGTAATGGTATCAGAATAAAATCTAAGACTTGCCTATGTATAACGTGCAATTTTGGGCTCAAAGGTATTTAATCTCTTATGTTTTAAATTCTTCATAGTATTTGTAATGCCTAATTTTAAATACTTAGTTTAAATACTTAATAGATGCATTCTTTATGCAGAATGTTTTTGCAGCATATCAGTTATTAAAACAAACCACACTGAAACTCTGTAGGGCTTGTGCTCTTACATCAGAAATTGAGAAGTTAAATATCATTCACATCCTTTGGCACAGTGCAGGTCTGATTTGCTTTACGCCATCCTAGGTTTGAACTTGGAATTGTAGCTATTACAGAACTTTTCCTAGATCTTCTTTATCAACTTTGTATGTATAATGAAAAACACTTCGCAGCACTTCTGGCAGCTGAATTTTTGAAGCCTTTAGGTGGAACACAGTAGCTACTTTTGTTGTTGAACAAGTACTGACCTGGTCTAGGAAAATTTGAAGTTGATTTAAGGGGAAAGAAGCCCTAAAATGAACAGGGAAGATGTTTTACTTTCACAGCTAACAGAAGCTAGCAGTGAGCTCAAGGAGGCAGCTTCAATCTCCTCCCACTCCTGGCCCTTTATATGGGCTCCTGTGCTGCCCTCTCCCCTAAGGTGGTCACTGTATGGCTGCTCTGTGAACGTCTGGAGAGCTAGTCCAGATTAAAAGTAGCCTTGCGAGGACAGGGGGAGGTTAGGTTTAGTCATTGTGAATCAGTGAGTTTATCCTTTTTACTGCAGAATGGAAGGGAAGAAAAATAGGTGGCTGGAGAAAAGTTATGACTATTTAGAATGCCATCCTTTTTTGTTTTGTTTTTGTCGTTGGTGGATTTTCTTCCCCTGAGGACATCTTTTGGTTCTTTCTAAGGATGCTTATCTGCAGCAGTTTACATTGGTCAGTGTCAGGGCTGTCCACTGTCACATGCTCTTTCTTCCAACTGCCTCTTCTGATTCCCTCGCTTACTGAGCAGCCAAACAGAAGGCCACTTCAGAATGCTATTTTTCAACAGAAAACTAATAATTAATAAAGAAGGGAAAAAAAAAAAAAGCTTGACTCCTCAGCTTGCTGGTTGGTTTTGTGCAAAAGTCAGGTAGGGGACAGAAACATGCAGGACCTAGGAGAGTGGGACCATTGTAGATACAATATAGATCCTGTTAAGTTTCTTGTAGGACGGGACCCTTAGAAGCAAAACAAGGGCTTGAAAGAAGCAGAACAAACTTGGAAATGCAAGTAGACTTGATTGTCAGGCTTTGTCTGCAAAGGAGTGTTGGTGAAGAGGTGTCTATTGAGACCTGCCTTGAGGCTGAAGAAGTACTGAAAGTTATGTGTGATAATTTCGATCTGTAATAGTGTCTTAGAAGGAAGGAGTGAAGGAGAAATGTCTCATGAAATAACTACTTCAGATGAATGTGTCTGTTGAGAGCTATCACGTATATGCTTTTCATTTCCAATATCCAAACAGATGACTTAAGAGTGTGATTTTTAGAAAAGATGCATTGCTTTGATATTTATAGAGTACCTGGCACTGTGTAGACTAATACTCATTCCTACCATGTTAGAACTAATTATGGTAAGAAAAAAATTTATCTACTGACTTTTTCGTTATAGAAACTGAAACAAGATTAAGTGCATTCTTTCAAAAACCACTTTATTTTCTCCTTTCTAAAAGGCATTCATTATTTGAAATAAAAAATGTGTCTCCAATGGGTGACATAGCCATGGAGTGTTTGCAATTTAGGAGAGAGCTAATTAAGTGCTCTTTGTAGCATAAGATGCATGCTATTTATTTACTGAGATCATTCAGGCATCAACAAATAACGTTTATGTTAGAGTATGTGATGTGACTCTTTCTGAAGAACCATTTTTAAAGAAATTAAGTATGACCAGTCTACAGGCACAGCTGGGCTTGTAGGTCATGTAAGTATACACAATCTAGCTTGAAATAAGCCCCCTTTTTTATTCGTAATACTACAACTTCAGGTCACCAGAATATTTGTCAAGGTTCTCTAACAGGTTGCTGCTGAGTTCTGTGCCATTAGTATTCTCTTCCTATAAATAAGCGCCTGGGATAGCTGCTTGAAGCCAGCTCATGTGGATGTGTTCAAGCAAAAGCAGTAATGCATGACACGTGTGCTAGTTTGTATTATTAACACTTTGTTTAGAACCTGATACAGGCAGAAAACTGGTGATATATAAGCCATAAAAAAATCTTTCAAGTTTTTAATCACCTCTAAATTGGATTGTATTGAAGTTACTACCAAGTCTGAGATGAAATGCATTATCGCCATTACACGGAGTCATCCAGTCCCTCATGCTTCATAAATCTGACTGCAAGAAATTCATCCAGTAGTTATAGCTACAGTGAAGTTGTTTATATTTTCTCCCACTGATTTAAACAATGCTAATTTCCTCATCCTGACTCTTGTGAAATTATGTAGAAATAACAGCACTTTAATATATGTTGCAAAATTGGAACATGCATTCTAACTAATGACATTGGAATGCTTTGGATTAGAAACCAGCGAGCGGCCTTAGCTCTTCTGAAGATCAGATGCTTAAGGAGAATACCATTTTCCTATAGAATAGAGAGGCAAGGATTAACACTTTGAGATGGACTGTGTAAACTCCACAGAATGTCAGTAGAGTTCTTTTATATGTAGAAATAGTTTCAGCCATTCTTTCAGTGTATTTTTTTTTCCTGGATTTCAAGTTCAATCCTTGTAGCTCATGTAAGATTACTGTTCTGTAATAAGATTTCTCTGGAAACTTTGTGCTTTGTTTTATTTTTACAATATCTGTCTCTTGAAATGCCAGTGCACTTGTATTTGTTAGAATATATCTTTATTAGGAAATAGAGCTTTTGAACAAAACTGGATCATTTTGCTTCTCTTTGCAGTTTAAGGCGGGCTAAATAACAAGATGCTCGCATTGGTTCTTTTTCTGACAGATATTTAGGTGGTCCTCCTGTTCTTCCTATAAATTAATCTGAACTGCAAAAAATTCTTTCCTGGCAGTCTGCACCTTGGCTAATTGGTGCTGCGGATGTCACTAGTCAGGTCTGAGCAACCTCCTGCTGCTGGTTTCCCAAGTTACAAATCAGAATTAGCTGCTGACAGCCAGCCAAATAACTTCAGCAAATACTTAGGACAATGGGCACTGAAAGGCACCAAGTCTGTGAAGTCAGTCAGTGGTTTAAAGACACTGAAGCATTTCTGAGGATCTCTTAAGCTGAGCCACATGGTGCTCAGCTAGGAAGTTGATTGATGGTTTTACAAAGAAAAAAATGTTTTATGAAAGAATGCTTTTCTTACAGATTATCCTGCATTAATATATATCTGATGTGCCTGGCAATGTTTCAGCAACTGGATGTTTGCCAAGACTTGACACTCCTGCAAGACACAATACAGTTTGTGTCTAGCAGCACAGAGCTTTTTGTTTTATGATCCTATTTTTAATGAGGCAGACACTTTCATATGAATTCGCCTTCTCTAAATCAATAACACTTTTACATTGTGATCGTTGCATGTTAAATTGTTTATCTGGGCTAAAGTGGAGTCCATTTTTGCAAGTTTTTGCTTCTTATCCAGAATTTCAGACTATCGTATCATTCTGTTTCGGTGGTTGGAATAAACACAAAAGGTACCAGAAGCTCTCGTGTGAAGTTGAAGAATTGCAAACTCCATACAAAATGTACCACCCAGGTTCCCTGATCGTGTAACCCAAAAACAAGCTCAGAGGTCTTTAAGTATCTTTGTAAAGATCAGTGCTCTGGGATAGTGGGAACTAAGAGCCTAAATCCATTTGTACATCTGTCTGTAATCATTTCAGAGTACTTGAGAAAAGTTTGAAATTAAAGGTTCTTACTGGACTTATTTGCAAGCAAATTTCATGGGTTCTTTTGTGTAGTTTGTGCTGTAAATTTCATGTATTTTTTGTGCTGTTCTACAGAGGGGCAAAAAAGCATTAATGTGCAGTGCAGAGAATTATTAAATCCTTCCTCTTGATCTGAGAGAGCAGCAAAACTTAGCCATTCTCAAACTGTGTCATAGAAATTGCTCAGACTATGATTCCCTTAGGTTGAATTTATAATTAAGGGCTGGAACAAATAAATGATTTTACTTTGAACTTTGACTTACGTCCAGCCTCCCTAACGTCGCTAGTGAATGATTTCTTTTTAAGCCAAAAAGTCCTCGTATGATTCAAAATGATTGAAAAGATGTGTGTGATTTCTTTTATGAGAGAGACTTTAACAAACCATCATTGAGGCTGAATTATTTCTCATTACTAGCAGAAAGTCGTTCATTTAAATTGGGTTTAAGGTCATTGACAGGGCAGGTTGAAGGGGAAGAAAGACAGAGGAGATATGCATTGTGGTTAAATGTGTTGGAACAGACCTGCACAATAAAATGGAGACTGTCAGATAGTCTCAATATTTGTTCTGTCATGCATAGAAACGTATACAGAGAGAATATGCAGAAAAATTATTGCTCCAGTGGCTTGCATTCAAGCATACGGTATGATGAATTGCTTGAAGCCCTAATGATAAAGAATATTAACAACCTGAAGACAGAATCATTTAACTGGCCCATAGTATTGATTATTGTCACATACTCTTCTTTAGTTATAAATAGACAAAAGTATTTGGATGAGCAACTGCAATTACAAGTTGCAAATTCTTGTGAGTCTGTACTTTTACTTATGCAATCCTTGTGGTCTTTATTTGAAGACCAAGTCTTTCATGATGTGATAGAAGCCTGCTTTCTTAAAGTTTGGTGCCCTGTGATGCTGATACTCTTCACCATTATGAAGTTCACTTCCTTCCTCACGGAGCCTGTGATTTCCTTGCCGTAGAGGAGTTTTAGCTAATCCAGTGGGGTGGCTGCAGCTAAATAAACTGAGTAGTGGCAGAGTCCTGCCTGCCTTCCCTGAAGCTGGTTTGGGCCATGCTTCTCCGGCTAGTTACTAGTGTTCATGAAACTTGTGGGAACTTACTGTTGAGATTTCTAGTTTTGCATCAGATTTGATTGAAATTGGCCAATGAGTTCAAAAGTTACTGGAATAGAATGATGCATGCACAAGAATGATCATGCAACTCTTGTTTTCCTGATTAAAGATATATTTCTTAAATACAAGCTTAAGGAATGTGAGTCCACATTGGAGGCTTGAATTGGAGGATTCAGTTAATAGCGTTTGGATCTGGTAACTCAGTTCTTGGTAAATGCAAATCATGAGTTGTTTCAAAAAAACAGAAGCACAAACTTGTCCATTCTTCTGTATTCCTACAGACCAATGCAGATTTAAACTAATATTTCCTAAGTAAGAGTGGCATCAAAACCCTTGTTAGAATAGTAATTCTGAACATAAATAAATGAGGGCAGGCTTCACTAATCCCTAGATGAGTCGATATTTTGTACAACTGGAGGAAAGGAATGTATTTCTTTTGAAAATTTTCTTTTAAGAGGTTTCAGTTTATTTTTCTGTGCCAATCTGTAGTTAATGTTGTGTGGTGTTATTTAACACAGTTTTACTCGCTTCTCTGATTTCTGTTTGCATTCATGTGTTCACGCTCATTCTTAAAAGGCTTCTTTCCTGTGGCTGAGCCTCAAACAATATCTGAGCTGAGATACTGCAGGTATGTCTGGAGGATCTCTGTGGGTTTTAGGGAAGCGTTTTCATCCTGTGCATCATGTTTGGTTTTATGCTTACATGTTTCACTGCATTCTGTAATCCTTATTTGGAATTTATGGCATCCTTTTAATTTTCCTTTGAGGCAAAATGGTGAAATAGGTCATTGCTTTCTGTATTTTACTAGAGGGTGGAGATAGAGAGGAAATACTAGAAAGGAGTCTTTCTGAAAATACGGCAAACTCAAAAAGCCACTTTATCCCCATCTCTGTTAACCAACTGTTTTCCCTTCCTAGAAAAAAAATAAAAAATGAAAAGGTATTTAACATATTCTAAGTTGCAACCAAATTGTTGTTATTGTGTAGGAACAAAAAGATGTGTTATGCTATGACTTAAGAGTTACTATAAAACTTTATTAGATTATTTGGAAATGACAGCACATGGCCCAGGGCTAAAGCTCATGTGGTTACAAAGGAATTATTGGCAGTCCAAACATGCTGCATAAGAAATGACATTTCTTCTATTTCTAAAACAGAGGAAGAACAGACCTTTCAGTAGGTTTCTTCTTGTTTCTAGCGTTGCTAAAGCTCGTTTCCGTATGTAGAAGTGACAAATGGCATATGTATACTCAGCACGTTTCCTCTGTAGCAGTGCAGAGTATATGATAGTATACATTTTTATTTTTTTAGTCATGCTTTGGGTTAGATATTTGATGGCTTTGTAGTGCATTTTATATATATTATTTCTTTATCCAGCTTAGTGATATGCATTTTGGCATTTTAGTAAAACTGCTCTATAAAATATCCCATCTGTCATTATCAGAAAATACAAACATATGCAAAAAAGTACTCCTTTAACTATTAGATCATATTTCTTTCAGAAAAATGAGGAACATTTTTGAAAAACATTTGTGTTTGATTTGTGATTCCACTATAAAGTTCAGGTTGGAATTCCTCTTCAGGGCTCCTGAAAGAAAACAGTTCTGTAAGTTCCTCTAAAGATAATTTATTTGTGGAACTGTGAAGCCACGCATCAGTTGTAGTTTTCTATGACTTGATTGCAGTGCTACTAAGTGGATAAGTCATCTATATGCTGTGCTAATATGATTGTAAGTGTTGAAAGGCTGAATATTTTAACTTTTAATACAGCTTCTTAAGCATGCCTATGCTGTATTAAAATAGTAGTGACAACAAAAGAAAAACCTCACTCATTACTTCTGACTCTTTGATGTGAACCTTATTGACAATGAATTGTTTTCCTAGTATCACTGCCAGTTGCAGCTTCTATAATCAAATAGAACTAAATCATATAATATGAATAGCACTTACCAGTAAGAGAGTTCACAAGATTTTCATGCTCGTTCCGAAGAGACATACCTTGTTGGTATACTTATTCAAAGGATTTTTCTTTTTATGCTTGACTTGTGAAGAAATTGTGTAAGACTGACTGAACTGCTGCTGCCTGGAAGAATTTTTCTCCAAACTGATTTTCCTATGCCCCTGGAAACATCTGGTAAGCAGCGGCCATGGGCAAGAGTACCATACCAGGCAAATTGCACCACTCGCCTTAACTGCTGTGGTGTTTTCTGTGTTCCTGCCACAGTAACGTGTTCCTTAGCACATGCACACAGCGCAGTCAGGCTTTGGAGCCTGGCCTTCCCTTCCTGCTCCTCTCTAAAATGAAATACACATTCTTTCCTTGATCACCTATAAACTGGTGCTTCAACACGCCCATTGCAGCTTGGATGAGTCTCCTAAAACTGAACTCTTCATGAAATGATGAAAAGTACGCCTGGTGGAAAAGCCATCTCGAGAAACAAAAGAACAAGTAATAACAGCACTGTTACTCAACCATTAAAACCACTGTGCAGAGAAGTAGTATTTGAAATGCAATTACCTGGTTTGAAGGGAAATGCGATCTCCTAGTGTTAGGGGTAACTCATTAAAGAAGTCTTTAAGGCAAGTGTATTATTTTTTATCATCATTTCCCTAATGATGGCTTTCTAGTAGTTAATGCAGCTGAGCAGCTGTTGTAAGATTTGTGAAGTTTGACACCTTCATAATTTTTTTCCTCAAATTACATCGCTGGGTTGTGTCTTTCAGAGCTAAATATAGGATGTAGAGGTGTTGGTAATCAGTATAAGGAACATATTACAGAAAATTGTAAATGAAGACAAAGGTAAAATTGTATAACGCGTGTAGACTTCTACCAAGAGTTTAAAGAAAAACTATTTAACAAATAGGGATATTCTTAGATTACTTCAGTAATTTTTTAAAGATTTTTTTTCCTCGTGTCATCTGCTTGGTGCTTTTTTTCCTACATGGTCTAATAAGCTGTTTTTCTGAGTGACTTGTTTGAATTCTAGTCTGCAAAAGATTCAGTAATTGCACTTTGGATATTCTTCTGGTAAAGATTCACGAATGGAAGCTCATCTCTCTTAATTTTGATTTAATTTGTGTTCCTATATTGACATATAATAAGTTCAGCAAAAGGTAAATTATTGTTTAGAATGAGACCTTAATGGGCATTAATCTGTATGAGAAAAATACATTAATATCCTTCAAAACACTTGAGTGATTTCACTTTGACCTCCCTGTGGACATCTCCCAACAGATTTTAATTGCATTCTGATTATGACGTATTTTGGTGGTGTGTCATTGAATACTTCAAATAAATTTAGATTAAGGTGATTACACACCAACGAGAATCTGGTACTCAGTGAGAATTCAGTAGATAAATGACTTCATGATTTAGAATTAGAGAAACAACATTACTGGTGCTATGCAGGCATTCTCCTTTTCGGTCAAGCTGGCCCATTTAGTGAGAAAATACCATCCCTTTGAGAAAATATTTTAAGTAATTCTGAACATTAGAGGAGGGTTTTGACAGGAATCAGGGGATTATGATGTTATTTCGATCTGCAGACTATCTAATTTTTTCTGTATATTTTCCTGATTATTGTTTTTTTCTTTAAAAAAACAAACAGACAAACAAAAAAAAAAAATGACCACCTCTAGTTTTGGTTACTTACTTACTTGCTACTGAACTGTTTTACCTTGTAGTCAGGTACAGCAACAAGTTGACATATTTGCAGATACAGGCCATGTAATTCTTAATGAATGAATGTTGTTATCTACGCTATCATGAGGAGGTAACTTCAGATAAGAATTATCATCCTTGGAAACTGTATTTACACATTACCCCTTTGTAGTGCTGACTTATGGAATTGGGGTCCCCTAAGTGCATTCTGTGTTTAGCTGACTGCCTTGCACATGCTGACTATTTTCCCTGCTTTCTTTTATTCTGATATAGCAGTTTGCCGGATTCTTGAGCTATTTTCTCACTTTTTATAGAAGGAATAATTGTAATTAAAATCAGTCTTTTCCTTAGAATTCAGTACTGTAAGGTAAAATAAGATGGCTGAGATATATAAAATTGCTGAGAAACAAAGCAAAACAAACCTTTTTTATTAAAGTATTTCTGTATTCCCATTTGAGGTTTACCTTATTGTATCTTGGCTTATACCTTAAGGTGAAACAAAGCATTTGACACTTATATTTGTCACTTATGATAGTACTTTTTTCTTAATTCTGGAGGAGTGTTTGTGATCAGAACATGTAACATTTTAAAAGACACCTCCCCTAATCCTGGAATATGTAGTAGGGCAGAGATTATTTATTCATTCTTTTAGCTTTTCAGTCAAAGACAGACATAAGCTATTCTGCTTTCTTTGATTGCCTTTTAAAATTTCAACTTTTTACTGTAACGCAAATTATTTCCAAATAATTTTCAAGTAATTTTTAAAATATCATCTGTAAAAATGTAGTTGGTTTCTAGTCTTGCTGTTCAACTATTTAAAAAAAAAAAGTTGTCAAAAACATCGAATGAAATAGGACTTACAGGATTCAGCTCTCAAAAAAGCAAGAAATTTGGGCAGGTGAATGCTTTTTGGAGAATGAGTTTCCATCAAATCTCTCTAACACACAGCTTGTGTGCAAGCTGCTGTTGTAGAATTTGTAAGCTATTCTCTTTCTGAACTCCGATTCAGAGAGTTATTTAGCTTAGCTACAAACATTTTTAGTGATTGAAACTTGGTATGCCATGTTACTTCCCAAGAATGAATCAGTTTCCGTGAAAACATGTTGTTTAAATTAATCCAAACTCATTAGCACTACAGAGATGGATACTCAGTAAAAAGCCTCCATTAATTAGCACTCCATCCTGTAATATGCCTACAGCTCATGACCATTTCCTTGAATTTGTGCAGTGTGTGACTCTTTGCATCTGATATTTCATCTACAGCAGACCGATAGCCTATGTTTTGGTTTTAAAACAGCAAGCATATGTTATTATGAGTGGCACGTTACCCTTTTTTTCCCAATGAATTACTAAGGCATAAACAAGATTTCTTGTATGCATCACTTTGAATTCAGAGTTCAAAGCAGATTTTTCATTTGTGTTTTGACAATAGGCATAGAAATACTAAATTTTAGTTCTTCAGTTTTTAAGTTTATGGAAATTTTGCTCTTTCTCTTTTCACCAGCTGAAGAGTATTTCTGCAGGCTGCTAGACTGACCCTTCTGGTGGAGAGTCAAGTAGTCTCTCTCTGCTTATAGTACAAGAACAACATGAGCATATCAATAGTTCACAAAGTGTATTTGTGAGGCATAGAGCTGAGAACAGTAATTCCACACTTGAGGGACCTGCATATCTGTGTGCTCTATGCAGGGCTGCAGAATAACAACTGTAAACTTGTGCCTGTCTGTGTGTTCTGAAATAGGTTTCCTTTGTGTTTAAGGCCCTTTTTGCAAAATCCATTCCCTGTAGTCACCTAGTCTTTCTGCTTTATATTCTTGATCATTAATGTTTTCTGTCCTTGAACTTGCTTCTTGAATAATGTTTTGGTTCACCAAAGAACTAATTAACATCAGCTAATTCTGTCCCTGATCACTAATGCACATAAGACTTTTATTCTGCTAACTTAGTAGATTTCCACCATCTCTGAAAACCAATTTAATTCTTGTAGGATGTCTGTATATGGAAAGGCAAATTTCAGTTTTATCTTTTTTTACCTGGCACATGTAATGATTAAGTGGAATTTTTATTTTTTTTTTCTATTTGTGCAAGAGCTAACTTTCAAAACAGGCCATAGTGCAGGTAACACTATGGTAATAGGAGGTCACAGGCAAGTGGCCAGCAGAAAAAGCAAAGATTTCTCTCTTAAAGAACAATTTCCTCATCCTTCAACCTGAGAAATAGGACCAACTCATGAAATTCAACTACGTTTTTTCCCCTCCAGTTTTTTCGAAATCCTTTCCTCCCCTTTCTCTTCAAACTGGCTACAAAACCCAATTCATCATCATGATGTATGGTATCATTAATCCTCCTTGAAAGCAAGATGCATAATGCTACAGTGTTGGCACTGAGCAAACTTCTGCAGCCTGACTGTCTTGATGCCCTTTTGAGTCTCTCTTGTTCTGGCAGAATGAAACTGGACTCATAATAAGTTTAGCTATCATGCTGTTTGCAGCAGCAAGTGACCTATAATATTGTTCCCTTTCCTTCCCCCCTTCCCCTCCTCTTTGCTAGCACACTGTGGCTACAAAACGAGCAAGACAGGGCTGCTAGTTCATGCTCTAGCAGTGAGCTATTAGGATCAGAGGTCCCTATAGGGGTAGAATGACCTCTTTTATAAGCAAGGACAAGGGTTTGCTTTGTGGGAGAGAGAAGCCTCTTATGCTCTCTTTGGTATGTAATGATCAGTTGGTCCTATCTGCTGCACACTTTTTATTGGGAACTCTCTATTTCTAACTTCTGTGTGTGTGTGTTAATACCATAGAAAGGAGGAGTAATTTTAACTGAACTTTTGCTACTGTCACAAGCTTTCTTATTTCTCGTTCCAAAATACTCCTCATATCAAAATCCTTTGCTTATCAATATAGTCACAGAAGCAAGCAAAAGAAACAATATTTGACATAAAGTGTAAAACTGCTGAACGTTACAATAGTCACAGGTCGTAAACTTCCTTTGTAAATGCCTTGATGGTGAAGCATTGGCTGCAGAAGGAGCAGTTCTGTTTTTGAGACTTATGCAATGAGTTTAGATAAATAAGGAAACTCAGTGGACTCGTTCTAAACAGTTTCATCTTTTAGATACGTGACTTTTTGAAAAGGAAAACCTTGAATAAATCCATTTGTAGCTTCCACTTTCATAACTACAGAACATAAAATGGAGAACCACTGTTAGTCACATGGCTATTAGATTTTTCTATCAGACTTCACATCTAAATATAAAGCAGATGGTAGAGTAGCCTTACATTAAAGTTAGCTCGATGTTACTAAAGAGCAGATAGGTAGCTGGGCCAGAACTCTTCATTTCAATGTGTGGTTGTTTTGGCAAAATCTCCTAAGTAACACTAAAAGTGAATGTGAAAGGTGGTAGTAGAAGTGTGTGCATGTGTCTTGTGGTTAAGGGGCAGGTTTTGGTTTTTAATTTTGTGCAAATTCAGAATGTTTTATTATTGTAACTTAAAAGGAATTAAGAAAAGTCCTTACTGAGCAGTCCTTCTACTTGGTATTTTTTTACTGTGGTCCAGCTCTGATTTGACTTTGTAAGTTACATAAAATAACACAAGAAATATGAATGCACTTTGAGGGGAAAAATATATAAAACATAAAACTTTTAAAATTTATTTAAATATATTAACACATTTTCATTCAAATAGAATCAGGCTGTTTCTTGAAGTCATTTACATTGAGCTTCCTAGGCTGTTTCTTGAGCTCTTTTGCGTCAAAGTTCCTTTAAGCTCTGATTAAAACTTACTTATATAATGAGAAAGCATGTTTTACTTTTTGGAAGATAACTTAATCTAACCAAAATTTAGGAGTTGTTTCATACATTTGAAAAAGCAGTTGGCAGAAGACTTAGGGGGTCCAAGGCACAATTAATTTTTCTGTTTCAGAATTTACAAATATAACCCAAACTTTTTTCCATTAGTTTGCAGAATCTGGAATTTATTGTAAGTAGCTACGTCACCTCTGTTGTAAATGATCCTTTAGGCCAAGTTCGTGTTATGGCTTCATATAGTTTGAGAACTTCATACCATGAATATATGCTAATGTATATAAAAACATGAGAACTTTAATCATTTGTGTATGCAAACATTTACTGAAATTAAGCATCTTAGCAAGGAGAAAGACAAAATATATTGAATTTTGTTACTAAGTGTAGTAGACGACACTGCTAAACAGAATTGTCCAAAGTGATATTGTTGTTTTACTTTTAAAAGACTACGTTATCTTACATAGGTGGAATAATCTGAGTCAGTGTAACTTGGTCTGTATGTCACTTCATATTAGTTCCCAAACACATTTTTTCTCAAAAAGATGTAGACCATAAAAGTTAGTGTGTTCATTTCCTAAGCACTGTAATATACGTGTCATCCTGTGGGTAGTAGAAACCACAACTGCTGTAAAGACTTGTACTGAACTAAGCACTTGCAAAACATAGCTGCAGTTTTTGTAACTGCAGACCAGAAGTAATAGCACTAATCCTGCAATGAGAAGCATCCAAGTGTGCTGAGAGCGCCAGCTGATGTCATTATGAGGCTGTTCTCTCTCATCGTTCAAAGGGCATGACAATCTGGGGAGATTCTTGATGACTGGAAAAAGGGGAATGCCACCCTGCTTTCCAGAGAGGGCAGGAGAAGGGATCTGGGGAACTACAGGGCAGCTGAACGTCACTCTCCATGGGGCAAACCCTCCTGGAAGCCACTTCTAGGCACGTGAAGGACAAGAGGGTGTTTGGGAACAGCTGGCATAGATTTACGATGGCAAATCATGTGACTGACCTGAGTGACTTGTCTGACAGGATGTCTGGCTCTTGGAAGAGGCGAAAGCCATGGAGTTTTGGTGTTTTGGGGTGGGCTGGTTTGGGGAGGTTAGGGAGGGGAGGGGGTTTGGGGTTTTTGTCTTTTTCGGGGTTTGGGGTGAGAAGGTTTTTTTGTTTTGGGGTTTTCTGTTTTGTTTCGGGGTTTTTTGTTGTGTGGGGTTTTTTTTGGTTTTTTTTTTACCTTGAATTTAGCTAGGTCTGCAGCATATTCACCCATAATATTCTTACACTGGTGAGAGATGAACTGGATAAATGGATGGTAAGGTGGCTGAAAGAATTGGCCGGACTGTCAGGCTCACAGGTGTAAAGTCTAGCTGGTGGTTACTAATGGTGTTGCCCGGGGGTTGATACTGGGGCCAGTATTTCATGCCTTTATTAACAATGTGAACAGTGAGATAGTGCATTTTGAGCAATTTCATAGATTATACCAAATTGGGGGAATAGTTGGCTGGCTGGAGGATAGGCAATAGCAAGGGACCTCAACCGTCTGGTAAAATGGACTGACAGTACCTTTATGAAGTTCAACAAAGGCAAGTAAAATGTCCTGAATCCAGGACAAAATAACACTGGGCTGCAGTACGGATATGGAGAGCTGACCGACTGGAAAGCAGCTTGAAGGACTTTGGATTTCCTCTGGGCAAGCTGATGAACACAAGTCAGCAATGAAACCGCTTTGTAATTATCAGCTGCATGCTAGACCCTATTAGCAAGAGTGCAGCTGCCAGCCCAGAGGAGTGACTAGTGCCTTGAGCTTGGCAATTATGAGACCTCGGAGTGCTCTGTCCAATTTTGGGCACCCCAGGACGAGGCTTACTGATGTACTGGAGCAACTCAGCAGAGGGCCACTGAAATGATTAGGAGGATGGAGCCCATGGCATACAAGACATAGATTTGTTGAGCTTTTGAAGAGAAAGCTAGGAGGAGATCTTATTGATGTGTACGACTGCCTAAGCAGAGGCTATAGAGAAGGTAGAGCTGGACTGTCTTGTAGTCAGACGAGTCTTGCAGAGATAGGATGAGAGGTAACAGGACACGTTGGAACACAGGAAATAATTGCAATTAGGTGCAAGAAAAAATATTTTACCCTGAGGGTGGTCAGATATTGGAACAGATTACTCAAAGTGGCTGTGGTATTTCTGTCCTTGGAAATACTCAAAACACAACTGCGCAAGGGCCTGAACAATCACATCTAATTGGACCTGATTTGAGTAGGAGTTAGATTAGATGACCTCCAGAGGTCCCTTGCAGCCTAAGCTATGCTGTGGTACCATGAAAAGAAATTCTCACTGTGTGTACAGAATTGTCTTTATCTTTTGGCTTTCCTGATGACCACATAAAATGGAATTTGTTCAGACTTTTAAATTGAGTCACTGTGCGTAGCAGGTCTTTATGTAATAATAATCAACTCTTCAAAGCAATTTATGCTATTAAAGAAATATTTAAAAACTATTGATTATGACTCTGTTACGGAAAATTCAGAGAAATATTTTTCTGGTCCTCATTTTGAAGTGCATTAATGCTGAACAGACTTTACTGGCCACTCAACCAGCCATTGCTTCCTCCTGTGTTGTGAAGGGTTGGTTAAGCCAATCATCCTTTTGCTAGGCTTTCCGTTTTAACAGGAGTTTTAGGGATCTAGTAATTTCTCCAAGCCTTGCATTCCAGTAGGTAAGCCAACATTCATCATGCCATTCATATCTTCTTCTGCTATTTGTGGCAAGCGTTAAGAAAACCGGAGTGGATGGTCATCTTTCTCTTCCTTAACAGTGTCCAGAAGGGTAAAAAAAAAAAAAAAAAAAAAAAACCTTTTAAAANAAAAAAAAAAAAAAGACCTTTTGAAAAGAGGAAATATGTTTGAGCATAATAAACTCTAGAAAGTCAGGCTATGAGACACTTATCTAAAGCTTTGTCCCTCAAAGTAAAAATGAGACCGTGATGGGACCAGTTTGTATGTAGTATGTCATGAGCAGAGCTGTAGTACTGCATTTGTCTGAATGAGACATTGCTGAATCATAAGCTGACCCGCACTTACCAAAGTACAGAAAAAATATTGATCGTTTAGATCATAGCCTCACAGTTTGCATCTTTCACCAGCTCTGTACCTAGATCTGTCTTATTTCTTCAGTCTGCTTTTTTCATCATCTGCTTGCCAGATATTCTGCAGTTTCTAATTGTGACACTTAGGTGTGAGTTACTTTTTGAGTCTGGGATAGGGACGTTTGTACAGGATTGTGTGTAACTCCATTCTCTCTCTTCTCTAGAAGCCCTGTGTACATACAGGTCAGATAGGCATTTCTTGGTGAACTAGAAACTAATCCTTCCAAACCTCCATAAGCACCAGTGAGTTGCTCTCAGTTTGATTTACTCTTTCAGAAAGTCCCTGCAGTGGGGTCTTCCAATGGTGATTCATATGGTTGAGCTGGCTGGCTAAGAGGAGGCCTGGACGCTTACATGATGATGAATCAATGCTTCCAGGGTGCTTCAGAAGTACAGGGGGAATTTGATTCTTCCAAATTTCAGTTTCTGTTTAAACTTGCATTATATTCAGGTTGTTACAGTGGTATGGTATGTACACAGATGTCTTCACAGTTTCTCAGTTAAGGAACTGATTCAGCAAAGTAATTAGCCCAAGCACTGCATCAAGTATGTAAACAGTGCCTGTTAAATCCATGCTGAATAAATAAGGGGAAACTCAAATAATTGAAGAGAAGATAAATTTATATAGGGTGAGCTCATTCTGAACAATGAGCACATTTAAAGTGAATTTGATTTTTCCATGCCTTTCAGTCTTTGGCTGTGATTTTTTTTTTTTTTTTTTTTTTAATTAAATTCTAAGGGTGTGATTAGGAATGGGAGGATCAGATTGATTGTCCTCAAGTCTGCAGGCAGTTTTTGACAAACATTTAAGTCAGACCTCCCCTTGGCAGATGGTCTTCAAGATTTCTGTTCTGCAGTGAGAGAGGTATTTCTATGGTCTGTGCAGCACTGTGGGCTGCTGTAAGAATTTGCTGCTGGAAAAGGAATAGCAAGGAGGTCAGGCAGTTATTGATAAGCATATGTGGGCTACTGAGAAGGTCAGCATCCGGGGTCTCCCACCGAGGCAGTCTGCAGAGAACAGTGCTGCTGGAGAAGCCAGTCCTGTTCGCATTAGAAAAATCTCACAGAAAAGAGAAGAACAAGAAGAAGAGAAGGACAAGAAAAAAAATAAGGGGATTTTGTGATTGGATTTCATTTGTACAAAGGAACAGCAGGTTAACAAACAGGAGAATTCCAGCAGGATTAATGTCTGATATTTTAACATCTTCAGATGTTTTTGTAGATTGAAGTAAATTCATTTTTCAGATGGAGTAGATTGCCTTTAATTTAAAAGATGTTTGCTACTGCTGAAAACAGTGTTTACAATATTGGCATGAGGATAAAGTGAAAAAAAAATTACTAGAAATTGTTTATTTTAAAGAAATGAATAATTTCAAGTGGTCTCTAAACCAGAAATGCACATATCTTGTAGAAGTGACAACTGTGAGATTTCTTGTCTTCTTTATGACAAGAATTGTTTAGATTACCCCACAAAAATGAAGTTAAACCCCATGTCAGATAATCTGCAATGAGTATTCTTTATATTGAATTGTTGGCTAAGGAATAGGCTCAGAATCTCCTTCATTTACTTGGAACCTTTTTCCAACATTTTTCATTCTCAGTCATCTCCAATTATAGCAGAGCAGAGATCAGAAGCCAGCTGTTGAGATTACTCGTTTCTTCTGGGTGGTGATGGCGGAGTGAGAAATAAACCATGAGCTGTGACCAAAGGCAGACTTGTAATTACTTAAATATAATGATAATTGGCCTTAATACTGTAACAAATGCTCGGAGTTTGTACATCCAAACTCTGCAGTTTGGATCAATTTTCTTGTTTACAAAATCAGCTTGCTTTTATTAGCACCAAAATTACCCAATAACAGAATGGTGAATGATCTAGTGAGGTTCACTGGGGGGGGTGGAACAAAAACAAACCAGACAAACAAAAACCACCCTGCTTGTAATTAGATAGTGGATTTAATTAGGTTCCTACATAGTGCTGGAAGTTTGGAGGGAAAGGGGTTTGAGTGAGAATAGAAAGTGTTGGTTCACTTTATAACTGCTGTTTGAGAGATCTATTGCTTTCTCCCCTTACCTGGCGTAAGTTCAGACTCCTTAACTCACGATGCAAAGGGCTAAAATAAACAGCCTAACAGTTGACACCAAACCTCTATCACACACAGTTGTGTGCAGAGTTGATTTACCCTACTTGTAAATATTTAGCACTCAGAGCAGTTGTCAGTATTTGAGGATCCATTTTGTCTGCCTGAAACTGGGCCATGAACTTTCTCCTAAAATACAGGTGTCCTTCCCCCCCATATTAAGACTACATCCTTGGGCCTCTCAGCGCGAATTATTCCCATTGCTTGTTGTTCAACACCCTGATCGGAGAGCGGATGAGACAGTTATTCCTGTTGTTGCTGATTTACTATTACAGCTGCTTCCTCTTCATGTGATTTAATTTGAAGTTTCGGCCCACCAGGGGGCTAATGGTCCCCACCTATGCAGCTTTAAAAGCTCGCTGTTGTTTTCCACTGGAATGTTGTTTCCATTCCTAGCCACTGGTTTATTTTTTTTTCCTAAATGTTCATTTGGTAACTGTGAGGCAGTATGCCATCAGCCATTTTCATGAGAAAAAAAACCCCAAACCCCTAAAACCTGTGCAACCATGTAAATTGAAAGCTTAAAAATGAGAATTAGTCTGTTTCAGTAGAAACAGAGCAGTGTTCTGATGGCTATTGGAGACTGATATAAAAAAAAACCCACAGGACATTAGTCATCATTCAGATCCTTTATGTTTCTCTTATTTTAAAATGTAACTGATCTATAATTGGCTTTTTTTTCCCCCTTATCTCAGGCAAATATAGGGCAGGCGGCAAACCCTAGGGTATGTTTCATAGTGTGGTGCTGCCTGTGGTGAGATGAATTCCAAAAACTTCAGCAACTGCAGTGGAATCCAAGGTGCGATTGTATACTGCTAGCAAATTCTGCATACCTGATCAGGGATGGGGGAGCTCAGTTTGAGTTTGACTGCAAACTGGCTCACCGAAGAGCAGCACTTCAGGAATACTTTGCACCAGGATTTTTACGAGAACAGAATTATACATCTCTCTCATGAAGTTATTCTTGAAGCAAAACTTAAGTGATGAGTTTCTCGGTTTACCTTTAATTCTTAAATATTCTTAGTTCTAAATAAGAAAGGACCTTGAAAACCTTTCTGAACAAACAGGATTAACTTTGCTCAGCATAGCTTGCTGTCCACCTTTATTTATTTATTTATGCCTTAGTGTGAGCTCGAGGGGCAGTCTTCAGTTTACATTTTTGTAAAATTTCTGGTTTTCTAGTTTTGATACTTTTTATATGATTAAAGTCTGTGTACATGTTTGTTTTCCTCATCTTAAGTATATATTTGTAATAAAAACATTTACATTTTGTGATACATTCTGCACAGGTCCAAAGAGTGTTTTGATGAATTATGCACCTTCTAGTGTTTGGATGTTTCTTTACTGGTTGATGATCAATATTAGAAATTCAGCTCTTCACTGAGTTAATGGTATCATATCTCACTGGGAATCACAGGAGTCTTCCTCCATGCCGCCTTGTTTTCAAGGGCTTATTTCCCGCTTTGGGGTGGTGAGGAGGGGGAGATGGATTGCATTGCAAAAAGGATGGAAGCTGGGCGGACTGATAGAAGCGGCTGCATGCAACCTCATTGCTTTCAGCTGTTATTAATGGGGGGTGCAATCTTTCCCCTCTTTGAGCAGGAGGATATTATTACCAAATATCAGTGTTCAAAGTCACTACTCTTTATAATATAAATGAAATATACTACTTCCTAAGGCCCTGATTGATGAAAAAGAAAGTATTAACTGCCAGGAAACAGCTTCTCCAACGCTATCACTCAGTCATGCAGTGGTCACTAACCTTTTCAATACAACCTTAATATTGCATTGCTAATTGTATAATTTAAAGAATACAAGTTTTTAATAGTTATTCCAGGAGGAATGGTAGTCACGGCATTTAGAGCTGGATTTGCTTATTGGAAGCTTACCAGTTAATAAGTTAATAACTGGTAACTGCCATTAATGCAAAGTCTTTGCTTGGGTGTGGTGTTTGTGGTGTCGCTTGTGGGGCTTAATGACTGGACTTGATGACTTGCTGTAGAGGCAGCACCGAGTTAGTCATTGGCTGTGAATGTTAATCACTCCACAGCAATGATAAGTTACAGCATTGTTGTAGCCCTCTTGTGCTCATAAAATGAACTTAATAACCCACTGCTACCCATGGGATAAGCCTTCCTCCTCCTTCCCACCCCCTTGCAATTGAATACCCAGTCTGGCTGCATAATAGCCTGGTGAAATACTGCATTAAAAAGAGCGAGCAGCTGTATGATAAAATAAACAGCTCTAAAACAGATCTGTTAATTATCTCTTTCTTTTATTCACAGAGGGTGTTTGTGAGATATGGCTGACCAGTGAAGACACTGGGGCTTATGGCAGAGACATTGGCACAGACCTCCCTACGCTTCTGTGGAAGCTGGTTGAAGCTATTCCTGAGGGAGCTATGCTGAGGCTTGGCATGACAAACCCTCCCTATATTTTAGAGCATCTGGAGGTAAGGAAGAAAGGAGAATCATTTATATGCCGGCGTAGACATTCATTGAGTGAGTCAGTGTGGAACCATGTGTATAGTGTGTTTCATTTTAAGCGATAGCTTGAAAAAATTACGGACTTCAAGTAGATTTTATAGAATTAGACTAATAGCGTTAAGCCATTTGCCTAACACAGCAGATTATTGAGATAATGAGATATTCAAATCATTTTGGAATGGTAATATTACTGAGGTCTCTGACCTGTGGAGCTTTATTATAGCAATGTTGCATTTGTGTGTATGTCTAGTGTTTTCAAGAACTAAAGAAAATGTCATTAGCTGGCAGTGGACTATGGATTTGAATTTGTCTTCCTGCTACACTTCGTCAAATATTTCCAGCAACACTATATGCTGGTCTCCCTCAACAATGTGTTCATCATCGTATGTCAAATGCTACTCTGAGAGTGTGTAGAACTTCCATGATAACAAATGGAAATTCTAAGTGTATATCTGTGTTAGAAAAAATTTGCAACACAGTGGTTCAATGAGATTAGAAGCAACAAAGTGTACAACAATTTGAATTTGAAAGAATATCATATGTATATGAGCTGGAAGTGAGAATTTTGTCTTAAAAATTGGTTGGTTTGGTTGGATTCTGTCACCAAATTAATTTATTGACATTCATAGGAACTGTTTCTAGAAAGAGCCTAACTTTAAAAAGGAGGAAAAAGCAGGGAAGGATATACCTGAAGGTAAATTTTGTAACCATGTGCATCAGTAATATCCATATAAACAGCTGATGTCCATGCTGCTTTCCTAAATATATTATAGAATTAATAGTTGCACTTATGTCTTCTTAAGATGTCAAGGATGGTACTTTCTCACTAAACTGCCATAACTGCACCTTTCCCTATCGAAGCACATGATGTGGAGGAGGCTCATCTTGACAGGAATAAGCACTTTTTCACTTCCCCAGCTAAAGAATTCAAGCTGCAGAAAACTGCAAGAAATTTCCCAGGCTGCTATTTTATTCTTTGCTTTAACATATGCTTCACTAAGAATCTTAACGCACTGAATAGAAATCTTTAGGAAGTGGTTTGGTTGTGTTTCTTAGAGCTTTGCATTCTGTCCCAAACTCTGTCACAAGTTTCTCTTTTTTATTTTAACATTTCTCAGCATCTTGTACAAAAGCAAATCAAGCTTTTAGCAATTTTCACAGTTAGTGTCTTTCCTTTCAGTTTTAACTCACATTATTAAAAGTGTCTGCTTTTGTCACTGCTGCTCATCTGATGAGTACTCTCAGAAGCTCTTTTTTTTTTTTTTTAATACAAAAATTAATCAGTTGCTGGAAATAAGAAACTGCTCTGCCGAGCCAAGGACCACTGCAGTAGTCTTAATTTGACATAATCTGAGCAAGGTGGAATGTATATTACTTTCATTCAATTGGTAGCCATCTTAGTGAGTGTGAGCATGTCACAAATCTGTGAATGGTTTTGATTTATGATCTCTAATTTTCCTGCTTCTAATTTTTTTGAAAGTGCTGTAGGTAGGACTCTATTTGACCTGACTGATATTCAGGAAAAATACTCTAATCTCTTTAAAAATGGATCTTTAAGCCTGATGACAGAGCGAGAGGAATTCATAAAAGCCTAGTGAAAATGTGTATCTTGAATGTTGCTGTGCAGAACATGCTTTATGTGTGTACCAGCCTTTTTGTACAAGAGCAACATCTGCTGTTGCTTGTCCTCTTCAGTGTTTCATAAAATTTTCAGTTTATATATATATTTTTTATTTTTTTTTAAGGATTAGTTAATCACATTTCTGTGTTTCATGTATGACCAAGAATTTCTGAGCTTGTGATTTGGTGAAATAATTTTGATGCTTTGTCAAACTAAATTTGTAAAAAAATTTTTACTTTTGGTGTTTTTGTCTAGGTCCCCTCTTCCAAGCTTAACAGACTTATATCTGAAAGATCACTAGGGAATGTTGGCAGTCTCCTGTATACATTTTCACCAGACAAAATAAACTTTTTATGGGGAATATGCTTTTAACTTTCCAGTTGAGGAAAGGGTAAAACTATGATTTGTTTAAAAAACAAAATAAATGAAATGAGAAGTTGATTAACCTCTATGTCAGTTGATTAGGATAAAATCCAGATGTAGTTCTGCTATCTTGTAAGAAAGGTATGAAGCTGTGTTATTGATTGCAAAGGTCTTTAATTGTTTTAAAAGGTGCTGCATTTTATTAATTTATTTTGTTAAAAGTCAGATTGCTAATTAGGATGATGTTTGGCTTTCTGCGAAAAAAAATTACATGGGAAAATGTACTAATCGTGTCATTTTTTATATCCAATGAGGAGGAAATGTTACAATCGTATCTTTTTTTAAAAATCAGAATTTTTCAGCAATTGCATACATCTGTACATATGCAACTGCTAGACAAGGGTTTATTTCACTTTAGTAATGAACACATGTCTGATAAGTGGCGTATTCCAACAGCAGTCACGTAAAAGCATAAATTAATTTTAAGATCTGGACAGAGCTTCCCTAGAGAATCAACCTAAAAGCAATGAATTTGATTCATTTACAGTTTTTGCCATATTTATTGGAGCTTATCTGCAGGTAAAAGGTTTGGCCAGTTTTATGTCTGTCTTATTCTTGTAACCTCCAAAGCTAATAACAAAGTTTCTATAACTACATTTGCTTTCTCCAATGACACTCAGTTCTAAGTTAAATTTTTTAAAAATACCAGTTTCCAAAGACATTTATGTGCTTTTTTAAATACTAAAATGATTTGTAGTATTGCGTTAATTCCTGTATCATTAGAAATGGTTTTGTACTTAAGTATGAGTTTTTCAAACATTTCACGAATGTTTGTTTTCCTTCAAATAGCCATGTATTTTGATGTCTGATCATTCAAAATGTCAGGTCACTGGCTTGGTTGTGTGCTTGGAATTCATAGGCTTCTTTTACTCTTTGCTGGAGATTCTGTGTCTTTCAGTCATCAGAATGGGAGGAGATTGGAAATAAAAAGAACAGGGACGTGCAGATTAATACTGTGAGTTGTAAATGACCCAGCTGCAGTGGAAGCAAAGAATTGCTCGGACTACAATGACAGTGCTAATGTTCTCAATGAATGAGGAAAAAGTTCCATGTACGGATAACACAACTGAGTAAAGGACTAAACATTTAAAAATGTATCACTTTATATACAATTGAAGCCTAAGTTGCATGTACTGTTATAGCAGCCTGTGGAGTCATCCCAGAGGGGAGGCATCTTCAGTGTCGGGTTTTTCTCCCCTTGGCCCACACCTCAGTCTTTTGAAATATGCCCAGCTTATATTGTTTGTGTTGCTGAGGTGGATCTTTAGGATGTAGCTAGACATGAGTACTTCAGTTAATATTAGCTAGTGTCTTCATGGTTCTCAAGAAAATATGTTATATCCACTGACTAAAATAATACAACTTTTTCATACTATATGTTTTCTGTTTATAGGTGGAATAGCTTTCTCTTTCATTAAAAAATATTTAGCCCACTTTTTGATAAACCACTTATAGATTGAAATATATTTGCAAGTGCCAAAAAGTGATTGCAGGTTCTTATTTTTTCCTCAAAAGAATTATTTCATAAACTTACTCTGAGATATTGTCTGCTTAGAAAGTGTACCGTGGGTGGCATTATGACCAGAGATCTGTTTAAGCTGTCGGCAACATTTCTTTCGTGCTGTATGCCCAGGTCTGTGGCTGGGCTTTGCCCATGTGAATCTTTCGACTCATTAATATAAAGCCCACACTCACAAGTTTCCTGGAAGTAAAAATGGAGGAACAGAAAATGCCGCTCATCTCGGGAGTGTTTCATCTGCCTCTGTACCTGGGAATCAGTCTCTTAGGGATCCACCAAGAAGTGGCTGGTTGACTGGTGCCAGAAGCTGGCACAAGGAGGAGGAGGAGGAGGGGAGCTTCCCTTGGGCCGGGAGTGGCAGGACTAGAGCAGAGGAGGGGGCAAAGGAAGGCTGCAGGTGCTTGTAACTGGCCTCGAAGCTCTCATGCTGGAAGGCTTGGTAGATGTGGGGGCCTGGCCTCGGGTTTATTGTTCGGGCACAGGTTTATTGTTCGGGCACAGGTTTATTGTTCGGGCTCAGGTTTATTATTCAAGCTCAGGTTTATTATAGGTAGGGAGTCAGTTTAATTTTTTACATAATTTAAAATACCAAGCCTACCCAGTGCCTTCAGGTACTAGTCGGTAGATGCCATTCTGTCCTTGAAGATGTTTGTTGTTTCAGGGGTGGCTGTTAATCTCATGAAAATCATCATTATACTTATGTGCTACGGTCTGACAATTTAGTACTTTTAGGTTTTTATTCAGTAAATATGTTGGTAATAGTGCCTTATGTACTTACAGATCCATGTAGCATGAACAGCTTTGGGATGAAAAGCAACCATATGTTTTCAAATGATAAATTCTGCATTTAAGTTGAGCCTTCTTGTTTGTAAAGAAAGAGTTATTTGGAACCATGCAGTGTATTATAGTCATGCAAAATATTAAACACTTTTTGATATGCTGCATACTGAGCTAAGTCATTAGAGAAAGAGCCTTTATCACAGTTATTCTGGATAGAATCTGAAATACTAAATTTTTTTACCTGCTGTTTTCCTCAGCTGAAGAAAGATGTCTGTTCTTACGTTAGTGAGTAGTATGCAGTAATAAGAGCAGATCGGGAAATCACAGAATTTGCTAGTGAAGCCACTATATCAACGTTATCTGCATTTTGGAGCCTTTACTTCAAAATAAATCTAATTCCCTTAACCAAACTTTCCCACTACCCATGGTCCAAAGCTGTTTAAAAGGCAAATAGTTGATTTGAATCCCTCTGTTCCCACCAGGAGTTTGGAGCACATTTGCTGTGAACCTAGAGTATGGCCACTGCTCTGATTTCCTCGGACATGAATTTAATTTGCCTGCCCTAAAGTCACCCTGCAGACTGAACAAACCGATGGCTGGGAAGGAAGCCTGAGAAATTGCACTCTGTGATTTCACTGTTGCTTTCAACCAGCGTGTTAACGTGAACACAGCCAATGCTAGTATGACTTCTTGTGTGTGAGATTTGTTGGTATGACAAAGGATTATTTGGTGTGTTTAAAATAACTGAAGGACCTGAGACCCGAACATTGTTTCTCTTGATCGTGGTACTAAGACTGAGAAAGAAGTTGGAGTTTGCAGGTCAGCTGCAGAAGGCATCCTCAGTTTTCCTCTCAGAGAGAATCTGGCCAGCCAGTGGAAAGAGTATTGTGTTTTCCAAAGGACTCTCTCACAGTCTTAGCAGTCTGAATGTATACATCACGAAGCATATGGCTTGCTTATTTGAAGTCTCAAACTGAGATTTTGAGATGTGTGCCCTTGTCCAGTGTCTGTCCTCTCTTAATGTGTTGATGCCACATAGCAGTGAGGAAAACTTGGGATTTCATCTGCATGGCAAAAAAATTTAGTAAATGGACATGAACTTTGGTCAGGGAAAAATGTTTTACCTCGGCATTTTTTAATTTATTTATTTTATAAAATGTTAAAGGTGAAGGAAAAGGTTAATATTAGGATCCCTTTTATAATCCTGAACACACACGTGTACAGTTACCTTGTGTACCCATATGTATTTGCACAGAGCTACTGTTCGAATTACACAGGCTGCCAGATGGCAAAGATGTTATCGTCCTATAGTATCAACATGTACCAAAAGTGACATAAGGTATACATCCTGCTCTACAAGTCACCTCCAGGCATTTATTCTATAATCATATTAGGGAGTTATTGGCTAGTGCTCTAGTGAGAAAAGTCAAAAATGAGACCAAAGGTGTAGTAGGTTGAAATGAATTAATGTTAGTGGCATAGCATTAGAGACTAATTTTTGCCTTGAATGTATTTCACTTTTCTTTAGGTTTTAAACTTCATTTTCTTGTTCAGTATCTGAGCCTCTGTCGAGATCAGAAGGGAATGCAGATCATCCAGACTGTAAAGGGGCAGGGCCTCTCATCTCAGCCTTAGCTTACCTCCCTTGCAGATTTAACCCTAACTGTACCTCCAGAGTTGTCTGGGATTTTAGTACAGCACTTTCTGTGAGTGATGGGATGCTTCCAAATCCGTATAAAGGAGGCAGTTCACACCTGCCATTCCCGTAAGTGCTTAATTTCACATGACTAGATGAGTAGTCGTCTTTGTCACCTGTCAAAATGAGTCTGTCTCAAACCATACCATATGCCATCTGTGGGTTTTATCTCCATTATTAATTCAGGACGTTTGAGTGATACATCAGCCATTGAGATGGAGTCTGCATGGCGGCAGTGTCTTTGAATGCATAAGGTGTGCCAAGCATACCACGAGTCGCAATAGTATTTCTTTGCTCTTTTGCTTTGATTTTTCATGTCAGCTTGGTGTTTATGTTCCTTAACCTCACTGAGGCTGATATCCTACAGATGGCTTCCTCAAACGTGCCCCGACGCAGCGCATGCATACATATTACAGTAAAATTACTAATTCACTTTTCTTTTTTCCATATTGTTCTTTTTTCCTCTGAGTGCACCAAACATGTTTGACCGTTGTATGTAAGCTCAAGTTTTGAATAAGCTAGAGTATAAGCTGATTTGAAATGTGTTTAAAAAGGGAATAATATGCACACATTCTTCAATGGCAAATAAAAGGGCAGCATGATTTCAGGAATTAAGAGGCCTTTAGGGCATGTATTTGCTTTGTTTCTAGTATTATTTTTGTCATTTTCATAGACTGCTGCATTTGAAAGTGCCAATTAAAATCTGTTGATTTGACCAGAAAAAATGAAAACTGTGGCATACATTTAAATAAATGAATAGTTACGCCTCTGACCTCTTACTACTGTGAGTTTTGTAGTGTTTTGTGGTCAGTGGACCATGCAACTTTCCCTTGCTGTAATTACATAGTTGTCTCTATGCAAACTGTGTTTGTCTTGCTAGCAGTAAAATTGAAAGAATTCTCAGATATTAAGGGGAGGAGAAGAGTGGCAGTTGCATCTGTGCTTCTAAGAAAGAAACAAAAAACAAAGGCAGGGGGAGGGATACTTACCGTTTCCTTCGGAATTATGTTAAATGCTTATTCATCCTATGGAGGCTGTGTGTACATCTTTGCTTTCTCTGTGTATTCCAGCTTTTTTTTTTTTTTTTTTTTTTTTTTTTTTTTTTAATTTCTTTTTTTTTCCTTTTTTTTTTTTTTTTTTTTTTTTTTTTTTAATATTGAAATACTCTGTCTCTCCTGTTCTTCCTCTTAAAGCGTTCTTTGTCTTTGGGGTTTCCAAATATAGCACGTTTCCTTGAAATTATTCCTCATAGTGTCATGGGAACTTTTTCAGTGATGAACTCACCCCAGAGTGAATGTATATTTGGATATTATAGGATTAGGAAAGGAATTAATCTCTTCTGTGCTTTGAGATACGTTTTGTCACACCACTTTCTCTAATCTAGAGTTTTAAGAACTCTGGCTCAGCAGGTCCTAATGTCCACAAATGCTTGGTGACATGTTTGCTGCCAGCTGGTGGAATATGATTTGGCTTAATAAATGTCAAAATAAGAACCCATCTTACTCATCTTGAAGGTTTTATGTTGTATTTGTGAATCTTGGGTGTTCTTAAAAACCTTAATAATGTTACTGTATTGTGAACTTTGAACAATAAAGGTTTGCTTCCACATAATGTAGAAGGGAATATTTGTGGCGCTGGGAATGAAGCTCCTGTTCTTTGTAACACTAGTAGAAAAAATACTTTGAGAAACACAGAGAAAGAACTGCTTGTATTTATGCAAAATTCAGTTCTTCAAGACAGAATATTTTATGCATGCATCTAGTGCTCTGCTGTATTTAATAATCTGTGCATCAAAATTCGTGTTGCAAAAAGGGTGTGCTACATTAAGGAGCACATTGCTTGACCAGTTAAAGCTGTGCATGTTAACTGTACCTTAATTATGATTTGCTCATATGAATGTTTCTCTTGCTTGTTAGATATCACAAGAATGAAGAGTATTTAAATGCAGACAGATCCACTCTCAATTTTGTGTTGAGTGTCAGGTTGTCTGTCGATTACATACAATACTGTCTCATCCCAGCAGACTTTTGAAGCTGTAGCTTATTTTGTTGGTGGGTTACTAGCAGAGAATAAAAACTGCCATTAATTGAGTGGTTTGTTCAAGGAATGGGTAGTACATATATGGGAAACTGCATTTTTACTAAATAAAGTACAGTTTCTGTGCGCTTTAAGGTATTGGGGTAGGAGCTATTGTCAAATATATGGCTTGCATAACAAGCTGTGCCATCTTCTTTTAATATTTCTGCCTTGGCTGAAAAACAAATAAGATCTCACTTTCCTAGTTATTTGTATTATAATAAGTAAAGTTCTTTCAACTACTCTCCATGCTGTTCCAAAAGCTTCTGTTTAGTTCAGATGCATAAACCCCTTTGTTTTCTTTGATAGATGAGTTGTCACATTCGCTGTGCTTTGCAACACTACCTACATAACCTTCAGTAAGACTGCTTGCTTCATTAGGCTTTGGCATTTGTTTTAAAAAAAATTTGCATTTTTTTTGAGGTGATTGTTCTTTAAAAAACAAGAAAAAGGTAATATAATGTGTTCTGGAAAGTTTAATAAAGCTGCACATCAATATTGGCTTTGGGTTTCTGTACCACTGCGAATTGAGGAAAAGACGCAAAATCTCTTCTACCCAGTCCTTGAATTCAATTAGTTTAGTTATGTTAAACGCGCAAGAAGTGCTAAAGAACGTAAATGCTATGGTATCAATCTTGTCATTATGTTTTTGAATATTTTTATTCTCTTTTGCTATGAAATTTAGCTCAGTGAATTGGATATCTACAAAACAAAGAAAGTGATAGCACTTGCCTAATAGTTTAGGTTTTGATTAAAACCTTTCACTGTTTTTCTTCCACTGCAACATGCTAAAGCAGGCGCTATTTTAGGTGTTGTACTTGCTTGTTTGAAATAGAGGGAAACAATAGGGAGGCTTCCTGGTACTGGATGAAACTAGCAATCCATTTCACTCATCCAGGTTTCTAAAGACAAAAAGGTAGTGTGACAGTCCCACTCGCCTGTTCTAAGTGTGAGCTACTCTACACTTTAATTCATTTTCAAGGTTTTATTAGCATAAAATATGATTGAGACAGTTATTTAAAGTAGCAGTGTGCTGTTGCAATAAATCACCTTTTTAGGGAACTTCCCAATATGTGTTTCTAATACACACTGCAAAGAGGAGTATTAATTTACTTCTGAAAAAAAACCCACATTGCATTTCAGGAGTGCTTAATGATGAGAAATTAGAGAGCACCATGGAGAGAATGAAAAGGTGTGTATTTTCGTGAACATCAGAATTAATCATTTCACAAGGAATTAGCATTAGCTACTTGGTTGGATGGCTTTAAGTCATTAAGCCGTCACTCTAGCTGTTAATTAAACATACATTTTACCTTTAAGTGATTCTATTTATTGAAACTGGACAAACAACACTCTGAAGCTCCACAAAATCGCTTTAGGATTGATGTAATGATGGCTGCATCAGCAACAGTAACAGTTTTCATCTCTGAAAGCACTGAACCGTTCACGGTGTGTTGTGAACCACACAACTGCCATCAGTTCACGCGGGAGCTGAAGGTGCGCAATACCTTGAGGAAATCAGTGCGGTGCTATTAACGCTGAATGTGTCGTTGAATCACCTGTGTTTGGGTGACATTTGCAGAGACTCAAATGTTGTACTTGAGCTCACAGCTCCATACAGACTTGAGTAATAAGCAGTAAATGATGGTTTACGTTTTAGCCAATGTAAAGTCAGTCTTACTTTTATATTGGAAGCAGGCTGTGATAGGGATACCAGTTTCCTTATCATGAATTATTTTGGAAACCCAGGTTAGAAGATGTTTACTGGGAATTACTGTTTTTATCACATAAACGCAAAAAAATGGTACTCTGCAGAGGCTCTTTCTGTTCTTGGGGATACCATCTATATGCAGGTTAAGAGTCATATCTTGGAGAGAAACATATGTCTGTGTTAACCAAATGGGAGAGTTCTTGATATTTCTGTGTTTAAAAATCAGGTAGCTAGTATTTAGTGCTGGGTGTTCCTTGTTTGTGCACTGACTCATGGGAAGAGGTGCAACAAACCTCAGCTGAAGCTTTGAATATGAAATACTATGAGATAATAATATGTATTATTATCTGAATGTCACTTCTTTGCAGGAACTCCTCTTAGCCAGTCCTCATTTTTAATAAAAGAAGATGTGGCAAGTTTTTGAAGACATGTAGATGTTTTTTAAGAGATTAGGCTTAATATGTAGCCACAAGGGAGAAAAAATTGCTTAGCTAGCTAGGTTTGTCTGGTTTATGAGGTTGGATCCCACACCTTAGAGAACAGCCGGGAGCAGATACGGGTGAGCATATGACTCTGACGGCCCGTTCTCTTATCAGCAAATCACGGCTTGCAGTCTGGTTTACATCCACTTCTAAGGGTGGCCTGAACTAATACCAGTTTTTTGTTTGGTAATGTAGAAGGCATTTTTCCCATATGACAGAACAGATTTTTGCTCTCCATCTGGCATCCCAAAGATTTGATTTTAAGGTTCAAATTACATTGGTCAGAATTGCCTGGGCTTCTAACTGCTGCAGAATGATAGGGTAAAGACCTGGCCATAAGTCATGTCATATTACATGGGATATGGGTTTCTGCTAAGCTTGTCCATCATATGGCTTCATTACGTCTCCCTCTCTTCATATACAGATGAGGGGGAGGCATTACCTTCCAACCAGTGTCCCTGGGGAGGTGTGTGATTATACATCCTACATGTTCTTCGTTTTTTACGGCACCATTACTCATGGGGGGTGGGAAGCCGGGGGAAGGTTTCCTGTTCATTAGTTTTGACAAAACTGTTATGGGCTTTCCAGACTCGATCATACTGTGTCATCGTTGCCATGCCTGCATCACTAGATCACATCTGTTCCTGAACTGCACTGCAGCAGAGGAATTTATAAAATGGACCACAGCCACTTGATTTTTGTCCAGACTGTGCTGGTGGTGGCACCACTGGGCTTCTGAAAGACAACAGTCAGCGGACACTCCTCGTGACATATCCCAAACTAACATCTGCCACAAGGGGAAGAAGTTTTGAGGGAATGCCATTTTGTCATGTTTCCATATGGATGAGCGTTTCTTTGGGCTTCGCTGTTGGCAGTGGACAAAATCCTTTTTCTAGGAAGCAAGTTACTCAGATCATCGTGACTGAAACACGAGGCAGAATTCAAATACTGGATTTTTGCCTACTTTAGATTAGGGGAAAGAACCGCTATCTGAATAGCTTGCTAGTACTGACATAAAGATGCACAGATATCGATATTTATTGTCTTTGCGATTCTCTATGGTTGCGCCTGGTGTCATTACAAACAGAAGGATTGATTTTCTGGTTAGGTGGTTAAAATTGTGTATTGTAATTGCTGGGATAAAATATACTGACTAGATAAAAATCTTTCTGGCAGTGTGCCTTGTGTTCTAACGTACTCCAGCTGCTAAGAACTGGAAAAAATTATTTCCTATGTGATCAGTATCCTAAAGGATATTTCGCATATATTGTTAGATTCCAAATGTAGATGACTCTTATTTTTTGTAAAGTCATATTAAAACAAATTGTGCTACTCTTTGACCTTTTAATTCCTACATGAAATGTCATTTTTGTGTAGTGCTTCCCTTTGTTCATGTACTCATTATTAGATTCCAGGGGATAGGGGGAAAAGGTAATCAGCTGTTTCAGTCTTGATTAAAGACAGAAGTTTTCTTTCACAGTCGTATAATTTCAAAAATTTGTCCCTTTATTATTTCCAGATGGAAATAAAATTCTATATTGCATTTTTTTCTTCTGAAATATGTAATTATATCTAGTAATGCAAAGCACTTTGTAAAATACAGATATATTTATAAAAAACAGGAAACAGATGTTAAGCTTAGAATGTTGAGACACTGTAAAGTACAATTATGCATTTGCCCATGATGTCCTTCAAGTTCTCTCTGGGATATTAACTAATAGTTTTATTAAGTGGTGAAATCTAGTATTCGGTGTGCAGTCTGTGGTGTGGGAAAATCTGTCAGCATTGACTAAGTATGACTGTAGTGCGTAGCAGTAACTTAATCAAATCTATGTGGTAAAGTAGTTCAGTGTACATTTAGGTGTAGGGAAGATCGAAAGTAAGACTGGAACAATCTTACCTTAAAGTTCTGGGTTGGACTGTGGTATTTATATCTGACCACTTACAAAGTTTGGAAGATTGGTTTATCCAGATTTCTGCAGTAATGATACAAAA
Organism: Aramus guarauna; assembly: GCA_013400195.1. NCBI lineage: Eukaryota > Metazoa > Chordata > Aves > Gruiformes > Aramidae > Aramus > Aramus guarauna. The sequence goes on along the minus strand of VXBL01005082.1, from coordinate 28,705 downwards.
CTTTTGTTTGGTTCATTATTCTGTTTCCTTCTGAACTGCTTACTCTGAGTTTCTGGTTCTAAAAGGTAAATTAAAGAACAGTAGTGGTACTTAAAAAACAAATTACATAGAGACAGTGAGTTGTCAGGTATTTCTGTCTTGTGTTTGTTTGGTTTGTGTTAATAATTTGTATTCTGATAAATTCACCAAGTTACAATTATGATCCTGAAGTTCTTGATGAGAAATCAGTTTATCATTGGGTCCTTTTATTCAGCTCTATGCCTGAAAATACAGGATTATACTCAACTGGACTTCATTACTTAAAATGCATGTAGCGTGTTTTGTGTAGCTTTAGAAAGTCAGCAAAGAAAGGACTTCACAGTAGAAAGAGTTGTTTGCAACCTCCTCTTCTCTAGAAGGAGCTTTGAGTGTCCAGAACGTACCTGAGACCTGTGAGTACAGTAACTAGGCTGTATTAGGCTTTCCAGGTATGTAGTGTGTTGTACATGCATTTCTGATACGTACAACAAGCAATTTACCTTCTAAAGAATGCATATTCTTTGATATCAAGGGACTGATGTGCATCTTTCTAAAACAAAATTAGCAATAAAGTTTTTGAGCTTACTTTCACAGCTCTTACTGCAAACACGGACCTGTAGTGACAGTTGAAAAGTTCCGTTAGTTAATAGCAGGCGTTTTGTGTCCTTTTAGTACAGAACCAAGGGAAATGACTTTAAATGACAGCAATTGTGTTCTTAATCCTAAAAGATATGGACAACAGTGATTGCAGAAGCCATATGATTGATTTTTTCTTTAAATGGGGGTTAGCCAGAAGCAGCAGTTCTGACTAGAGTCTTGTTTAACTATGGCCGCTGAATGCTGTTGGTTTAGTTCCTCTTACAGGAAACATAGTTAAAAGTTCTCTCTTGGTCACGTCCCACTGAAGGAGATCAAATGTGAGACCAGCAGGATTCTGCACATTACCGTAAGATAAACTACTAGTGAGTTTGGGGTTGGTTGGGTGTTTTTTTGAGATCCTCTAGACAGGAAAACACTTTCTAGATTTTAGAATTTGGGTTTCACTTTCCATACTTTGCAGCAAAATTTCCACTTTTAAGGCAAAGAAGAGAGGAAGACACATGAAACCAACATTTTCACATAACTAGAGAATTTCCTAACTTGTGACTTTAAAAAACCAACTTTGTGGTAAAACAAGGTAGTTTCTCATTCTTTGAGATTAAAAAGCAGCTCTTAAAAATATGTCTTGTTTAGTGTGAATGCAAAGGGGAAAGAACAAAATGTTAATTTTTTTTTAATGTAATAACGCTTCTGCTTTTTTGGGATAGAAATCTGGGGGTTTTTTTCCTATCAAATGCTTCTAAGTCTTACAAAAGCTGGAATAAAATAACACTTTTGTAGCTAGAAATTCTAATAAATAGTTTATTACCTTCAAAAAGAATTCACAAAGCAATCACATATTGAAGAGACTGTTATTCAGAAGATGCCAAATTTGAGAGGAGTGAGAAAGAATTAATTTTTTTTTTCTGTGTTGTAGGGCAAGTTATATTTAAGAACTTGGAAGATTCAGAAACATGTTATGAAACTTGACTTTTATTAGTTTCTTGTATCATAAATCTGTTTTTGAAGATTGAATGATGTACTTTGAACGAAGAGATAAGTGGAATAATAGGCTTGCGTTACATAGCTTAGGTTTCAGCCCTTTTGCCATTTCTCATATTTTAGAAACGTATTTTATTACTGATAAGCAAAAAAATTCACAGGTGACTACTACTAGGATGCTTCATATAAGCTACGTTTACAGTATTTTCTAAAGCGTAAAAGAGAAGGAAAGTTTTTCTCATTCTGTTACTTTATTTTACAGAGCTTGTTCTACGACATTTCAATTTGAAAACATATTCTAGCTGAACATCTAAAATTATTAAGGGCCTAGGCAAATGCTTCCATTTGAAATGGGCACGTAACGTTTGTCTGGATGCCTGGTGGCTTTTCCTTTACTCTTTTATTCATGAAGCCAGCTACCTTCAGCTTCCACTGAGAGCCAGGTTCAATGCACACAGCCTTTCTGTGCATCAAACTGTATGCCCTCCATTATCAGTGTAGTTATTACTACAATGTTTAGTTTACACACCTGAGATAGAGTAGATATTCCACTGAATAATATAACCACTTCTCGTAGACAGGAACTTTCAAAACTACTTTCAAAAGTGATTTGAGAGAGTTCAGGTTTTGTACACATATGTTTGTCAGATGAAAGGTGTGTGTTGATTAGAGCAAGAAGAAAAAACGCTCTAAAATCAGTGCTTTTAAAAGGTGGGTACCTGAAAGTTAAAAAGCACAAGCGTGTTTACCTTCTCTTTGAACAATCTAGGCCAACCTTGCAGAAATACCGAGAGAAAATCTAGATGTGTGACTAATATTGCTGATTAATGATCTGGAAAGAATTTGTAAATAGTTGCAACTTAACAACTAAATCTAGCAGCAGTATGTGTTGTCAGACAGGATGTCTATGCTGTCAAAGAAAACAGGAGAAACGGTCTGAGCGAGGCTGCCTGGAGCATGCAGGAGACACGTGGCAGAAGAGCAGGGGGTGCAGCGCTCAGTCCCAGGCACGTCCCGTATGCTCACTGCGCAGGGAGAAAGGGAAAACCTGAAGTGAAAACCTGGCTGTGTGTGTAACATGGTTCTTTGTCCAAGTTCACTTATTTTTTTGCAGGGTAAAGATTAACAGGCCTTCTCGTACCATATTGCACCCAATCTAGATGCTGTTTTGTCTCAACTTTTAAAAATATTTAAACTTTTTTGCTAGACTGTATTTCCTGAATTGTGTAAATACTAAAAGTGAAAGAAATGTGACCAGCATATTCTATTCTCTGTCTCATGTCCCATCACTCTGCCAGGCCTCCATCAGGGTTTGGTTTGGCTTTGATCTGGGGGTTTGTTTGCAGTTTGCTATTACCTTTACTTTGTTTTCTTCTGACCTTTTGTATTTGTACAAAATGTATAACATCCTCTGTCTCTTTTCAAGTTGTCACTCTGCTTTTAGCTGCCCTCTGATTAATTCTATCCATTTTATAGCCAAATACTTTTAATTCCTTGAGTCTTATCTCTGAAATAACACAGGTAATGTATTTCAGACCAGTATTGGAGCAGATTTGCAAATGGCCAGCTTTAAGGGTACTCCAATTAGAGACATTCTCATATCGGTATCTGAGAACTTATTTGACAAGATAGCACCTAACCCTTGCCATCTTCTGAACTTGAAAACAGCCACTGTCTGAAAGCACCAATTTTCACAATACCTTGCTTCTCAGATTTTCTCTTAATTGAACAACCAATACTACATGGAGAATGTCATCCCTGTCTCAAAGGAAATGCAATCCGATAGCTTTCTTACTTTCTTGAAACACAAAATTGCCTCCACTTTCACCTGTCCCTACTGTTTGAAACTGAACCACTGCAACTCAGTATTCTTTGGGTTTCAGAAGTATTACTACTGGTACTTATCCCATATATTAATTTAAAAGAGCATTGTATTGTTTTCATAATGCTTTAAAGCTGTTTTTTCTTTTTTTTTTCTTTTTTCCTTTTTTTTCTTTTTTTTTCTTTTTTTTTTCTTTTTTCTTTTTCTTTTTTTTCTGTGTTTTTTTTTTCCTTAACTCTTAGGAAATGGCGAAGATTCTCAATCATCCAAGAGTATATGCTTTTCTGCACATACCGGTCCAGTCAGCCTCTGACAGTGTGCTCATGGACATGAAAAGAGAATACTGCGTGGCAGACTTCAAACAAGTAGTGGATTTCCTTAAAGAAAAGTAAGTCTACTAATATTTGAGAAAATAACAGTACTGTTTTTTTTGCAATGTCAAGAACATGTGGCTGAAAACAGTTACTTGCAACTTCATCATTAAGATGATGAGCTTGTTTAAGCTTTCAAAGTCTTTGAGTTTTCAGTAAGCCCCTTGATGTGGTTTGCCGCTTTGCTTGAGCTTTTATAAGCATCTTAAATCTCTGCATGACATGCTTTTAATTTGTCCATGTATTCCTAATCTTTTTCAAATAATACATTCTTAAATTATTTTTATGCTTAAACTACTATATATAGAATGCTTGAAGTTAAAGTTATTAATGTTTTCTTTAATGTGGCTTTTGAGCATTGTATACTTTGTGTACTGGAGATGATCCAGCTCCAGCAAATATGAATGGGTTGGTTTGTTGTTGGGATTTTTTTTTTAATGAGAAGTATTTAATGTCCTATAGCTGATGTACATTTCCATTCCTATAGGAATACTCTAATCTTACTTATGGGACTGGTGATTTCTAGGATAATTTTAAAATTATTTCCCTTAACAACAGAGCTAATAGTGAGAAATAAGAGTGTATCATCATGTGTTTACTTATGCTGACCTGAAGATGAAAGTTACATTTACCTGCAAAGCTTTTGTAACTACAAGTAATAATTTCATATCCAAAGAAGTCTTAGCTTTTAAAGTTTAATAGTGACATATTTTGATGGGTGCTTCTGCACTGATTGTCCTAAAAATAAGTGTCTGCAGAATTATTTTTGTCACCTCTTTGTATCCTTTCTCTCTTTACCTGCTTTTTTTGTTGTTTGTGTTTTAATGAATTAAGCCTGGTGGAGTTGTGTCTTTGATTCTTAATTTGCATTAAAATATGTGTACATAAAAAATCAAATTTTCATAAATATTTTCTTAATTAATTTTTCATGAGCATTGAAAAATCCAGCAGTCTAGCTATGTAAAACATGTCATGCAAGAGCTGCATGGGAATTATGATATGTAAGAAAGAAAAGCAAACTGCGACACAACAGAATCTGTTTTGCAAACTGTACATGTAGTTTATAGAACATCCCTATGCATTTGGGACGACTGGTGGAACGGAGATGCTTGTCTTCATACAGGTTGATTGGGCATTCATTTTCCACCCTAAGCAATGCACATGAATTCTTGGCACTTAATTTTCACGTGACTATGGGTCAGTGTTAGTTTTTAATTAACAGATATATTGTATTCCCACATATCTTATGTGAGAACTTTGTCAGTTTGTATCTTAGTTGACTTGAGCTGATTCATTATTCTGTTCAATAGTTTTAGCATTGGCAGCTATTACCATAACAGCAGCTGGATTTTTGATGACCTAGTGTAGCTGGCACATGTTAGGGCATATGGGAATTTATTAAATCATTCAGCTCTTGCACACAGAAAAAGAGTGAATTACTTCGTATCCAAATTTAAAACAGCTGGTCATTGAATATACAGTAATCTATGACATCTTTTTCTGCAGGCTTTTTTGTAGTGAACTTAAACAAGGAAGAAATAATTGGTTTGATGTCTTAATTTTAAATATTAATAAACTTTATTTATCCTGCTTATTAAGAAACGACTGAATTATCTAGTAGTTCCTGTTAGAAAACAGTCTCCAAATATTAAGATGGAAAATTCTTTGTACTATATGGCAGCAGGATGAGGAAGCTATGCAAGGCAGAGAAAATGTTTTGGATATTTGAACATGTGCACATCTGTAAAACTAGTTTGTTTTTTTTTCTTTTGCACTTAAGAGCCTAGTGTCTTCATTTGTAGTCTCTCCTCTGATGGCAGCGGCCAGCTATTACATTCCCATATAGATATTCCCGTAAAGATTTCAGCACAAAGTTTGCCAGGACCTTAACATCACTGCAGACAGCTCCAGAGCCTAGAGCCAGAATAGCTAAAATTAAATGTTTGAACTACTTTAATAGCCAAAAGAGATTATTTCCATGTTCCATTTATCAAACAGGAAAAATAAAACAAAAGTAGAACCCCTTATATCTCCTTTCTCTGTTCCTAGGGCCATAAAGTCATCTAGAAGCTTCCTACACAAAATGTATAGGGTCTTATCAGTAGATTCCAAATGGTGCCTTCGTCTCTAAAACGTGACATCTGCTCTGATAGTATCTACACCTAAAACTCTATTAAACCAATAATCGTATAGGCTGACCTGCTGAAGAATAAAGTCACACATTGAGGAATTATGTTGTTATCAGTTAAGTGCTTAATAACTTGAGTTCAGACATTCTAAGCAAATAAAAATGAAGTACAGCAAGTAAAAAATGAGGGAAAAAGGAGAAGAATGAACCATGTCATCTTTTTAGTTTTGGAATCCCAAAGATACCAAGTGACTCCTGAATCTTTCTTTTCTCAATCAGACCAACAAAACACTTTGGGACTTTTTATTTCCTCCCCAAGGAAGGAGCAAATACCTTTCCTTCCTCTGGAGAGCCAGCAGTGATTGCAGAGGTATCTCCTTCTGAGAGTGGGGATTTATTTGTATCCTGCTGAGCACACAATGCCTTTCAGAGAAGCTAGAGTTCTTCAAAGCAATTACTTTCTGTGTTGAAACTCACTTTCTAAAAAAATGGAGCGTTCTAGACCCTCTGAGACTGTGAAGTTAGACATGTCACTTTTTTCTTCTCTTTGAGGATTATTTCTTCAGGCACGAACCTTAGAAATGAACTTTAAAAATGAATATTGATGTTCTAGTGCAGTCTTTTAGTATGCAACATTTTCGGTTTTTAGAGCCACTCTCCCCAGCCAGGTGACAACATTTTTGGTTTATTATGAAGATCAATAGCAAAATGTAGAGATTGTAAAGCCAGAAACACAAATCCATTAGACTGAAACACTGAACTGCAGGAGTCTAGTTCTATACTTTTTTTAGAAATTCCTTCTTTGATGTTTTGGACATTTTGCACTGAAATTTCAGTGAATTCAAGTATTCAGCAAAATATTGGTACGCAGTTGATAGGTCAATAGCTGATCTACAGGTATAATATGTGTATATACATATTTACTGAGGATTTATTTGTAAACTATTCTAGAGAGCAACAGCATAAAGGAAATGAGCATGCACTGATTAATTTAGAAGTTGTTCCTGTACAACTTGTACATAGACTGTAGGGACTAGGGACTAATGCCCTAGTCTGTAGGGACTAATACAGTAGTCTGGAGGGACTATTTGCAAGACTGGTTCCTGCATGAGTTATTAATTTCAGTGTGTTTGCAACTAAATATAGGATCTTTAGAAATTGCTACTTAGTAAATTTAATGCAGAGACCAATTTAGTCTTGTATCAGAAAGTCTTTTAATTGTGATGCAATTATGTCAAAATGTGAGTTGTTTTTCAAGTGATCTCAATTTTCAAGATTCAGCATAAATTATATTTCTGAAAGGTGATGTTTGTAGTTGCAAAAAGAGCAAGACTGCTTTAATTATCTCAAAGTTTTGAAACTTAATCCCCTGAAATTTACTTTTGCTGATAAAGGCAAACAATTGGAATATATTTTAGTTAAAGAAACCTGAGATCTGAATGTCATATTGTGTAATTGCTTGAATAATCAGCAATGTGACTATATATCCATTAAAAAATCCTTAGACTGGTAATGTGTTTTCCAGATTTCTTGTTTGCTGTTGTTGACCATACTACATTCTCTTACCACTCTGGTTTGTAAAGCAATTATTATGTTCATCAAATGTTCTATTAATCTTTCCCTATTATTGATGCTTGATAAGAGAAATCTAAAACCAAAATCTAAATGAATAAAAAAAAGGAAATTTAGAGCTAGGCTGAAATGCTATACCTTTCTGGTTTGGGAAATGGCATAATGCTGAGGAAAAGCTGAGTTTGTCTTACAGTTTGTTTTTGTTTGTGTTCTGAGATAGAAGCGTAATATTAATTGTGGGTGGCTGCTGCTGTTCACTTGAGATTGTCTCATAATTCATACTGAGCTTTCCAATATCATCTGAAAGCCAGAATACTTGGGCTGCCAGAGGGCAAAGCTGCCGTTCTGTCAGGCAGAAAGTTCTCTCCTTTTTTGCACTATTGCTCTCTTCGCCATTGAAATCAGACCTATTGTAGCAAGTTTGTCCAAGCCTCCCTTACTTTTAATGGTACTCAAGTATCACTTTTTCAGCTAACGTAGATACATAATTGTATGCAGTTGGAAAAAGAAAGTGAAGGTCCAGAAGTAAATGAGTGCATTGGAAGCTTGGAAGGAGATTACTCACTCAGGTGTAAACTTGAATCTTAGTTTCCCAGCAATTACAGACAACTGCTGAACGTCTGCAGAAACTAGAGATACTGTCCAAATTGAGAGAAAGTGTTTCGTAGCCCTCTGGGACAGCTGGCTTCAGGGAGGCTCCCTTCTTCCCTCTTGCTTTACAAGGAGCTAAGCCAAAAAATGGTAGCTTCAGCAGCTTCCTAAGCCACCTCTTAATTCTGTTTTTAAGGACGTTGGGAGATTCAGCAGTGACCGTCTCATGTTTCTTTTGATCAGCCATGACTTTTGTCTCTTTTCTTGCAGTGGCAGCCAGGCTGCATCTGCTTGGATGTTTAGACAGGCTGCTTCAGGGTAAAATAGAGTAGCTGGGAGTGAAGTGGACTCAGCTACTGCCTCCTCCCAATCATGCTGTATATCCATGTTAGTCTTAGCTTTTAGAGCAATATTTGTGTGTCCAAATGAAAATTTTCATAGTCCACTTTCTCGATATTATTTTGTCCAGTATGTTTCAGTATAGCTCTTCATGTCTTTCTGAGCAATTTCATAAGCAGCGATTTCTTTCCCAGGTTCTAGTCTTCTGCTGTGACCTCGTTCTTACTCTGGGCATCAAAACACATACCGTAAAAGCTTATGTGGGTAATTCAGCTGTCTGTCATGATCTCTGTACATGTTTCTCATGCAAGAGAGTATCTTGCTATCCAGAAGTCTTCTGCTTGAAAATTTTCTCTATTTTATAATAGCTAACTTTTGACTGAAATAATGAACAGGGAAGAAATATCTTCCCAAAAGCTTGTTGCTAAATACTGTTCTTTGGATGATCAAGAAAATTCTGAACATTGTAAATAATTTGTAACTGTAATTAATTTTCTTTTGAAAGGTGTCCGTATAGTAAGCTCCTGAATATTAATAAGTCCACATTGAAGGATAAGGGCTAAATGAGTCATCATCAAATTTGCAGCTATTCCTGACAACTTGCAGTTTTGAAACTATCCCAGGCCTTGTGACAGTAGTATTGTCTTTATCACTTTGTCATGTCAGTTATTGAAACTGGAATTTGAAGGCAATGAATAGAATAACTTTAAAATAACCATTTACTATTTTTACATGCAGTCTTGTACTCGCTTTCAAAATGCAGGTAATTATGAAGTAGGTTATAACAGCTCCCTCACTTTTTTTGCAGCATGAATGTGTTTAATTTTCTTTCTGAAAATGCAGTTTTGTTTCTCAGAGATGGACATCGCTGAGCTCGTTTTGCAGATGTGCAAATTGTGGCCCTAACAAACCATGACAAGTCTTTCAGATTTAGGCTTTTTTTAATGGATTTTAGTACATCTGTTCTGTCAGTCTAACTACTGCAAAAGCACATGTCATCTGTTTAAAGTCCTTATGATGTTTTCTGCTAAGAAATTGCTGAGTGTGTTCGGTACTTATCTGTAATTTTATACCTGTCTCTAGACTCTTCTCTTTACTCTGTCTTTTGTCTGCAGTTGGAGTCTGAACTAATCACTTTACGAAATTTATCTTTTGTGTGTGTGTGTGTTTTAAATGAATGGAGAGTTTGCAAAAAGTATTGAATTAGCACCAAAAACTAAAACGTGGGGATTTTTCACCAGACAGACACATTGCAAAAGTAGATTCAAGTTTGTGTCTAAACTTCACCCTAGTGATCAGTGGTGTAGTCTTTGATGGACATCAAACTCCTTTTACCACAAGATTAGTTGTCTTTAGGTGTTGTGAAATTTGAATTTGGGCTTACATAAAGCAGTTGCTAAATTTATAAATCTTTCTGTCTTGCATTTGATTGACAAGGTCACATAAAGAGATATAAGTAGATGAGAGGTTTCAAAGGTGCCGAACACTTGCAGATCCATTCATTTCATTAGTATATTTTGAATATTTAGTGTTCAGCTACCTAAATTTAAAAAGTATGTTTTTCTTTGGTACTGACTGGGGACATACAAACATTAGGCATTCCTTTTTTTTTTTTTTTCCCTACTGTAACATTACCACAGCCAAGCTGAATGTCATTTTAGGAGGGCAATCTTTCCATTTTGGCTTCTACAACACTTCTTTACCCTTCTCTCAGCAAATACTACTGTACCCTCATTTTCTAGCAAGGAAATACACTGAGGAGATTTCCTGGAGGGGAAGTGGAAGGAGGCAAGAAAGGTCGCTTACAAATATCTGCATCTTTTTAATCTCCTGTCTTCCCTGTTCTACAGATTGTTGAATCAGATTTCAGTTAGTTCATGGAGAGACCTCTTACTGCTGTGATTCACACAATTAGATCTGTTGCCACTTTATAAATTACTAGTCATCGTTTTATAGCATAGCCTTTCATGCCCAATGCATCAAGGATATTAGGATTTTCTGGGCTGTAGGCTCTTACTTACTCTGTTGCTTGTACATCCGGATGGCAGCTGCCAGAAACGCGTGCTTTTTTCTACTTTTGGTGGTCTCATGCTTTGTAAAGTACAACTGTTAAACTCTTTCTGTAATAGTGCTGGGGGAAAACATCATTTGCTGGAAGGTGAACTAAAAGCTGCAGCTGAAGTTGGAGGAGTGTGGAAATTGCATTAGATTGTGGTTGTTATTTGTAGAATTTCATTACAGGGACTTTAAAAAAATTCTGTTAATAGCAAGTTAGCTGCGGTCATCTGTTTTGAACCACACGAATGTTTGTCAAGTTCACTTTACAGCCTTCTCTTTCTTATCTATATAAATTATTAAAGTCTTTGGCTGTATGACTGCAAACACCCAGCTTCATCTATGTTAATTATAGCTTGACAGAAGTCTTCTGAAAATACACAGGGTATAGCAAAAATTTTAATGACAGTGTTCTCTTGAAGTTCACATTTTCTTTTTTTAGAATCTTAAGGAGCAACAAAAACCATTTAGCTTGGAATTTCCTACTGGGAACGCTGTTTTGCGTCTTGCTATATGAGTTATTTACTCTAAAGAGTATACAAATAGTGGTGTGATGGGTTCTCTGAAGTTTCAAGGATGTTCTCTTAAATGTAGTTACTTACACATCTAAACCATGTCCCTAAGCACTACATCTACACATCTTTGAAATACCTCCAGGGATGGTGACTCAACCACTTCCCTGGGCAGCCTGGTCCAATGACTGACAATCATTTCGGGGAAATTTTTTTTCCTAATATCCAATCTAAACCTCCTGTGGCACAACCTGAGGCCATTCCTCTTGTCCTATCACTTGTTACTTGGGAGAAGAGACCAACGCTCACCTGGCTGCAGCCTCCTTTGAGGTAGTTGTAGAGAGCAATAAGGTCTCCCCTCAGCCTCCTTTTCTCCAGGCTAAACAACCCCAGTTCCCTCAGCCGCTCCTCATCAGAGTTGCGCTCTAGACCCTTCACCAGCTTCGTTGCCCTTCTCTGGACACGCTCCAGCACCTCCATGTCTTTCTTGTAGTGAGGGGCCCAAACCTGAACACAGTATTCGAGGTGTGGCCTCAACAGGGCCGAGTACAGGGGGGCGATCACTTCCCTAGTCCTGCTGGCCACACCATTCCTGATACAAGCCAGGATGTTGTTGGCCGCCTTGGTCATAGAATCGTAGAATCATAGAATGGTTTGAGTTGGAAGGGACCTTAAAGATCATCTAGTTCCAACTCCCTGCCATGGGCAGGGACACCCTTCACTAGACCAGGTTGCCCAAAGCCTCATCCAACCTGGCCTTGAACACTTCTAGGAAGGGGGCATCCAGAACTTCTCTGGGCAACCTGTTCCAGTGCCTCACCACCCCCACAGTGAAGAATTTCTTCCTCTTTTATAATCTAAATCTACCCTCCTTCAGTTTAAACTCATTGCCCCTTGTCCTGTCACTCCATACCCTTGTAAACAGTCTCTCTGATGAAAGATGAAAACCTTTTTCCTGTAGGCCCTCTTTAGGTACTGGAAGGCTGCTATAAGGGACCAGCTGTCCTTTTCTGCTGGGCAGCTTTCCAGCCACTCTTCCCCAAGCCTGTAGCATTTCTTGGGGTTGTTGTGATCCAAGTGTAGGACCCAGCACGGAGCCTTGTTGAACCTCATACAGTTGGCCTTGGCCCATTGGTCCAGCCTGTCCAGATCCCTCTGCAGATCCTTCCTACTCTTAAGCAGATTAATGCTCCCACACAACTTGTTGTCTGCAAACTTACTGAGGGTACACTTGATCCCCTTATCCAGATCAGTGATAAAGATACTAAAGAGAACTGGACCCAACACTGAGCCCTGGGGAATACCACTTGTGACCAGCCACCAGCTGGATTTAACTCCATTCACCACAACTCTTTGGGCCCATCCATCCAGCCAGTTTTTTACCCAGCAAAGTGTATGCCTATCCAGACCGTGAGCAGCTGGTTTCTCCAGGAGAATGTTGTGGGAAACTATGTCAAGTGCTTTACTTAAATCCAGGTAGACAACATCCACAGCTTTTCCCTCATCCACAAAGCGAGTTGCCTTGTCACAGAAAGAGATCAGGTTAGTCAAGCAGGACCTGTCTTTCATAAACCCATGGTGACTGGGCCTGATCACCTGGTTGTCCTATACGTGTCATATGATGGCACTCAAGATGATCTACTCCATAACCTTCCCTGGCACCGAGGTCGGACTAACAGGCCCAGATGCTCCTTCCGGCCTTTCTTGTAGATGGGCTTCACATTCGCTAACTTCCAGTCAACCAAGACCTCCCCAGTCAGCCAGGGCTGCTGACAAATGATGGGAAGTGGCTTGGTGAACACTTCCACCAGCTCCCTCAGTACCCTTGGGTGGACCCCATCTTGCCCCATAGACTTGTGTGTGTCTAAGTGGTGTAGCAGGTCACTGACCATTTCCCCTTGGATTATGGGGACTTCACTCTGCTTCCTGTCTCTGTCTTCCAGCTCGGGGCTGGGTACCCTGAGAACAACTGGTCTTACTGTTAAAGACTGAGGCAAAAGTGGCCTTAAATACCTCAGTCTTTTCTTCATTCCTTGTCACTATGTTTCCCCCGCATCCAATAAAGGATGGAGATTCTCCTTAGCCCTCCTTTTGTTGCTAATGTAGTTATAGAAATGTTTTTATTGTCTTTTATGGCAGTAGCCAGATTAAGTTCTAGTTGGGTTTTTGTCTTTCTAATTTTCTCCCTGTATAACCTCACGATGTCCTTGTAGTCCTCCTGAGTTGTCTGGCCCTTCTTCCAAAGGTCATAAATTTCCTTTTTTTCCTCAGTTTCAACTAAAGCTCTCTGTTCATGCAGGCTGGTCTTCCCCATGGGCTCGTCTTTTGGCACATGGGGACAGCCTGCTCCTGCACCTTTAGTATTTCTTTCTCAAAGAGTGTCCAGCCTTCCTGGACTCCTTTGCCCTTCAGGACTGCCTCCCAAGGGACTCGGTCAGCCAGGCTCCTCAACAGGCCAAAGTCTGCCCTCTGTGCTTAGTCATGTACCCACAAGAAGAGCTGGGAGTAAAGCCTGTGTAATATTTTTACACTAGGTTATGTTCTTAGTAACTCTGTTTAATATAAAATACAAGCTTTTTATTCCCATAAGATTTTTTGGGTTTTTTTAAACAAATATTTGATGTTTCACTGTTACGCTCAGCCTTGCTTACCCCTTCCTTCCAATCGTTTTTTTTCCAACCAAATGAATTCTCTTTTAAATGAGATTGTAAAATGCATGGGTGTAGAACTGTTCCATAAGGAATGTGATTGAGTCAGCTGGAGGACTACAGAACATGTTGTAGTATGAATATAATAATTAGGGGTAGTACAAAAATGAGAAATACAGAACTGGGTTTAAAAAACCCACAACTCTGATATGTGTGATAAAATAAGGATAAAAGCCCATGAGGGTATCTCTTCCACAGTTCACAGTGCTCATGTTTCAGAAGCTGTCTTAAAGAGGATCATACCTTGTTTGAACAGGAGAGTTGGAGTATCTGTACATGACATGGTAACTGTACCCTTTGTAACAAAGTGGTGTTTGTTTTCTGCATGTGCATACACTACAGCTACAGTATGATACCCAAATTCACAGTAAGAATATGGCTGCAAAGGCCATTTTGCTGTGGCTTACTCTGTTAATGGTTTAGTGGTACATCTGTCAGACTGTTGTTCATGTGCTGAGCACACTTAGCCTGAGGATGCACACATGCAAATACTGAAGTCCAAACTGAGTCACACAATGTGATTTTAGCATAAAGTAATTCTGAAGTTACAGACAGCTTTGAAGATTAGATGGCACCAAATGTAACTTCATCCTATTTATTTTTGGGGAAGGTACTGTTTCGGAAACTATGATTTCAAAATTTCCATGTGGTCCGTAATTTTTTATATGAAGTATCTTCAGCTTCTGGAGCAATTCAGTTCTGCATACTGTCCTGTTTAATCAGGATATGTATGGTGCTCCTCTTTTACAGAATTTTCTTCTAAATAATAAATATATATTTCTGGCGGTAGAGAATCATTATGAGAGGTTGTTGTTTTTTTCTGGCTCTCCTGCTGTTGTTCCACAGATACGGATAGAAATTGGAGGGTGAATCCTGGGAAATGAAGTGTCCAGGATAAGCAGAGCTTGCCGAGTGCAGGCTCAGAGGGCACGCAGGGCTTTTGCACTTTGGGTGCTTTGAAGTCACAGCACCATGATGTTCTGCTTTGGCCAAAGATTGGTTGGAGGAATAGTTTTTGGAATGGTTGCTGGAGACAGAAGATATGCCCCCTTATTAAATGTAAAAATTACTTAGTTTTATTATTATACTTGTCGTAGAAGCTGGCTTTTTTACTAGATATAACTAGTAAAGTTGTTTGGAGTGATACTTTCTGTATTTAGTTGTGGTTAAGCTTTCCTTTTTCTGGGCAGTTTTATCTGCGCTTTTCTTCCGCAAAATCTCAATGGGAGTATTGTTATATGATAGAGTAGGAATTGGCAATGTGACTGCAATTCCCAGTTTCCTAAGTGTGGCAAGATGGTATTTTTTTTCTTCTTCCTTCTTCCCCTGTGGGCATATGAATGTGGTTTTTTGGAAGTAATGATATAAAATCTGTAGTAAGGTTAAAAGGAAGGAATTGTAAACATCACAGAGTTTTAGAAATTAAGTCTTCTATGATTTTTAAATGCTTGAGTTTACTTACTGAGATACTCTTATTACTCTAGTATTTTAAAACAAAGCAGCTGAAATCACTTTGTTTTTTCTGTATAAATATTGTCGTTGTGTTTCAACGCCTGGGTCAGAACTTAGAATGGAATTGGGGGGAGTATAATTTGGTTTTAAAACAATAATAACTTTTATTCATGTTTATTTGCTTAGTAACAGATTTATTTGACATGTAATTCTCAGTTTTAATTTGCCCCTGCGTTTTTAAGCATATCCAAACATATGTTAAGATACTTAAGTATTTTTTGTGTTAGTATGTTAGTACCCGTACAAATCCAAGATGCATCACGTGTACATCTTATGGTGCTCAGATGTGAAAATTCTGATGATGGTATTAAATTTTTAGATTTGGTACATTTTAAAAAATTAAGTATGTTCTTTTATATGTGTACATTTTTCTGATTTTTGGCATAGTACTAAGTAATAAATGAATTCTGTAAGCCATATTAGTTTGGTCATATAGAACAATATGGTACAAAAGAATTTTTGATGAAGGTGGTAGTTGGCCAGCTGATAAGCGCTGATCGAAGTTACACTTCTATCAAGCTTTCAGAGAAAATCCATTGGAAAGAATGATTGAAGAAATAAAAAATGCAATACATCTATAACTGATCAGTACCTTTAATGGTGATTTTCTTTAACCCTAGAATGTTTAAATGAAGAAAACTAGTAAGTGGAAATACACAAAAGTTGTTAAACCTCTTTCAAAGTGGAGTTATACAATTAAAACACCATTGCATGCAAGAGACTTGATTATTCTGCTACCCAGAAATTTTCTGTATACATTCATTTGGGGACTAGGTTACAGATTACTTTGAGTAAGCTCAGTTTTGTATTCATGTGCATCCTTTATTGATCTGTAAATTGTACTCATGAGTTGATGATTCACCACTTAATAATGAGAACAAAATTTATAGCTGTAAACTTCTTATTTATTACACGGCAAAGTAATCACAAACCTGATATTTTAAAAGGTTAGTGCATAAGAGTAGTGGCTATAGCAGATGAAAGTTTAATTTCCACAACTGAATTGCTTATCTCTTGCACTTGGAATTTTTTTGTCTTTATATTTTGCTTTTCATCATGATGTAGAACTCTCATTTTGTTAGCTGTTAAATTACATTATAACAGGAAGATGATATTGCAAATACGGTTGTATGTAAAGGCACAAGAATCAATGTAAATTCTTCTCAATCCACTTACCAGAAAATGGTGATTCAGGTGCAAGTTCAAGCTGGAAAATAAGCTATTGTGTCCAAACACCTTACATTTAGGAGAACATAAAGCCAGAGTGTCTGAATTTCTGGCGAAAATATTTATTGGCAAAACCTAGATGTCAGAGAAATTGTCTTTGGCTTGCTGTGTCAGGTGTCTCCCTGCTTGGCTTTCAAATGAGCTGTGATCCTTAGCAAGGAGAGATGACTTCTGAGATCAGAAAAAGATTCCATACGGACTTGCAGTCAGCTCTGGGGTAATAACTTTTGGACATTACTAACCCCAACAATCAATCTCCTACAAAAAACTTTGCATTAAAAAATACTGATCTCTCTGAACTGTTTATCTCCATTGAAGGATTTTTGTTGATTCAAATTTTCGCACAAGCATTTGACAGCCTTCAATTTATTGACAGAGGGGTAAACACCACAGCTGAAAAATGGGCTGTGTGGTCGTTTGTAGCTCTACTGCTGAATCTGTGTGTGTGTCCCACAGCATCTAGTCACAGTTATTTTTTAGCCCTAGTGCTTGGTGAGGGGAAAGAAATCAACTGTCTTGTCAGGGACTGGCTGTTTCCAAGAGTCTGCAGGGACACAGACAGACAGACTGTGGGTGCAGGTTTGAACAATAGACTGACACAATTCCTCTGCAATAGTGGGATGGCCACTCCCACACTGTTGACTTAAGTTTTTGGGAGTACTTGCCTCACATACTGAATCCTAAAAATTGCTAAGGCAGCCAACTGAACTCTGAACTGTGGCCAGCAAACTATTTTTGCACTTAGTGTATTCTCTTGGACCTCCCCTACCTCTGTTAGACCATACACCTAGCAACACTGGTTATAGCACTGAGCACATAAAGAACCAGACTGCAGTTTCATTTCACCTATAGCTGTCATTCATTGCCACATACTTCAGAATGGAGGGAAATAAAATGCTTGCTTTGCTTAGTTGTGTTAATGTAATTGTGCGATTGTTGACATTGATTCTAAAATCCTAACAGCTGGGGGAAAATGTAACAGTGGCTATTCCTCTTTTTTAAGTATGATTATCATTAAGTATGATACTTTAAAATGTTTATTATTTCAAAACCAGAGCAAGCCAATAGAGTTTCTTTTAAATCTCCTTTTAATCTTTGCGTCCTTCCTGTTTCCTTACCTCTGTGATATCTTCCTTTATATAGTTCTTGTCGTCCTCAGCTGTAGCCACTGCATAGTGTAATATATTTTACAGTCAGCCAAGAAGGATGGCTTGGGAGTTTTGCCACAACAGTATATCAGCTGCTGGGGTCTGCCTATGAATTTGAGCCTGAATCTTACTTTCACCATAGTTTATCATGATCTTATGTGATAATTAGAATAGATGTGAGAATAGGTGAGAGGACGCAGACAGGGGAAAACTGGAATTTAAATACACCAAAGCAGAAAATGCAGATTTTTGTGACTGCATTTAATAAGTACAGCAGATACGCCTTGATTTTGTGTGTGTGTCAGTGTATAAAATGAACACTGTGGGTGCAGCAGTGCATTGTAGTTTAAATGTGGGAGAGAGGTTTACTTTAACCAATGTAGTTATCAGCAGAAATATGTTTAAAAACATTTGTAAATGAAACCCTGTAGGGTAAGGTGACTAATCTAAATTTTGGGCATGATTTTGTGACTTTTATCAGCATTATACTTGAGTGCATGCAATGTTATGTTTTTCCTTAATTTTAGTTAAACATCTAAACATTTGACTGTGGTCACAAATTATGAATTTAAACACAGCAGTCATATTAACTGTGCCTTAAGTTCTAAGACTAGAAGAAGGGGAACATGTTTTGGAAATCTAATCCTCAATGCAGAACTTTAAAAGCTGGCTTGAAATGTTAAAGTATATTTATATCACTAAAATAGATATTACCTGAAATGATTTTCTGTATCTTTCAAACAAGAGGAGATATTTTCTAGCCCTAATTTTCAGAGCACTGTTTTGTAGTGCAAAGCACTATTTCAGCATTGACAGCCTCTTGTAACTGAAACCAAATATCTTTGTCAGTCATTCCACTTCCTAATCAGTGTTGTTCACAAATGCTATAGAGCAGGGGGAAAAGTTTAAAATATTTGACTTTTTAATTTTATTTATCTGCTTTCTTTATACATTTTCATATGTACCCATGCATGCAGATATCGTCTTCCCTTAGTTTTTACGTTAGGGCCTGCACGATGCTATGTATGTACCTGGGAGACTGCTGAGAGTCAAGATTTGTATCTCACATAGCAGAAGGTAATTTTAACCTTGTATTCTCCTATGGGTGTATGCCTTTGGTCCCTGGGCAGTTAACATTAATTAGAAATTAGCAGGGATCAGTTGTGCTTCCCCTGGAGGATCATTTTTAGCACAAATTTAAGATGAAAGAAAATGAGAAGTTGTGTTACTGCCACTCATTTGGATTATTCCCTTACCTCCTTATGATGGTAAATGATCATCAAATACTTGTTAAACTCCTGAACAAAACTATTATGAGATTTGTTGGCATTTTTGAATGTTAACAACTTTGAAGCGTTTTGCTGAAATTTAACTATTTTCATATCTTTTATAGGTGACTTGATATTAACAACTCTCAGAAAATATCTAAACAGAATATAGGTTAAACTTTACTGTTTAATTTTCCATATTTTTTGTATGTCCTAATAAGCAGGACAGTTCTAAATCTGAATACAAGCTGGTTTAGAAACAGGATTGTTCTTCCATTCAGTACATATCTGATTCAGCCCACCTGCTCTAAAAATGGTCACGGGTCATACCTACCAGTGTTCTACCAACTCTTCTGTATATTAGATTTAGCTTTTAACTTGAAGCAGGGTAACTATATATCAATAACAAGACATTAAAAAAATTGGAGCTACAGGCATAAACCCAATTGTTACAAATTGAAACAGTTCCCAAACTATGCATTCACAATAAAAATCAGAAATACAGATATATGGAAAATGTTACATATAATGAAGAGAAGTTTATATGCGTGACAATTCAAAATCCAGTGTACACAGTAAACAAAAGTTATAACGAATGATGTAATTTTACAGTTAGTAACTGATTTTTTGTAAATTTGCCTTTCCAGATCACTCTAGATTTATGACATAGCATATGTCCTTTCTGCAGGAAAAAAAGTCCATATTGCTATTTATCATAACCTACTTTGCTGAACAGAATAGTTCGTGCTTTGCCAGAATATTTCATTTTGCTGTACAAAGAGAATGTCTGAGTTGTCTGGGTTTTGTCTTCAAAAATTTTAAAATTTGATAAAAGATAGGACATGATTGTGTTAAGATTTACGTTACTGATTGGTTTGTGTCTTAAACATGCTATGGAGTTATGTGGTATTAAGTCATAACATGATTTTGTACTGTTGGATACCTAAGATTACTTAGTCATGTTTCCTATAGAATACAAAATTATTTGAGGTATTTTGAGGGTTTTCATCATTATGAGAATAGCAGAAGCTGAAGTCTGTCTTTTAGCATATGTTTTCACAAAATACAGCTTTTACTTGACAGTATTGAAGTGAAGTACAGTAATTATCACATTAAGTGAAATAATCTTTTCATGTTTTCATTAATAATGCAAATAAACTTTTTTTTTTTTCCCAAGGAAAATGTTCAGCTAATTCTTTAGAACAAAAAAATTGTTTCATCGATTGAACTAAAAGTGCATTCAAACTATCATTATGTTAATGCAACAATGAAGTGGCTGGAGATTTGGTTTTAGTTTTTTTTTTGTAGTGTAGCATCTGTAGGGAATATTCTCCAAACCTCCTATCCCTTGCATAGAGTTTGCACAGAAATTAATTGTTCTTTCAATGTGACTTCTGGTCAAGTTAGGACATCCAGCTTTCACTTGTTAACACTGTCACAAAAACTTGTTTCACATTCACTTTAAATCCTCTTCTAGTACTTTTGATGAATTATTTTTAATAGTTTACACTTTAATTTTTAAAGTTCTAGCCTAAGGTTTGTCCTCTGACATGCTGGGGTTTTTAGTTCCTCAAAACAAAAATGTAATTTCTGACCTGGTATAGATTTGTCTTTTCCTATTTGCCTCAAAGTTTTTGGTGGGGGTTTTTTTGGTGTTTTTTTGGGGTTGGTTTTTTTTGTTTGTTTGGGTTTGGGGTTTTTTTTTGTTTTTGTTTTTCATTTTCTGGTGGACATTCCTTTATAAATAAATAAACTGCCTTTACTTTCTGAGACAAAGATGCATTGCATCTAAATAGCCTATCTTTCTGATAATAGACCCCTAAGCCAGAAACTCACAATGGCATCTTCAGACTATTTACTTCCTAACTTCAGTGTATTTTTTGTCAAGGAAATCACTCACAGTCCGAATTCTCAATTACTCCAGTAGTGTCTACATTGACTCCACAGAAAGCCAGCCTTGAGGACTTTGGTGAGGTGCAACCCCAAGGTGCAAGAGTGTGTCCTTCTTATGCAGCTTTCTACCAAGTTCCTGAGGCTTGAAGAAGGCCCAAAGAAAGGTTATTGCAGTGGGAAATGGTATCTTTGTAATTTTGATAAATATTTATAGCCCATGCCTATACTGAGATCCCATTGTTGGACACTACAGGTAACACAAAATGTCCTGGTTTTCGTCTGAGATACGCTTAATTTTTGCAAAAATCTGGGAGGGCACACAGCCAGGACAGCTGACCCAAACTAGCCAAAGGGATATTCCATACCATATGGCATCATGCTCAGTGTATAAGGGGGAGAGTTGGTGGGGAGGAGGGATTGCAGCTTCGGTGCGGGCTGTGCATCGGGTTTTGAGGCAGTGAGCAAATTGCATTGTGTATCACCTGCTTTGTGTGTTCTTTTATAAGTATTGTTGTTGTTATTTCCCTCTCCCTTTGCTATCCTAGTAAACTGTCCTTATCCTAGCCCACGAGTTTTACCTTTTTCTTCTCATTCTTCTCCAAATCCCACCGAGGGGGAGCCAGTGAGCGAGCAACCATGTGGTGCTCAGCTGCCAGCTGGGGCTAAACCATGACAGTCCTTTTTGGCGCCCAGTGTGGTGCACAAAGAGTTGAGATAATGACAGATTTGACCAGAGTGTGTTAAAACAAAGTTGTTATAGGCATTTATTAGTTAAATAGTCACTGGTCACGATGGTGTTTTGTTTGTTCACATGGCTGTGTTATGTCAATCCTTACTTGCTGTATGTATTCCCTGCGGCGCTGTTTATCACCTCTGGGAGAGGGATCGGGATTCT
This sequence comes from Aramus guarauna, assembly GCA_013400195.1. NCBI lineage: Eukaryota > Metazoa > Chordata > Aves > Gruiformes > Aramidae > Aramus > Aramus guarauna. The sequence continues at coordinate 7,065 of VXBL01005082.1, read as the reverse complement.
CATTTTGCTGTACTGTGTAATATCAACTTAATGATAACATCAATGGTCATGAGGTTAAGCTGGTGTTTGTGGCCTTGCTGTCATGTCCATACCTTGGACATCTCTCAGAATTGGTTAATAATCGCACTCAATCTATGGAGAAGACAGGGGAGAGACTTCTTCCTGCTCTTTCACCTCCCTCTTTCCCTTCAGGCTGCTTACAACAGCTTTTGAGAATTTTGAATATCCTTGGGATGTTCAAGTCAGCATGCTGCTATTGCTGTGAATCCTGAATGTGTTCCAGGTCTTGTTTAGGGTAACAAAAAATTGCTTAGAGAATACCACCCAGAGATCTGTCCTGTGGCTGGATGGTCATGGATGGCATGGCATGTGGGAGAATATGGACAGATGTCTAGAGAACTTCTCACCCCCAATGGTTTGGAACTTCACTCCTGAACAACGACAGGACCCTGATGGAGTGGGTAGAGTATTTGAAAAGAAAATGCTGTGGCTATTCCAAAGACACACAACTTACCGCACTGTGCTGGGCCCTGGCCACTATCTACCAAACACTGCTCGACAGTAGGCAGCACCTTTAGGAGGAAGAGAGGGAAGACACTTAGCAGGCACTGTGGCTACTCAAACAGGTGCTGCAGCTGAACCAAAAAAAAAACAAAACAAAAAACCCCACCCGTACCAGTATCAGTCACCCCTATACAGAAGAAGAAATACACAAAAAAATCAGTTTGCTCAGTAAGGGATGACAATGAACCAGGACCATCATGAGAACTGGAGGCAGAGGCAGAACCAGAGGTAATCACCCAATCTCTGTCCCTGAGTGAGCTGCAAGATATGCAAAAAGATTTCAGCCGCCTTTCAGGTGAGCACATCATTACCTGGCTGCTCCAATGCTGTGATAATGGGGCCAGTAGCCTGGAATTAGAGGGGAGGGAAGCCAAGCAGCTGGGATGCCTGTCTAGGGAAGGGGGCATTGACAAGCAATTGGGAAAAAGACACAAGCCCTCAGCCTCTGGAGGTGACTCCTGTCAAGTGTGAAGGAAAGGTATCTCTTCAAAGAAGATGATGTATGTCACCCAGGCAAGTGGACCACCATGGAGTGAGGTATCCAGTACCTGAGGGAATTAGCCATCTGGGAGATGGTTTATTATGACCTGGACAACGCGCAGTTACCCATAGATCCCGAAGAAGTCCAATGCACACAACTCGCGATGCAGAAGTTTGTACAGAGTGCACCATCATCGTATGCCAACTCACTGGCAGTAATAGACTGGAAAGTTGAAGAGGCACCAACAGTGAAGTGGTTGGCCGACTTCTTCAATATGAAGAAAGTCTCTCTTCCTCCCTTGTCTCAGCTGTGGAGAAACTGTCTCAGAAGGTCCAGCAACTTGAAGAGAATATGTCATATTCCCCACCTGTACAGACCACTATCTCAGCTATTAGGAGTAAGTGTTTCTCTGCTCAAGAGAGAGGATATAGAGGATACACACCACGAGGCACCCTGTGTTTTTTTCTGCGTGACCATGGAGGGGACATTAGGAAGTGGGATGGAAACCCTACCTCGACCCTGGAGGCATGGGTATGTCAGTTGCAAGGAAAACAATCACAAAAGGGGATTCTTCCAGGAAAAACGCTGCTCCAGTTTCCAATAGACAGTTCCACAGAACAAGTGGAAGGTCTGATCGTACTTACGATCCTTTTGAAGGGACTTCTAAGTAATTTTTACAAGAACTGAATAACAACTACTATGACCAGGACTAGAAGGGCCCTGCCTCCAGCCAGCTGGAGGAAAGGGACAACCAGGTTTATGGGACTGTGTGAATCCAATGGCCTGGCACATCAGATCCACAAGAGTATAANTGGCTGGAAACATACCCTGTGCCTCATGGCGCTGCCCAGAACACTATCCTGGGTCTTGAAAAGCGAGTCCTGTGGTGATATGGCACCCCAGAAAAAATTGAGTCAGACAACGGGACTCATTTCCGAAACAACCTCACAGACACCTAGGCCAAAGAGCATGGCATTAAGTGGGTGTATCACATCCCCTACCATGCACCAGCCTCTGGGAAAATCAAACAATACAATGGACTGCTAAAGACTACACCGAGAGCAATGAGTGGTGGGACCTTCAAACATTGGGATATACATTTAGCAAAGGCCACCTGGTTAGTTAATTCTAGGAGGTCTACCAATTGAGCTGGCCCTGCCCAATCAAAACCTCCACGTACTGTAGAAGGAGATAAAGTCTCCGTAGTGTGCATGAAGAATATGTTGGGGAAGACAGTCTGGGTTAGCCCTGCTGCAGGCAAGGGTAGACCCATCTGTGGGATTGCTTTTGCTCAGGGACCTGGGTGCAGTTGGTGGGTGATGCGGAAGGATGGGGCAGTTGATGTGTACCTTAAGGGGATTTGATTTTGAGTGAGAATCGCCAGTAAATTAAATTGTATGATATTAATTGCTAAATAATCCTGCCATTGTATGTCATCATTGCTGCAATTGCTGTTTGCCATATCAGCGATATTACAGTAAGAATCACCCAAATTAATGAAGGATAAACTTCGATGAAACTTGGAAACTGTAGGATCAGGGCATGACGTAGATACTATAGAATAAAGGGTGGGTAATGTCTTGGGTTTTGGCTGCAATAGAGTTAGTTTTCACAAGAATCTGGGAGGGGACATAGCCAGGACAGCTGACCCAAACTAGCCAAAGGCGTTTTCCATACCATATGATGTCATGTTCCATATATAAAGGGAGCTGGCTCGGGAGGAGGAGTCGCTGCTCGAGGATGGGCTGGACATCAGGTTTCAGGCAGTGAGCAGATTGTATTGTGTATCACCTATTTTGTATATTTATTCAAAGTATTGTTGTTGTTATTTTTCTCTTCCTTTGCTGTCCTATTAAATTGTCCTTATCCCAACCCACATGTTTTACCTTTTTCTTCCCATTTTTCCTCCCCATCCCACTGGCAGGGAGAGGAGGGAGCAGCCGTGTGGTGTTCAGCTGCCAGCTGGGGCTAAACCATGACACAAAATTACCTTTTTTTAACAAACAAGTTTGTTCTGGAATTATTAGCCGTGATTCTAGTGCACAGGATTTTAAAATCTTATACCTTTCTATCCACCTGTCCACAAGTATAATAGGTTTTAGGCCTTTCAGTATCTTTTTGGGAATTCACTGCTATCATTGTCAGTGAAGATAGCTTATTATTTAGCTGGAGGAAAATGGGATTTATGCTCTAATGGTTGATAGTCCTTTTGTTGTTGTTTTCATAAAGGTAAGGTAGCCCATGTAGCATTTCTGAAGTCCTTTTCCAAGGTGATTTCCAGCTTTCAGTTATCTTAGGAAAGTGAATGTGCCTTGCTTTTTTCCTTAAACTTCATGCTTTCCTTTACAGATGCTTATTTTGTATCCTGCCTGCATTTTACCTTCTGTGTGTTAGGGGAGAACCCGAAAGAGCAATCCCTGAACTCCTTGTATGCAGTGATGAAGAGCTGAGAGAGGTTAGCAGACTCCTCAGTGTCTCACAGTAGATGAAAGGAATATTACAAAGCCACGAATAGGGATCATCTGCTTCTTTAACAGCTCCTTCAGTTAGGCCTTACACAACTTTGCTCTGCATCATGCTTTTGTATTGTTTATGTGCAAAGTGGACACTTGAAGCTTCACTTACATCTTTGCTAAGTGCTACCCTATTAAGAGGCTGCCTAGGAGAAACCTGCATTTGTTACAGCTCTCCTTCCATCTTGGTTCATTTAGACACTCGATGTGCCTTTTTTCAGGCTTCCCGTATTCTTGGGTTACCAACGGTGACTGCAGACAGTCCAGCTGAAGAGGAGCAATTATTTACTTACCCATAACTGTTTTTACTTTGAGATATGCTATCTACACATTTAACCCTTCGATTTAGCTGTGTTTCTCAGAGTTAAGTCTAATCTGTGGATTCTGTCTTTGAGGGGAACTGAGCCACCCCTGTTACTGCATGAACTACTGGCTGAAAGAGGCTGGCCTGAAGGATGTCCCTTTGGATACTGCTGTCATAATAAACATCGTAGTTGAGAGTGCTTGTATATACCACTGTGTGATTACATGTAAATAACTCATCTTCTCTGAAGTGGTGTACAGATAGGTAACTGGTCTTCGTCTTCACCATAGTACATGGCTGCTTTGTTATTTTTTGTTAACACCAATCCAAATGCCAAAGTGATTTTATTTTTTTGTTTTGAATATTCAGTTTTCCCCTAAAGGGTGAAATATTAACATTTAAGCCTATCTTTAGGCTGAAAACAAGTAACTTCTACAAGAAAACACAAGTAACGTGGAAATTGAGAACTGTAAAATGAAACATTTTCAAATTATATTCTTTTCTGCTAAGGTAAAAAGCTATAAAAATCTTTAGTAGGTGCCTAGCTACTGTGTCTTCCACTCAGCTATAAACCCAAGCTACTGAAATCGCTGGAATTTCTGTACTGGCACTGAAACTGGGGAAAGGGAGATGTGAATTATACAGACTTACAATAGATCACAGAGGATGAAACATTTTCCATTAATGGACTCAAAAGTCATATCAATAAATAATTTCTAAAGATATTTATTTTTTTCTACCTACTTAAAACACGTGTGTACCTCCCACTCACATGAAATAAGCATTTTCGGAATGCTGGTACATAGATGCAGCTTTACATTAGTTGCTCAATGTTCTTTTGGTAATAAATGAGCTTAAATTGTCTGAGATACAGCTTGTTTCATCCTCAGTGATCCTAATTTGCCACTTTAAACTTCCTCCATATCTTCTGTTTTTCTCAAAGTAGAAAAGCCAATGTCCATGTTGGGCACACCAAGTTATACCCAGACACTTGATTCAGCTTGGGAATTTATGGTGTTTGCACCAATGTTGTGAATAGTCTGTCTTTCTGCCTAAGAATTCTTCATGTCTCATGTTGCTACTGCAAAGCCAAAAAGGTACTGTTGTGCCTGGCAGGCCTGTGGCAGGTTTTCCAGGTTCTTTAACTAATGCCTAAAGGCCATTGTGCAACATTATGTGATTTGATAGAATTGATTTCAGTAATATGGTCTGAATGCAAACACTCCTGTTTCCACTTAATTGATTCCATTCCATTTTTGTATTCTACTCTCTCTGTATCAGAGTATGCATATTTTACAAACTTATTCATTATATTTAGTAAACTTTAACAAGGAGAGTGCATGGTAACTATTAAACTTATCTTCAGCTTGCAAAATTGAGTATATATAACCACCTTATTCCATTCATGGGAAACATTTTTCAGGTCTTTCAGTATTGGTTTAGTTTAATTCTGCAGCTTAAGCCTCTTCCAGTAGTACCAAGTGAGGGAGAAGTTTGTCAGCACTAGTTCTGGGGAGGTTTTTAACCCCTACAAATTCTAATGTGATTCTCAGAGTAGAATGCTGGGAACCTCAAAAATGGAATTTCTTTCATCTCTCAGTATCACTGTCAAGATACTCTCTCTTTGTTTCTTTGTCTCTCTAGTAATAAAATTTCTCCATTTTTTCCTTTATCAGAACTATTACATTTCATATTTTTGTCTGAGGACATCACTGATGACCTTTTATAATTATATTTTTAGAGGTTTTCAGTTCTGTTCCATCTCTTGTATAACATTTCATCAGTATTGCTTTTTCAACTTTTGCCAACTCTTTGAGGGTTTCCTACAGTTTATCATTTTCCTCAATATAAGACTGATGCCAGTTCTTGAGCAGTTGCCTTACTCCATGCTGGTTCTCATTTCCTTTTCAATAATAATCATCCTGCCTAATCTTCTAATTCTGGGAACCTCAGAGACTCTGTTTGGATCCTTTGACATCATGTGCCAGGTCTTTCTGTATTAGCATTACAAGAGACAAGAATCTCTATTTCCATTAATCTTCAGATATTACTCCTGTGCTTTGAATCAAGTTGGTAAGCCCAATTGGTAGTGATCCTCTCTCTTCTCTAATTACATATATTCATATATGAGAAAATACATTATTCTTCTCAGCTACATCTTTATTTGTCTGCCACTGCTATTAAATTTACCTGAAACCTTATTCCCTAAATAAAATTTTCATATATCACCTATTCCAATTTTAATTCTTTAAATTGGAGAGACATGGATTTGATGGATGGACCAATCATTGGGTAAGGAATTGGCTGGATGGTCATACTCAAAGAGTTGCAGTCCAGAGCTTGATGCCCAAGTGGAGACCAGTGACGAGTGGCGTTCCTCAGGGGTCGGTACTGGGACCGGCACTGTTTAACATCTTTATTGGCAACATGGACAGCGGGATCGAGTGCACCATCAGCAAGTTTGCCAATGACACCAAGCTGTGTGGTATGGTTGACATGCTGGAGGGAAGGGATGCCATCCAGAGGGACCTTGACAGGCTTGAGAGGTGAGCCCATGCAAAACGCATGAAGTTCAACAAGGCCAAGTGCAAGGACCTGTACATGGGTCAGGGAAATCCCAAGCACAGCTACAAGCTGGGAAGACAGTGGATTGAGAGCAACGCTGAGGAGAAGGACTTGGAGGTGTTGGTGGATGAGAAGCTCAACATGAGCTGGCAATGTGCACCTGCAGCCCAGAAAGCCAACCGTGTCCTGGGCTGCATCAAAAGAAGCATGACCAGCAGGTAAAGGGAGGTGATTCTACCCCTCTACTCTGCTCTTCTGAGACCCCACCTGGAGCACTGCGTCCAGCTGTGGGGTCTCCAGTACAAGAAAGAAATGGACCTGTTGGATTGAGTCCAGAGAAGGGACACCAAGATGATCAGACGGCTGGAGCACCTCTCCTATAAAGACAGGCTGAGAGCATTGGGATTATTCTGCCTGGAGAAGACCAGGCTCTGAGCAGACGTATTGGTGGCCTTCCAGTACCTGAAGGGGCCATACAGGAAAGCTGGAAAGAGACTATTTACAAGGGCACGTAGCGACAAGACAAGGGGTAATGGCGGGGAAAGGCTCACCATCCCTACATCACAGTGCCGCCACCTCCCAAGGCAGCAGTCACAATGCATATGATTCAAAAAGGATATCAAGGGCGAAGGCCAGAA
>VXBL01005081.1:1129476-1157201 GCA_013400195.1 Aramus guarauna | reverse complement strand
GGTGGCCTGTAGCAGAGCCCCACCACGATGTCCCGTGCCCCGGCACTCCCTTTAATCCTGACCCATAGGCTCTCGGTCAGCTCCTCCTCCATCCCCAGGTGGAGTTCCATGCACTCCAGCTGGTCGCCGACATAGAGGGTGACACCCCCTCCTTGTCTACCTGCCCGTCCTTTGTAAAGAGCTTGTACCCTTCCATGCCAACAGTCCAGTCATAGGACCTATGCCACCATGTCTCTGTAATGCCAATAGGGTCATGCTATAGTTCAGTAATTTAAGATCACTGTAACTTAGCAAATTCTGATGAGATCCAATGACGTTTTCGTTGGCCTCTTGCACATACGCGTACCTTGCACAGTTTTAATGCAGCTACCTCTTAAATGACAGATGATGGTAAAATTTCATTATTAAAAAATGATTTTTTCTTTTTGCAACCTTTTATTTTCTAGTTTATTGGAAACTGAAATACTCATATTTTCTTTTGCAGAAACTTGTATATGAAGGCAAATAGTGGTCTTGCCTGATCTCAGTAAAGATACTAATGGTTCAATTTTTTGCAATTATTTCAAATTTCTTCTGCAGGTCTAACTGAGACTAGAACTGTATGACAGATAAGTATGCAATCACTACAGACCTTGTATAAATATACTATATTTGAGTTTGAAATACCAGTAAGGGCTCTATTAATATTATTTATAGATACTCATATAGTCTAAAACTGGTTTTTATCTATTGTTTTTATGCAGAAGATGGAGTACCTCGTTCATCTAGATCCATGTCTCTTACTGTTGGAAAGGTATTTTCACAATATAAAAAAAATCAAGCGAACATTTTGTGTAGTGAAATTTCTTTGTCTACGTACATTCAATTTTTTAGTCTGTGTTCAAAACATAGTGTTGGTAAATTCTCGATATTGTTCATGTAATTTAGTGCAAATGCTTTGTAATTTTGGATACATGATTAAGAATTAGTCTGTGCAATAATGATAATGCTTGCTGTGAAGCTATAAATAGTAAAGGGACCTATTTATTTAAGAATAATTTTATTCCAGGCCACATACCTGTGCTCCAGAGAATGGCTGGGGTCCTGTGCTTTATTCCAGATCCCCAGTGAAGAAGCTGAACATGGGATTAAAACTTACTATATGATCAGGGATTCAATGAACATACTGTTTTCATTATCTTAAGAATTATGTCATGATCAGAGTACCTTTAGATGTAAACAGTTATTGTTAAGTGGGGCTTATTTTTCAGTTAGCATCAAAATATCTTGTTTGTTTTGACAAAGCATTCAGAATGAGATATTGTCTCAGATTGTTTTGGCTTGACCAATTAATAACTTTAAAATGGCCAGTGTTCCATATCTGCAAAACTTCCAAGTGCTGGAGATCAAGTTTATTACAAAACTTCCTAAAACAACCAGTGATTTGAGAGCACCAAGTCACAGTGTGACCATTATGAAATCTGGTGGTCAGAGGCATTATATTCAGTCTACTATTTCTTTTCATATTTTTGTTTGCTTGGGTAGTAGTTCTTTAGGTTTAGTTTATTCCTGCCACCTCTGAATGCTGAATAGAAAGAATTAGAGCACAGAGCATGCTGAGGGCAAGACTGAATTTCAGAATGAGAACCAGGTAAGTTGAAACAGAGGTCCAAAAAAAGCTTAAATTTAACAAGAACAAGTAGAAGTCCAAATAATAAAGAGGGACAAACAAATCCCCAAAACACTCACATGGACTGCGTAACATGGCTGCAGACTCTGGAGTGTAGTTTTTCAGGAGCACATTAGATAAACCTCTGTCATTAATGAATAGGTATAGTTGGTTTTGCCTAGAACCACGATCGTGGAGTAGGTGACTCCTTCTATATATTTAGTAAATCTGTGTTTAACTCCTTTCCTACAAAGTTATCTAGAGCATAATCTTAAAAGTATTTGGATATGTAGTAAGATGAAGCTGTTAGATGCTATATGTGCTTGGATATGTATTTTTTTTTACTCAGTGGAAAGTGTAGATTTCACTAAGTGTATATTGTAGGATGAAGTATTTGGCGACTTACCTGATGACAACATGATCTATACTTGAGCTAGAATATCATAGAATCATAGAATGGTTTGGGCTAGCATGTGTTTATCACATAAAGAATTTCCATGGTCTTTGGGAAATGTAAGAAATATCACATGAGGCTAGATAGACATCTAACAAGTTAAGGGTGGGTGAGAAGGCTCTGTTCTTTTGTGGAGGGAGTGGATGTTATTGTTTCTGTCTCTTATGATTTGTAGCTTTTAGAAATAATTAGTGTATCACAGTGGGTACAGTATATCATAATAGGCACATAGGAAGAGAAGAGTTTCATGTATAACTTCATTATTTTCTGGTCATTGTGACACTGGCACTTTTCCCATTGTCATTATTCATCTGGTTTAACCAAAGATAATAACCTCTAATGAGAACTGACAATAACAGCTCAGAACATATCTGTTGTGTGACTTACACTACTGGGTTTTCAGTGTGGAGGGGAAGGAGAGAAGTACAACACCTCTTTTCACACTAAGCACTTGCTATACCAGACAGTACTACAGGAAGTTTTGGGGGAAACCACAGCCCTAACAGCCAGGTATCTTAATTTTGTTCAAACTGTCCTTTCCCCAAGGGACATTAATATACCTCTTTGCCACACCTATTAATTTGTAGAATTGTGCTTCAGCCTATCTTGTTTTATGATAGGAAAAAAAAATGTTGTTTGTCACAGAATATGCCTCGGAGGAGAGTCAGTGTTGCTGTTGTTCCTAAATTTAACTCCTTAAGCATTCCTGGTCAGTCACCAACAGCTTCGCCTATACCTTCAATGCCATCCCTGGTAAGTAATACCCACAGTTTAAAGATATCACTTGTTGTCTAAAATACTTTTGCATTGGGCCAAGCCATAGTTACTAAGAAATGTAAGCCCTTTCATTGGGTTTAATTTGTTTTGGCTCCATCCTAGTGAATAGGATGGACAAAGGTATTTTCTGTTGTGTAAGGGCCACAGGCCTTCAGACTCTACCTCCATAAATGATCACTTTGGACAAAGAGCTGAATAGGGCTAGCTGGTGATTCAGAGGCATTACTTGAGGCAATTTGCCTTTTAATTTTTAGTCACAAACTGGAAAGAAGCAGTAAAAATAGTTGTCCACTGTAGGAGAGACATTTTAGAATCCATAGAAGGTGATTGGACTGCTGCTCTTCATTGCCAAAAAGGCCACTAAACAGAAAAGCATGTTACTAATGTACAGAAACGTATGTGGTACAAATTTAGAAGTTCTGTGATGATCTGGGATTAGTGGAGCTATCATCCTTTGCCTTGGCTTTTTGTTTATAAAATTTTAATAGATAAAATGAGAATCTAATCTGAACCTAATAAATCTATATAAATGCTTTGGAGGAAAACTGCTAGGCATACCAACTGTTCAGAGGTGAGCTAAGATGGCACATAGCCTGAAAATTATGTAGTTTTCTGTTAAAAATGTAGGGCTATTTAAGTGAGGGGTGTGGCTGAGAAGCTAAGTCCATTTTAGTTTTAAGAAAACAATCTGTGCAATTGTGTTATTACGTACTCAGAGTCAATTGTTTCAGGAACCAAGTATGTTTATTTACTGTGATTTATTATGATTTTTTTGTTTAAAGTTTTACATTAAAAACTTAGCTAACAAATTAATGTTCCTAGGATAATATGGAGAGAAGCAATAAAGTAATTTTACTGTTCACTGATCAATATATGAAGAGGAAAGACTTTTCTTGGAAAAAATAAGCAGGGTAGAAGAGAATGTTGCAGAATTCTTCTTGGTGTGCAAGTTCATTGTTTACTGTGGTTAGTAGGAGTAATTTGGAAGCTCCATATTAAAGATACCTTGCTCATGGGTGTGGGGAGAAAACATAAGCAACATATTGACATTGGCATTTTACTGAAGACTCATTTGAAATTAATTCATGGATGTAACATTTATTGCTGTTTTTGGCTTACAGTCTGAATCACCTAGTAATGGAAGGAGCGGTCTAACATCTACTCCTGTTCTGCCAGCACTTTTAGAAAAGTGAGTTTTCTGTAGGTCATCTCATTACCTATTAAATCCTAGTATGAAATGAAAATTATATCATTTCTATCTTTTCTAACAGAAGTTATATCAAGGCATCAGGTATTAAAATTAGTGGCACAATATTGACTTAGGTTGATTCACGATCTGGTAACTGTATTTTACTATGTCACCATCATATTGTTGTTTTGATGCTCAGAGTTTGCAAGCAATATCTCAGAATTAAATCGAGCCTGCTATGATCATTAGAACTCAGGAAGTAAAAAATGCAGTAGAAGACTGTAACGTTTAAACATTTGAGTACCCAGTAATAGAAGTTTGTGTTCTGCCCTTGCCTTTTCAACATGTGGCCAGCTAGTAAGAATCATATTTTGAAATACTATGATATCCAGCATAATTAAGTTTTTTCATTTATATGAATAAACATTATGAAATTTAAAATCATAATTTATCATAATAGTAGATCATAAAAAATTTACAGAAGTCAAAACAATGATTGAATAGTCATTCTTTTTTTAGTATAAAATGAATTGAACATTCAGCTAAATTAAAGCATTAGATTTGAGATTTTAGTTTTAACAACCTGAGACTTTAGTTATAACAGCCAGAAACTTTACATTTTAAAATTAAAAAAATGGAGATACAAAAGAAGAGGGGTTTTTTTTAAGCCTGGTAACAAGCAAATACCTCAATATCTGTATTTTTCTAGTACCTATAAATTGCAAAAATATTTTTCAGTAAAACATTTGTCCTTTTGACTCTATTACTTACCATTAGTAGATATCCTGGCTGGATTAAAGTGTGCTCATGTTATCCATTTTCCATAACAGTTGCATGAGTCATTCCATGGGTTTAAATAGTACTACTTTCAGAGCAAAGTAATAATTATATGGACAAGGAAAGTAAAGAATTGCTCTGCTGGAAAGCATGTGCATCTACGCATATCTGGAAAGAACTCTTAATTTATTCCAGTTGAAATTCATGTACAGACTTGATTTAATTTTATACGAGTCCTTGAAACGTAAAGCCTCTGCAGTAATAGAGTACAAAGATGGGCAATGTGAAAACATGTGAGACTGGGATGAGAACAGGAGGCATACTCAAGCTGTTCTACAAGGTCTTTGTAAACAGTTACCATTATGGATACAGGTACTGTTGCATTTGCAAACCCATCTATGTATATACTTTATTGAGATGTATAATCAGCCTAGAAAGCAAAAATAAAAAATTGTCAGGCACCTTTCCAAATACTTATCTCTTTCAGGAAACATTGCACGTTCTAATGAAGTTTTTTGCTGATGTTTCAGAAGTAAAATTTACTGAAGGGTCACGTTGATTTTGTTGTTGTTAATACTACTACTTCTTTGATTGTTTAGACTTTTTCGATATCACAGTAAAATATCTGCAATATTAATTTAAATGAAAGTTTGTTAGGATGCTTTAAACATGCAAATTAAAAGTTTTAAAATGTGTAGATCTCACATCAGTACAGAATATTGATTTTTCAGGTAGTTCAGATTAGCACTGAGGCAGGACAAAATTTATTTTATGTCTTTGTTTTATCTCTGTGCTTTACTGAGAATGAAAATATGCAACAATTGGGAAAATAAAAAATGTTAACTATGGCACTAGTTGTTACAATTCAACAGAACTCCGCAAAATGTAGACCATCTTTTGAAAGTGTACAGAAATTGTGGGAAAAAAGAAAAAGATAAAGAAAAGAAAAGTCTTACCAATATTTCCCACTGAATCTTAAGAAAACAAATCATGTTATCAAGTAACAGAAGTAGAACTTGAAATTCACATTTGAGCATAAGTATGTATGCTATAGTAATGTAAAATTACATAGTTCAGCACAGTTTTGTATATTTAAGCACTTCAAGCTTATATTAATGATGTGTTTAAAGTCCAAGTGAAAATATTGTCTACTGTTAATATGACTTCTTGAGAGAAAATCCATTGCCCACAGATGGTGTCAATTAGGATGAATTATTCTGCCATTGATTTCAGTGCTAGAAAAATAAGGACTACAAAAAGGGTTAGATTCTAGAAGTTGAACTAGGATCCACTGTTGAGCTTATTAAACCTTGACTTAGATTTGCTAAGTCATGTCTGAATCACTTAAACTCTGTCCCAGACTTAAATAACTAAGGACGGGTGAGCACTGCAGAAAGAGGGCAATATGTAATGGCTTCTCTTTAGGCTAAATGCTCAAAGCTTTTACTTAAGAAAAGTTTTGGTGGCAAAAGCTATGTATGTATTTGTATTTTTTTAACCTGTGCATCAGTTCAGCATATAAAGTCAGCAGAGAGGAGTACCTAAAAGGCAAATAAAAAAAATATTTTGTTAAATTAATATTTCGTATTATTTCTATTATTTTCCTCCGATGTAGCAGGCTGCAATTTCTAAGATGATTTTTAGAAAGCTGAGGGAAATATCTTAAAAAATAGCAAATAAATGCCATGGATAAGCTAGGAAACAAATGCTCTTTTCTTTTTTTTGAAGATGAAACAAAATGCAAGTTTTAATATCTTAGAAACATATTAATTGATGTTCTTAAATTACAAAACTTTAAAACTAAAATTTTGCTTAGTGTTTAATTTTTTTTCTTTTGAAAAACATTTTATTTCTCCAATATACATTAAAGAAGAAAGATCAGGAGTCACAGAACTGTGTGTGATTGGTTTTGTTCAGTAGTGTATTCCAAATACAATACATTTCAGTGGTGTTATTTTCTGTATGTCTATTTCTTTTGTCTTGGCAGTGGGAAGACTAATGGAGAGCCTGACTGTGAAACCTCTACCTCTGTGCTGACACACAGTGGGTTGGAAGAAATCAGTCCTGAAACTAAAGCCAAGATAGAAGAAGAAGCATAAGAAAAGGGGTGGGAATATTTTACTAAATAAATTTATTTACTAAATCTGTAAATATGTACTACCAGATGAGGACATATTTTTATAATGTAATTTTAAATGCAAAATGAGTGACATAATTGATATGAGCTCCTAGAAGATGGTCATAATTGAAGCAACATGGGAAACAGCGTGAGTGAGCTTCACTTCATTTGCATCGTAGCTGTTTACTTTCATCCTTTATTAATGTTAGCCAATCTGTGGGACAGCAGTTATATCAGAGATTCTAAGTTGGATGGGTGTTCTTACGTCAGTAGCGTGCAGCTTCATGATAAAATAATTCAAAACAACTTACTAAAATGTTTATTCTGAAAAGTGTACATAGAAGTGAGTAAAACGTAGGTATCAACTTCTGCAGTAAACTCATGTTGTTTGTGTCACAAAGTGCTTTACACAGCATGTTTTGGGGCAATAAACAGCTTTGGGATCTGTTTCTGAATGTCAAGCAAAGAACTTTGTACTGTACGTGAAGAGTGAGACCAAAATTTTGATCCTCTTCTGCAGAGTCCAACAAGCCATCTGTCTTTAGCGTTGATTTGCACTTACTCTCCAGGAAAAAAATATCTAGAGAGTGTTCAAAATGATTGAAAAATAATAAATACTTACCAACTCCTTTACAATAGACAAAAGCTGTGCTCTGCTGAGGACTATAACCTCTCTTTCAAGATGCTAAATTTGGTAACAGAGCTAATCTAATCCTCTGTTATGGAAAGGTGGCTGTCTGTGTGCCATACTCGTGGTCTTTAGCTAGTTTTTACTCTTATCCGAGTGCTGCAACATTTGTGTTTTATTGCATGTAACAAACCATAAAGCTAATGTTTCATTACATAGGAACAGGTTTATACAGCATGCTAGACTAAGAAAAATGTTTTGTGTGTTAAAGCTATCAGGAAGGCTTGAAGAAAACCAAAGAACTTCAGGAATTGAAGGAAGAAGATGAAGAGACGCCAAAAGAAAGTCATGATGAACATGAAGAAAGTGAAAATGAAGATGAGATAAAAAACCTGAAAAGCAGGTGAGAGAGTGGTGTAATATGTCGATACAAGAGGAGCCACATTTTTTTCTATTTGTGGTACCCAACCAAGTGTTTTATAGTACTAGCTTGATATGTTTTCTTCCAGTCTAGGGAAGCATATTTGAAATAACAGTATTTTCACAGAAAGGTATATTCCAGGATAACATAGTTGCAAAATCCAAAGCTTTCTATTTTGATACTTAAAATTGTATGTTGACATCAAGATGATTCATCTTGATGGGATTTTGTTTTGATTTGAGGTAAAAAGTACTCCACAAAAGTTCTTTAGATGCCAGAATATATCTCTCAGTAGGCATACATTGTCTCATTAAAGTTGTAATTCAGGAATCTGATGCCTGTATTTGTGCCATATGTCATTCCCAAAGGGTCTTCACAGGTGAGTTATCTTCAGTATATCTGCAAGGTGAATGCAGATTAAGACAAACTCCTCACCTATGTATGACTTGGATAGGCAGGTGCCTGCTCCCTCTGGAAGTTGTGTAGATGCAGCAGAACAGCACTATTCTGGAGTTCCTGCTTTTCAGCATAGTGATGTGTTTATTGCATTCATCTGTACCCAAAGGTCTTTGTCTATACTGGGGACTTTTGAATCCTCTGCTTATTGTCTTACCTGAAACATTTGATGCCTAACTGGAAGAAAAAAAAAATCTGAATTTTTCAACTTCTCTTAGAGTTTATTATTGAGTTTGCTTGATGGTTCTACCACCCAATTCAATATACCTGCAATTTCCTACACTTTGAAAGCAGAGAGACTTCTGCATTAGAGAGGAATTGAATGCTGGCCAAAGCAAGTAATATGTCCAGTCCTAGGGCAGAGTGGGGATCCTTACCTTCTCCAGAAGAATTAATTTCCAATCCATAACCATTATGGTTATAAACATCTGTTAATTTGAGATTTCAGCCATGTTCAGAAGGGCAGCCATTTCACTAGCCATGAAACTCTTAGGAAGAAATGTTTACAACATGTTCTAATGTTTAGTTTAGTTGAGCAAGCTATAAACAGTGCAGAATTTTACATCACATCAAGCTCTGAAATTTGCCAGTTGATAGATAGGAGAAATAGAAGTCAAGTTTATGGTCTTCAGCCGTCTTGCAAATATCACCCATATGTGAGTATACAGCTCTTCTTAAAAGAATTTAACAGTCTGATTCTTCTTAGACATGATGTTTGTATTTGGAAGAAAGATGATGTATCATACATCTGTAAAACTTCTCAAATTGAAAAATTTAATATAATAAATTTGCGTATGATTAATATGTAACAGTTTTCTTTTAATTTTACAGCAGACTTGAAGTCATCATTAATTATTTACATATACTGTACCCCAAACTGTGTAAACACTGGAACGTGGTATGGCTTGTAGTGGCTGCAATAATAATTTTCGCTGTGGTGTTGGGAATCTACCATTCATACAACTCCTGTGATGAAAAATCAGAGGGACCTGAAGGGAAGGCCAGCTGTTCTGCTGCCCATCAATATTCCTGGTGGAACTCAGGATTTCAACATGAGCAACGCACTGAATAATAAAGGAACCACCATGTATTTATGGTACCTGAACAAGTATGCATATTAGAACACAGTTGTTAAAGGTAGTGCTTAGTCATCCTTATGATTGTTAAATGTGATCTGTTAGACAAGTGAGTTACTCCACACTGTCAGGTTTGGAAATATATTGTGAACATACCTTGCCAAAAGGACAATCTGATAAATAATCCTGTCTGTCCTCTTATTGTAAATGACTGATACAAATAAAGTAATATTGAATCATGATAAGGTTGTGGCAGTAATCAGCAACCAGCAAGACATTTGAAAGAATGATTTGCACAGGACATCAACATCTCTGCTATGATTTTGAAGAAAATCATGAAACCTGCATTTGCAGTTAGTGCTTTACTTTGCATTTCCTGAATTTCTTGGTGATTGTTGAAATATTAATGGATGGATTTTAAGTCCTTCGGGTTTTAAGAGTCTGATTAATTTCTTATTCATGGTTATTGGGTAGAAATAGAACCTCTTCTATGGAAGGTTAGAATTATGTTATCAGACCAAATGACTTGCTGATAACATAATTTCATAAGAGGATTTATCTGTATGATTATTTAAATGGCATACTAAGTACATGCATAAATGTATTTTATTATATACTTTAAGAATGGGATCACCACTTTTTTAAAATGGAATACACAACAAAACCTGAAATGAGGTGGCACAGTTGATATCGTCAAAGAAATCTGGGAATTTTGGATATCAAAGGGACATGTTTTGCAACAAATTTGTGTATGCCACTGAAAGTCAGTACTGGTTACAGCAAAAAGTAGTTGCTGTCTGGAAGACTAGATATGTTGCCCAAGCCCAAAATACATCAGTCTTGGACATGGGAGGTAATCTTCAATTCTTTAATAAACAAATAAGGTCTTCAAACCTCTGTATACAGGTGATCACACTAAATAGACTCTGCCCTACTGCTAGTACTAAAAATATCTATCCTTTGAGATCTGCACTAGGAACACAGTTCTGCGTACAGCCAAAACCCTACCAGTGCCTAGATGAATCAGGACATGAAAGCAGGGAGGACTTTAAAGAGGTCGCTACATATTTTTAGTACTTCATGTTCAGAATCTGAGTATATGCCAAGTATATAACTGTTCTGATATGCTTTCAAAGCTGAACTATCAGATCCTGGTAGCTTAATCTTTGGGCGCAGATTGTTTGAACAGTTCTGCCTATTTGGGAGATGTGAGTTCTTACACAAGAATGTGAAAGCCTGAAATTTTTAGACAAGCAATTTCAAAATGGTGAAGCCATTGTCTATGAAAAACACCACCACCTAGGGCTGTGAGAGCAAAATGCATGTCATGTAAGGTGTAGCATACGTACCTGCTGAACATCACTTCTGATTGAAGATGAACTATGTCTTTCCACAGCTATAGGCTTGAATCTAACCACAATATCGAAATCAGTGTGACACTCGATTGCACTTGTGTCTTGAATTCTTCTGGTATTTTCTGACTGAATAACAGGTCTGTTTACCAACTGAAGGATAAGTATGTTATGAAGTACTGTAATTTCAGTTCAGATGCAGGTAGTATTGTCTTGTTTTCTTTTGATGTAAACACTGAACCTCAAGCTAACTATCAAAGAAAACAGGTTTCTAACTCAGTCAGAAATTTAATTCACGTATCTGGCACTAGTAACAAATACCCTGCTGGTGAATTTTGTTACATCTTTAGCCACATGTTTCTTAAGAGACATTTATATGGAGAAAGAAAAGAAAAATAAAATTAATCAATTAAGCAAACCACTACCACTTTTTTTGGAGGGCATGGAGTCTATAAGTAGTTGGGAGGTTTGATTTTTATTTTAAAGCATTTATTGAGGAATCGTGTGCTTAAGGAAGTTCAGAAAGGATAATGGGAAAGTGTCATTTGGTCTAAAATTGTAATCGGTAAAGAATAAGACAGAAGAAGGATTCTTGCAAATTACTTGGTATCTGTTTGGTTCAGTTAGAATATCTGAAGAACTACTGTGACATTTTACGTACTTTCAGTATTTGAAGAAACTTGTCAGTTGCTCTTTGAATAGTTCTTTATTAAAATCAGCTTCTTTAACTTAATATTCTTTAGAAATAGTATTTCTAACTTAATAAGGCAATAAAAATTGAAGGTAAATAGTCCTTAAGATTCAGAATCCTCTGTGCCAAAAATTATGGCACATAATTAAATATATGATTGTGGAAATGTTGGGCTGCACTGAGGAAAAATAATTAACAACGCCTGTAATCCAATTAACTTGCTCTTATTTACATCTGCACTAATGTGGGTCCAACACCTTATTTTAAATACACGTAGAAAGTAATTGATATCAGTCGGACTCTTGAACTGCTTAACATTAAGCATGTGCAAAATGGGTTTTTTGGTTGATGGGTTAATGACGTCTCCATCCTCTTGAAATTCAGCACACTGGCTTTTTGTGGACTTAGTGCACAAGGGCGAATTTCCATAAGTAGTTGCACTGATTTGAACTGAACTACTTGCATGTCTAAGGCAAGTTTAATTTAGCCACAAAGTTCTAAATTGTTGTAGGGAATGAACTGAAACAGGCAAGATATTTTAATGGGGATGAAAAGATGAAGATAAAGTTCACAAAAAAAAAAAAAGTTGTTCTTTTTATAACTACTTTGAGCAAACTGTCCACTAAAAATAATGAACCACAATGACTAACAGCACATTAAATATTTTTGCTTATATTTTTCAGTTAGTTAATGAAGACACCTTTTTTAAATAGGAAACTAGATTGAGCTCAAAAACTATTCTAAATGTAATTTTATCTGTTGGATACTAGTTTGCTTTATCTGGAAAAACCCCCAACCTCTTCTATGTTCAAAGATCACATCAGATAACAAGAAATAGATCTATTATTTATGCTTTTAACACTGAAATAGCTTTCTTGAGGTGCAATATTTATTTTTTGGCTTTAACAAGACACGTTTATTGTTTTTCCTGCACAGCACAGATGTTTCTAGTAAAAGGAATTTTAAAAGGGCACTATTTTTGTGTATCATATTTAAATTTGTAATATTGTAAGATTTTGCACAAGTGTGCTGGTATTGTACTGTATAGTATCACATACTTGAGTTTTGAAATAAAAGTATAGTTTCAAAGTCCTCAATGTTGCTACCCTAAAGGTTTGTTTTTTACTTTGCGCTCTGTCTGCATATTAGTGGCTATGTTCTTATGAAATATATACTGCCTTGTCTATTCTGCGTAATGTAGTGCCATGTTACACATACCAAAGGTCTTGTTCTTAGTCTTTCAGTTCTTCAGGAAAATGATGTAGAAGAAGCAAGCAAACTTCTGTTTCAATAGAGAAAGGGTTTGTTAGCAGGGTCACCCCTGTCATACCCTAGAAACAAGATGAGAGAGGAAACTGAAATATCCTGGAGAGAGTTTAACTCCTGCTTCAGAGGGAGGCTGCCTGTCACTGAGGAGGTTGAACACGGAAAGCCACAAGGGAGACTGTAACCAAAGGAGACTGAGTGAAAGGTTAGGATTCTTTATTTGCTTTGTGTTCTTGTAGGCTTGGGAGGTCTGGAAAGCCTGGGCTCTGCGAGAGCTAAACTGCCAGACCAGCAGGAAGGAGACAACGCTCAATTTCCACAAAGAACAGAAATGTCACTTCTGGATCTCTGATGGTCTCTATTAGGAAGAAAAACTTAGGGACAGCGACAACCTTGAAAAAGGAATGACTGTTATCAGGAAAAGACCCTGATATTTGTGTTTTCCACATCAACATTTTTTTTCTTTTTGTTTCCTCACCTGTTGTTCAGGCTTCAAGGTTCCTTTAGAAATGATTGTAGAGAACAGTGAAGTCTCTTCTCCCATATCAAAAGTTTTCTGTTTAGCAATCCTCATCAGCATTTTAAAACATGCTGGCATGAGATGCTGGGATTTTTCCTTATAGGTTACTATAAGGATTTAGGTTAAATGCTAATTAAACATTCAGCTTAAGGCTACTTTTTTTTCACCACGCAAGTTAGGATGAAGACCCACAAACAGGTTAAAGACCTTTTGTGCTGTTACAGTCCAGGTAAGTGATCTTCCACACAGTTTTGGAACAGCTGAAATATGAAAAGGAAGAAACTGAGCAAAAAAAGAAAAGTTACTTCAGTTTCATTTCATCACTCTAAAATTCTTTTCTCCCTCTCCTAATCTGTAGTTTGCCCTTACAAAACCATGTGATGGAGCTTATATTTTTGTTTGCTGTTTATCTCACTTTTCCAGCTAAAGATCATACTAAATATCAATAATGTGGACAGAGTGTGACTAGAGGAACTTTGCCACAGTGAGGATAATAGGCACCAAGTGTTAAAAATTGGAAGGACATTTAGCATGCAATTTAAAAATGTCTTTCTTCAAAAACCCAACTTTTTATTAATTTTCATGGTAGGAAATATTTAGCAGGTCAAGGTAAGAATGGAGATGGTAAGATTTTGCATAATGTTCTCCGTGTTTTACAGCCACAGTCTACTAGTCCATGAGAGCTACAGAGTAAGTTAGTTTTTGCTCCTACATTGTGAATGCGAGTGAATCCACATTGAAATTGCTTTAGTGAGACTAAGTCCAATTACAGTATTTCCAATTGCCATTGCTTTGTAGAGGCAGGTATATACAGCACAACAAAGGAGTGCATAGAAATTGGAACAAGAAATTTGTC
Organism: Aramus guarauna; assembly: GCA_013400195.1. Classification (NCBI taxonomy): domain Eukaryota; kingdom Metazoa; phylum Chordata; class Aves; order Gruiformes; family Aramidae; genus Aramus; species Aramus guarauna. The sequence goes on along the minus strand of VXBL01005081.1, from coordinate 1,142,971 downwards.
TTAAGATCTCAAGGAACTTTACAAACATTCAGTTCCAAAACACAGCACAAACACAACCCCAGCTTCAGTTCTTTATTGCTAATGGAGACATCATTTCATTAACCCCAGCATTCTTCACTCAGCCCTGTAGATGCCTGTCTATGTTATAGTAAACCCATAACTGTATTGTGTGCTGCTGTAAGAGATTGGACCTGTGCCCAGTTAAAAGATAATTCTATCTTAATGCATTAAGTGGGAACTTTCCACAATGCACACCGCAGTTTAAAGACATAGCTACTGTTACGCTTGTGTTTACAGGACACAGCATGGGGATGTAGGACACCTAAAAGGTTGCTGAATCACAAACTGAACACAATGTAATAAATCCATCCTGTTGCAAAAAAAAAAAAAAAGGCTCATACCATTCTGAACTGCATAAGCAGGGAAAGTAAGTTATATTAATCAGCATTGGTCAGACCTCAGCTAGAGAGAAAGAGTGGGCAAGTTGGGGTTTCTTTTCTAAAAGAAAAGTAGGAGCAGAGGCATAAGTCTTTAATACATAAGAGTGTTGCAAAAAGTAAGGGAATAAACTATTTTCCATGTCTGTTTCCAACAGGAAAAGAACTAATAGGTTTACACCACAGTACAGGTAAGTCAGTGTAGACTAGGGAAAACTTAACAGTAAAGGACAGTGAAGCACTAGATAGAGTGTTTGAGGAAATGTTAGGAATTTGTCACTGGAAGTCTTTAGGAACAGGTTAGACAAACATTTGTCAGGAATAACATAAATACAGCTGATCCTACTGACAGTAAAGAGAACTAGCTGATCTCTTGAACTCCATTCCTGCTCTATGTTTGTTGGAATTGCTGGGGGAAAAAAAAAAAAAAAAATCTTTGCTAAGACTTCCTGAAGATTTTTTTAAGTTATAGCTGTAAGGATCATCTGTGTTTTGAATCAGTCTATTGAAATCACTGTTTTTTGGAACTTCACAAAAGGCAGCAGTAAAGGGACTGGCTCCCACCTATGTCCCTACAGTCTCACAAGGAATCTCATTTACAGTAGACTATCTAGAAATATGTGCAAAACTAAGGGTCATATTATCTATATATATGTGTGTTATGGTACTTGTTTTTGCATTGGAACTGTAAGGCAAAGGAAGGTAGAAGTACTTCATCAAGACAAATAAGACAGTGGGGGAATCGATGCCCTTCCAATTCCAAAAGAAAAATCCTGCCTGGCATGCTGTAATACAATAGAGAATTCATTTTATTTACCAGATGAATAGACAACATGAGTAATGAGCTGATAATCAGTAAAACAGGAAAAAACAGCAAAAGAAAAAATTCTTTCAAAGGGTTTACTGACTTAGCAATCTAACAGTCTTATCTCCCTTCCTCAGATGTGTTTTCTGAGTCAGCAGTTGTTAAATTTTCCAGCAAACCCTACATGAAAGAAAGTGTAAAGGGTGATTAGGGATTTCCAGTCAGTGACCTCACCTTTGAGTGGGACAGTCAACACATTTGCTCTGACATTCTTTCTATGAAGCAGTGCAGTGACAGCTGAAGTTGCTTTCAAGAAATCATCTCAAAGGTGGTCTCACAGTATCCAATGCCTTAACTTTTCTTAGTACAGGAGACAAATCACCTTGAATTTCTTAATTTTCCGAGTTGGTGATAATGGCAACTAATTTTGGAGTTACCTCAGCAGTCTTTTCCATCTGGCTTATGACATTCATGGCTCAAAATTACTTTATAACAGGTATGTAAAGTTCCACTTTTAAAGTCTCCTAGTTGCACTAAAGTACTTGAAACTATTAGTTGAAGTAAAGTACTTGAAAAAGTAGCTAGATTTGCAAACAAAAATGGGGGGAAGGGAGCATATGTAAATGTGTTTCTGGCATAGGAAACCAGAGTTTTGAGAACACAGTGCAAGGAAAACTACCCTAGCATATAGGGGAACTCTTTCATTGTTAGTCTAATTTAATTGTCTAAATGCTGTAGAATTATTGTCTAAATGCTACAGAACTGCATGTTTTAAAGTTTTGCTATTGCATTTAGGATTAAGTTCAGATCTATTGAAATGTGATTTTATTTCGTATTATTTAAAATACCACAGCAAACAGTTTTGTACAATCCTCAGAGAGGAAAACATGCATGAAAACAGTTCTGGGTCTCCATAATAAAATGCCATTTTTAATGCAAAGTATTTTGCTCTGATTTGTCAATGTCCTGACGCCGTCTTGATTTGCAACATTGGAAGAAATGTGTGGCAGGGATCTTGAAGTTCACCTCCAGGGCAGTCATGCCTGTCTCGGTTAATACAGTGTAAAAGTTCTTATTTTATGTAAACTATCTGTTTGAAAAAAATAACATAGAAAATTGCCAATATCAACTTTATCGCACAGTTCTTAGATAATCCTCCTCCCTCAAACATTATTATATGAACCTATTTTTTCAATCAGGGTCATATAATACTTCTTTCTTCTATATGTTAGTGAAATCTGAATGACTTCTTCAAATTCTGTAATCAACTTGACACAATCCGTTCTAACTGCAGGAGCTACTAGGATATCTGCAGATACTCAGTGTACATCAGATGTTTCACTGTAATTTTCAAGAAGTGCATGTTCTACCTATGTAAAAGAACATAAACATTTGTTGCAGACAATTGATTTTCTTATCCACTGAAAGGCTTCTGAAGGAAACCTGGACTGAGTTAATTAGATGTTCAGCTCAAGTCCTGTTGAAATTCCACAGGATTGGAGTACCTAAAAACAGTAGTCTCCTCCAGCAATCCCAACCACTGAATAATTTTCACTGGGGAAATGGAGAGTTTGAGTCTTAGTTCCCCTCCAATCCTCCCTTGGGGTACCTACTCATGCTTATTGATCCAAAAGTTCCAGTTAAGCTCAGGGCTGATCTCCAGCTGTGTCTTTGATCTGTGTTGTAGCATGCCCTGGCCCTTCCTGTAGTGACTTACTGGCTGGGCTTCATGGATGGACCCTGGTAGGTAGTTGTAGGTAGCATTGTCTCCAGAATGGACTTCAGGCATGTGTTATAGGTAGCACCATCTTCTGCTGTTCCCAAATGGACTTTCTGAATGAACCCTGCACCTGACTCATTGTCTTGGTCTCTCTGGGGCTGCCAGTGAAACCCCTCACTGTCACCACTGTGGTCCTAGGAGTTCAGGTGCTGTGGGACTGCGCCGTGGTTGGTGAGGGCACTGTCCTGCCTGTACTGCAGTCACGCTCAGCTCCTGGCTCTTCTTTCCTTGTGGAACAGCCTTATTCTTGCTGTTTCCTGACAACAGCAGTGAAAGGAAACTCTAATAAATCAGAGTGAAGACTTGGGGCAAGGCAAAGAGATAGAAATAGCTTTCCCCCCAAAAGCAAGAGAACTGATACACAATAGAGCCAATATCCATACCTTACAAAAATGGAACCATTTTCTTCCTGTCCTATGACAACTTTGTCTTCTTGTGAGATTCTTCTGCCTAGGTGTTCCCACCTTTCCCAGTAAAACAGATTTCTCATACAAGACCTAACTACTGAGGAAAATGTCCCATTATCAGGAGGTTAACTAAATAGAGCAAAGCTTAAAGTACAGCCATGTGCAGCTTGTAGACCAAAAAGGATAATATGCTTCTGACGGACTACTCTGTCTCCTGTACAAACTTAGTCATCTTTAGAACAGAGTTCAGAGGTGATTTAAGTGATGAAAAGACCTGAAGAGGCTACTATTCTCTTTCTGGATTTCTTCCTCACACTGTAAAACCATCTGGAATTTAGACTGAAGCTGATAACTTTTCCAAAAATTTTCTCTTACTTCACCATTTTGTTTTAAAAGGCTTATTGAATTCTAAGGTACAACTTTGGTCCATGTCCTACAGCCACTTTTCTTATCACTTAGGAATTTTCTGGTACTGAATTTTTATATTGTGCTATGTGTCTATCATGCCATTCCATGTAAAAAATATTTGTCCTGTAATTGAATGACTAAAGACTGTAACAGTTTACAAGGTTTCAGCAAATTCTATTCAGTCAGCTGTTCAGCTTTATTTGAAATTTGTAAGGTTGGCCATTGAGACACTTTCATTCTCAAGATTACATTTTTAAAAAAAGTTGTATTAGTTCAAATCTAAAGATAGAAAAATAATTGAGTAACTAAGCAATAAGAGTAAGAGGGAAGTCTGAGCATAAAAAATAGTAAGGGGAGAAAGGAATTAGACATAAACCCTAGAGGAGGAATGGGGTCTTGAAAATTAGGGAAGAGGAATTGTGGGATGTGCCTCAGCAGCTGAGACAGGGAGTTACTCAGGAAATCAGAAACAATTCTCAAGAGGACCATGAGAGTTGCCAGTTAGCAAAAGAGAATAAAGAAAATATAATATTGGAATACCTCTCTGACACAGAAGTACTTTGGCCAAAATGAAGACATACAAGAGGACATTCATGAAGTCAGGCTGGCTGAAAGGAAGAAAGATATGAATCATCTTCACACCAGGACTACTTGGATAGATTTGAGGTCCTTGATACCTCTGCACACATCTTTACTGAGTAACTAGGCATGCAATATGTTTGCATCCTCATGCAATACGTTTGGGCTGCTCTTATGTTCAAGTCAGGGCTGTATGTAGCCACGATTTGGCTATGGGGACTGCTTGTGTGTTCAGTGGCTCATCTGCCATGTGACTGGGTCTACACCATACCAGGAAGTGCTAATGGGAGGCCACAGCCAAGATAAATCCACCTAATTCAATGATTGCTCTACCAAACATTTAAGTCCAAGTAAACTAAAAGTAAGGACAGCAGAAACATATCTTTGACCAGAAGCAGTTTCCAACCCCACCATACCCAGTGGGAGCAGGAGTGAAAAGCCTGCCTTCTTTGGGCACTCCACACAAGCTTAGTCATCTTTTTATCCCCTTCTCATCGTGGGAGTGGCTTGGCTGCTCATCTTTTCATTCATAAAATTCAATTTAACCTCTGTTGCTAAGAAATCATGTGGTGGATCTGCAGGCATCACTTCATCCTGCCTTGAGAGTTTGTGGATTGCCTGTATTCTGATGCATAGATTTTATGAAGTATTCATTAGTGTACATACCTGGTGGGCACACAGTCTGAAAAGCATATTGAGCGTGGAAGTAACACCTATGGCTGTTGGTTACCTGAAATGTTTGCAATGAAACGTTGAAATGTTTCATTTAATATGGCATCCATTGCACGTAACTCAAAAAAAAATCTTTTTTACAGCATATGTTTCTGGTGGAGGCAAAACAGTAATATCCTTTCTCCTCTGTGTCAAATCCTGAATTCTGTCCTATGTCCTTAACACAGGCTAAGAAAGTAGAACAGAGGTAATCAGACCTAAGCTATGTCTTTCCTGGTGCAGCTGTCATGGATAATGTGCCAGCTGTGGCTATCTAAAAAGCTGGATGAATGGCCTATGGAGGACGAATGGGGAAAAGTGTCATAAATTCACCTGGCCTAACCCCTCTGTTCCTGCTGCCTGCCAGCTACTCAGTAAATTGAACACTTGACAGTGGCTGCGGGGTGGAAGCATCATGCCAAGCTAGGGGAAAAAAAAAAAAAAGATGAGGATAAATAAGGAACATAAGGAATAATAAAATCTTTATAGGCATATTTTCTTATTGGGATATTAATTCCATGAAAAAATATGTATAATACCTTTGATAGAACTCACATTGGTTAAGAATGGTGTACTGACAGAATCAGTGCCTCAGTGCAGCTTTTAATTTTATCATTTTAACTTTAAAAAAAGAAAAAAAACCCTGTCTGATTATTCTTCCCATTTTGCGTTAATAAGTATAACAAATAAGAATGTCTTTAGTAAGAAATTGACTCCAGGTAATGACTCAAATGCCATCTGTATGTGCATTTAGTCTAATAACAGCCAAACCTCTTGAAATTCTTGACTAATTTGTTAGAACATATGTTCTATTTTTAAAGTATAACTTTTTGCTAGAAATTAGTTTTCTGGTATCCTCAAGCTAGAAACATTAAACAATGTTCAATTCAGTTGAATGTGATGTTAAATTCTTTATGAGGAATAAATGTTAATATTCAGATACTAACCTTGAATATTTATGTCTAAATTACAGGTTCCATTATTCTACCTTGCAGGATCACAGGTGTAGGACTTTATCTTGAGGAGAAAGTGAATTTCTCAGAAGCAAGTAATGCATGTAATCAACTGAATCTACAATTGGCAAGTAAAGACCAAGTTGAAAAGGCTTTGAAACATGGCTTTGAAACGTGCAGGTATATGACATCAGTTAGTGTCTCATTACCTTTAGTGAACCTCTTTACACACATCTGAGGCTGGTGATAAATCTAACACTAAAAGGACTGATGCTTTTTATTGTAGCTATGGATGGGTGAAAGATAGATTTGTTGTCATTCCTCGGATAACATCCAACAAGAAATGTGGTAAGGGCAATGTTGGACTAGTGGAATGGCATGCTGAACACTTTAAAACATTTAAGGTTTACTGCTTCAATTCCTCAGGTATGTAAGCATGACAACTACATTTTTGTGTTTTGGTTTGTTTTTATTGTTGTTTTTTTTTTTTATATCTGCATGGAAAAATCATAGCAAATGAGTGAGTTCTTTTAATTTGCTGGCCTTTTCCCCCAGTCTTAAATGTTGTCAAGCTGTATTTAGCTCTGAAAGGGAAAAAAAGCTTTGAAGAAATAGAAAAGGTCGATTCAATTAATCTGAATTAATAATTTGGTGCTGCCATGAAAGCTCTTGACTTGCTTTTACTATTCTGTAATGTCCACACAATATTCTTAATATGTTTTGATTATTTAGGCACATTAATTTGAAAGACAGTGAATCAAATCTTTAACCAGTGTATCTGTGTGTGGTGTGTATTTTCTTGCAAAAAGACCAACAGTGAGGTACTTCAGGAAAAGTTGGATGTTTTTTGAGAAAAGGAAATGTATCCATGGAACTAAACTAAAATGTAAGTTATAACAGCTGGGACACCATAAAATTAACTAGATTCCCAATCTGTTATCAGTAAAATCAAACAGCTTCCTTTAATGTGCATCATTCTATGTGTGAAAAGACCTGTCCTTCCCCTCATTCTTGACTCCATTCCCAGATTGAAGATACAACAGTGGAACTAACTTGTAAGTTAGATCTTCTCAGCACAATAGATCAATATGGTTTCTTAATGACTTCTGTGGTATTAACGAAAATAAATATTTAACTAGAGTCATTGTGTTCCTGCTAGTGACCCATATGTATGGTTATTATGTAACAACTATCCCAATAATTAGATAATGTGCAGGATCAATAAATTATTTCTAATCAGTGCCTTGACCTTGCCAATGAGTTTTAGATAACAAGAGCAAGAGATTATGTTCAAAATCCTGAAATTTTTCAGGAAAGATGCATGAATAAGGGTTGGGAAGAGCAGGAGAAAGATGAATAGGTAAGATGTGCTGATGTAAAGATATAAAGACCTAAGGCCATGTCTGGTGACTGCACGTTGGAGCTTACAAAGAGACTGACAATAAAGCTGTTAGGGAGAAGGCTGTGCCTTCAGCAGTGAGACTTTGTTCATGATCCTGGGCCATTTTAGTGAAGGAGGGTAGGTAATCTAAGTAGTTGGCTTGCAAAGCATCTGACTGCTGATAAGAAAGGACTGCAGAGAGAAAGCACCATTAAAAATTGACTTATCGCCTAACCTGTTAAGTTAAAAACGACATGATTGGGCTAACTTAGTTTTTCTCTACAGTCCATAGTTTTTATTGATGAATGCATAGGTGAATTAGTACTAAGGCAACATGCTCTGGAAGAAGCTGCTCCTATTGGTGGTTATTTCTTCTATTCCTATGCAACATGGTGTTTCAGCGCATGAAACGTGCTGCATCAGAAATGTCGGGTAACGACAAAGCAAATTACTTGCTTTGTTTAGCTTTAATTCAAAAAACTTATACTGTTACACTATGTGAAGAAAGTTAAGCTTGCTGAATAGTTAGAAACTAACTTATAGTTATGTATATTTAACATTGGGATGATTTTGCATTTCTTTATCTTAATTGCCAAACTGTTGCCTGTTCTATAAATTTCAAAATATTTGGCAGAAGCTCATTCCGTCAATTTTCTTTGTGCCAAAGAAATGCCAAAATTGCTTAAACTGTAGTGGAAAAAGTAAAAAGTTGCTGCCATTTAGCTTTTCATTCTGTGAATGTAACTGCGTCATCAGACTTCCCACGGGGATTTATTTGGAGAACAGTACATACGTCGTTTCCCTGTTATTTATGTTGTAATCTGCTTGTTACTTTAGTGAAATTTTTATAGCTTTACAGAATATAGAACTTCACTAGAAAAGAAGAATTTTCACATTTTCACATGAACGTGATTCAGAACTCAGCTTTTCCATTTACATAGAAAAATCCACTTGCATCCACATTTTTATGTAGACAACATTCACACCATTTAAATAACTTCATTTCTGAGTGTGCCTGGGGTTTGTTTCTTTGTAGCCCCCATTAGAATCATGTCACTTTTTCATCTCACACTGGTGCCTGCTTTACCCGAAAGTTTTATGAGCTATTTTTGTTTCCTGGAAATCAAAGGAGTGTTCCAAGTATCAACAGTGCATGCATATGTTTTGAACATATACATAATACAATAGAAATAATTTTTAATCTTGGGTCTGCGGTTAGGTGTCCTGCTCTGCAGGAGGTCATATTATTGGTTTTTTATATGCATTATTATTCTAAATATATTTCAGGAGGAACCTTGTCATTGGTATGTAATTATAAAATGAGCATCACACTTGCTCAAAAAAGTATTTAATTACGTGAGTAATGATAAAAGGCGCGTAATCTGGGTTGTAGCCACACATTTGAAATAGGTGTGCCTGATTTGGATAAGTCTTTTGTGAATAAACAAATAATAATTTCCAGAAGGGAATGACTGAGGAACAATTTCTATAAACATGTGTGTACCCTAAGTACAAAAATAACATGCAACACAACTCTTATCTATTTCCTTTCCCTGCTGCAGATGTTCAGATTGATTCGTGTAAACCAGATCCAACTACAACCATACTACCTTCATCAAGCACACCAACGGACTTAACTGCACATTCAGGCTACGATTTGACTGACAGCATCACAGCAGTGCCCAATGTGACTGAGTCAGAACAATCCCTGAAAAATATAAAATTTCGTGTAATATGTATAACTGAAACTATATTACCGACAGAGGGGACTACTACAAAAATGCCAGAGGAATACTCACTGACTGACTCTTCTAGAAACACTTCCCAAGCTGCCTTTAAGAACGATGCCATTGTCTTTGGAGGTAAAGGCCATATGTGGTAGCTATTTAATCAGAGGAGCTACTTATATAGAAGTTAGTAGTAAAACTGTTTACCGCTATTTTTGTTGGCTGCTCTAGCATCCATTTTGATATAGCTGAACCTGGAGGCAGAATACGAGTGTTATGGTTTTGCAGAAACAAAGTTTATAAGGCAGAGAATTTGAAAATAATTTTTCAGTAGAAGATCTTAGTTTAGACTTTTTGATAATATTTTATTATGAAATGGTGGAAATTCGTTCTGGTTAATGTGATTTGGGGTAACTACATTTCTAAGAAAGTCTTAGCAAACACCATGTGCTCAGAGTAATGGAAAACTCAGCAGGCTCTTAAAAACAAAGGAAGCCAAGAAAGTTTCAAGGAGAATTTTCATTCTCCAAATATGGAGGTGTTCTCCAGATACGAGGTGTGAATAAGGAATCCTAATATACAGCAACTGAGAGGTAGACTAAATATGAGGAAAAGCATTCTAACTGTAAGGAGAGTTAATCACAAATATGTGTTCTCTAGGCAGGTTGTGAAAAACCTGCAATGAGCAGATTAAACAAACATCTGACAGGGATTGCCTAAATACCTGTTTTACTCTCTTGAAATACCTCCTAACACCTCTATTCTTGAGTTGATGTGTATGTACCTCTTTCACTAGGCTATTTTTAGAAGAAACTGGATCCACGCTCATGAGCCAGAATTAAGTACATATAAAAACTCTGTGCTTCCTCACTTTTATCCCTAGGTATCCCCACTGCACTTCTTGTACTCGCAGTCATCTTCTTCATTATTTCAGTTGTTCTAGCCATCTGCTATATCAAAAAGTAAGTTTTTTCTTTTTTCTTTTTCTCTTGGACTGAGTTAACTCTTAGAGTACAACCAGTGAATATTTTAAATATACAGCTAAAGACAAGTAATGATAATGACATACCATTGTAGCACAAAGAACAAAATCTTAAACCCTGTTGTTATGCAGATAAAGTTTTGTTGCTGTTGCCATTCCCTGCTTTAGAAAAGGAACCAAAGACAAATATTGCCTATTTTTGATTAGTCAATCATGCTTAGTGCTAAACTTTTCCAAGTGTGCCAGAATAGCAACAATGAAGTGTGCACCTGTTTGTATATAAGCCTGTTTATGAAGTTTTATTCTTGTTTCTTTCTATGTCAGACTCAAGGTAAAAGTTTTTTATTCTTGGACTAGAATTGTGTTCAGAAAAAAAAAAATTATTGAACTCATTTGTTATTTGTAAAGATCTTCAACAGAATGCATCAATAAATTGTATCAAAAAGTTGTGTGCATTTCTCACACCCTAGCCCAGATAGCTTTATTGTTATGTACCACAAATCCTGAACATATTTTCTGTTTTTTAAAAAAATATGAAAATATTTCTTTTAAAAGTACACTGCTTGAAATACTACAATGATCTAGCATGCCACTATTCTCTGTGAGACTTTTGCATGAGTACAGTAAAGAAAGTTGATTCTAGATTTTTTTCACTTTATTTCTTCAGTGATACTACCAAACTATGTCAGTGTTTCTGCTTTACTATTATTTCTCTATTTAAAGGTACAAGAAAACCTTCCCATTTTCAAACAAGAATCAGCAAAAAGAAACGGTTGAAACTACTGCTCTCAAAGAGGCTAAGTCAAATGACAAAACACAGGAGAAGGAAACAAAGAATGATGAAAAAAAGGTAGAAGAGGCTAAAACCAAACCTGAGGCCACAGTAAAATGTCTAGAAGCAGAAGTTTAAGGGGAAGAAAGTACACTTCTTGATAGAAATATAAAACGAAGCACACATAATTTAGCAATGCTTTTGAACATGGGTGATTGTAAATACTCATAAATTAATATTTTCTCTGTCTTAACATAAGATAACTTGTTTTTTAATAATTACATCTTTAGCTATAAATGCTCTTGCAGAACATCATGGTATCTTATTTACATGAAATAAAAAAAATCCATACTACAGCTCATTTTTCATCTTTGTTAAAGAAGTAGTTAGGAATATGCTATTAAAGACATGCAGGGTGTTAACTATTGGCATGGAATTCAGATCAGTATATAATAAAAAGGTTTCTTTCATCTGGCTGGAGGATGTCTGCTAACTTAATGTCTAAAATAAAATTATGATAGTGTAGCTCTTCCTCATGTAGATTTGCTTATTTCCACTAAGTAGTTGCATACAGTTTTTAAAAAAGTCTGTTTACAAACAGAATAAATAAGTATGTTTACAAGTGAGTAAAAAAATCAAAAGATCTACCCACTGTCATTCAGATACCCAAGGAAGGGTACAAAGATGCTGATGTTTATATATACACAGCAATTAATAACTTTCTTTGAAGATATCTTCATCATATCGTAATTTACTGTTTTATTTATTAAAACCTGTATCATTTTTCTGCATTGGATATTTGACAGGGGAAAAAAAATCTTGAACTATCTCAACAGTTGTATTTAAGATCTTTTGTGTATATTTAAGTGTGGCTTTCATAATAAAGATCTCAAGTGGAATGTTTTACAGTACTTTGTAAAAAAAAAAGTATGGTAGATATGTTTGTCTGGACAATTTATTCTCAAGAAATCTGTCTCACAGTAAAAATTTCATATAGCCTTAATGTTACAAAAGTAATTAGTTGTTATAAAAGAACAACACTAGCAATTTATCAAATATTTTCATGAATAAATGGTTTGGATAATCTCCTTCATATATAAAAATAAGTTGTTACAGCAAAGGAAGTTTCTTTTTAGATCAAGCTGCTTGAAAAACATAGTCTTAAATAAAATAGCAATAGAACTGCTCACTTATATTGTGTTTTCTACAGGTTTGATTCACAGAAATTTAAAAATTGCCCGGTGGCAATATATTCCACTAGATAGTCATAGTGTATTGCTAATAGCATACTTAGAGATTGGTTGTGTTGGTTTTTCTTTTCTCTCTCTTTTTTTTTTTTTTTTTGTTTGTTTGTTTGTTTTGTTGTTGTGGATAGCTCAGAAATATTTCATGGCTCCAAGCATCTGGACTGTGTTGATATGCAGTCCACCACTGCCATTAAAGAAAGATTGTGATTCAGTACAGCTCTAAAACCCGCTAATTTCAGATGTCCATCAACAGAATTTCAGCAGAAAAATGTGCAACAGAGGAAAGCACTAGATACAGTCTTCCCACTCAGTTAAATAATTCCTGTCCTTGCAAAATACTGCAGCAATGCCATATCTCTCTCCTGGCAACTTGACTGAAAGCACCCTATGCCATGTGAGCAGTGGCAGCAGAAATAAGGCCATCAGGAAAGGCCACAGCCAATACTTGTCATGATGGTGTCAGAATAGCAAACAGGCTTAAGGATGCAGGCAACACTAGTGGATACCAGGTAATACTGGACTTTTTTGTGACATACTACAATTTCCCTTCCACCTCTCTTTTCCATGGTTTAGCGATTATAAATTACTTGTTTCTCTAATCTTTTTCCCACTACCAAGAGATAATTATCTATCACTTCTCTTACTCTCCTGCTAATATTATCTCTGTTCCACAGGTATCAACTTCCTTTCCTCTCAGATTGTCTCAATTCACACCTAAAGAAATTCAGAAAATCGTTCTCTAGTTCCACCCCAGGCTGGAAGTTTGTTGCTTCTGTTTTAGATCTAAATAAGGGCTTTTTTCCCCTGAAGTGTTTACTATCTAAAAAATCTATAGTAGTTGATACAGTAAGATATTGCCTTAACCTATAAATGTCTTGGTTTATCGGACAGTTTAAAAATGCAGATAGGTTTCATCCTGACCTTCACACTGACACCTGGTCATTGCACATAGTATTATCTGCCCTTCCATTACACAATTTATGCCAGCACTCCAAAGGTTAGAAGGAACCTGTTACACTGTTCTGTATGTAATAACAGCTAGCTATAAGTACTAATCAACAAGTACTGTATTTTATATTGTCTGTATATAAGGAGTACTATTCAGTCATATTTGAATTAGAAAGTACAAAATGTTCTTGCTCATTGTTTAATGGAGTTACAAGGGATGTACCACCACAAAGCAAACAGGAAACATTTAAGTTCTAGACAGAAAGTGTCAAAAAACCAAACCCTTAACCGGTAGTAGCAGAAACTTAAGAGAAAGTCTTCATTATGTTTCTGACTTTTCTCAAGTCTCATGCTTTTT
>VXBL01005081.1:1113680-1128371 GCA_013400195.1 Aramus guarauna | reverse complement strand
CCCCACGCTGGCTCGCTCCTGGCCTGGCCCGCCGGTGCTGCCGGGGACTCTGCGGGGCTGGCCCGGCGTCTGCTGTGTCCCGGCAACGGCGCAAGCCGCGCGCTGGCGTCACCGAGCCGCGCCGGGAGCCGCCGCCACCCCTGCGCCTGCGCAGCTCGCCGACGGCGGGGGCGCGGCCCCGTTCCGGTCCCCGTCGGGCGGCGGCGAGCAGGATGCCGGGGCGCTGGGGTGAGGTTGCTGGCGGGGCCTTCCGTCCGCGGCCCCTCGGGGCTGGCGCGCGGCCCGCAGTCACGGCGCTGTGAGGGGAGCGCAAGGCCTGGGCCCAGACAAGCCGTTGGGCGCCTTGAGCAAAAGCCCGGTCGCGTCACTGAGTCGGGCCTCGCCGCCGCGTCCGTCGGGGCGGGAAGAGTCGAGTGGCCGTTACCCGCGGGCGGCACGGCGGCCACGGGGAAACGGCGGGGGGTGGGGGACCGGACCGCGCCCCGCCCCGCCGGGCAGTGAGGGCGTGACGCAGCCGGGCTTGTGCGCGCGGCCTGTCTCGAGCCCGGCCGTTAAGGACGGTTAAACGGTGAAGTGAAGGCAGCTGCTGCTGTGCTCTGACCCGTGGCGGCTGGCTGCAGCGCGCTGCTCCTCCTCTTCTCCTCGTTTCGGAGAGACTGGAAGGGGAGAAGGGTCGGGCTACGCGTGATTATCTGTGTGTGGGTTTGTGTGTTTCCGATCTTGAAGAATATACGAAAGGAAACACTTCTCCAAACATCTTTGCAGGTGGTTTTTCTGGGGGGTTGTTGGTTTGTTGTTTTTTTTTTTGTTCGAACTTTTCTGTGATACAGTCTTAAGTTATTGGTTCAGTAGGTTCACACACAGCACTGCTTCCTCAGGAAAACTTCGTTTCAGCTCGAGGGAACACAAACTGGAAGATGTGGGATGGGCTGTATTTGAAGGTGAAAGATTATGCTGTTGAGAGCTTGTACCTCAAGCTTATCTTCTGGGTGTGTGCTCAGCAAATGTAAGGTCTAGACAGTGGAAGAGGAGCTGATCGGAGGGTAACTTGGAGAAAAGTGACTTCAGTAGGAACACATCTGTCTGAGAATAGAAATTGGTTAAAATTGAAACATTAAATTAGAAGTTTATTCTCCTCTGTGAAATACCAGAATAGTTCATAGAATGCTCTGATATGAGCTCACTTTGTGTGCCATGTTTTTCTTACTCCGTGGTGAGACCTTAACAGCTGTAGACCATGTTCCTGGGCAGTTTTATACCCAAATGCAGCTATATGCACCTGCAGGATGGAGTTCTGTTTTTCTCTGATGTATCTCATAAGGTGTTTGTAATGCACCCAGTATCAGATTATTCCCTATTTAAGTTAAGATTGATATTCTGCAATTAGCTTGCCATTGAAGACCTCTATCTGTAGAAGTCTTAAAAAGCTGTGAAACTACTGGTTTGCATTACAAGCAACGAACTCTGTCCAGACAGAATTAATTTGCATTAATTTTCAAAACAAAGAGGGAAGAAAAATTTTGAGGGAGTGTCAAATGAGAGGGATCAAGGGGGGGAAATGGATAAAGATTCAGAATCAGAAGGCATAGGGTAGCCCCTTATGCAGACTTTTGGGGAAAAAGATACAAGTGTAAAGGAAAGGTGAAATAAGTTGGAGAGGTTTGAGCAAGTCAGTTCTGTAATCCATCCTAAAGCTGAATGTTCTGTGCAGACAGGGAAACTTCTAAATTGGTTTATATTGACGTGGATTCCTTGGCTTACCAATTTAAGAATGCTGTGAGAGTTCTTTTGATCTGCCAATGTCGGTCTGATGTAAGAAAACTAATTCCTAATGTAGTGCCTGTGTTTAGACATACATATGCTTATTTATAGACATTCTGACTTTCACATGCACAGATATCTAGGAAAAACAAAGATTGTCACAAATTACCATCATCACCTTGAGATTTTCTTTTCCATTCTATTGGATGTATTTATATGTGTGTTGGAGTTGCTGAAAAATCTGCATGAAAAAATATCTCTAATGCAAGTATTGCTGTAAGCAAAATAATATATGTTTCATAAGTTGTTAATGCCACATTCCAGTCTCTGCTAAGTGTTCTGCTTTGTTTCTGATTTGACTGTTCAAGTTGCGTTACTGTAGATTAACTAGATTGGTTAATGGGTAGTTAAACTCATACACTAAAAGAGAAAGAGGGAGTAGCTATTCATAAAACAAACAAATGTAACTCTTTAAAATATTTTTAGCAGAGACTCTACAAATGAATGAGAACTTTCTGCGGAACTGAGGTGAAGAACTTCACCATGGGTCAACAAATTTCAAGCCACACACAAACTGTAATTAACAAGTTGCCAGAAAAAGTAGCAAAGCATGCCTCTTTGGTTCAAGAAAGTGGTTTCCTAACATATGAAGAGTTTCTGGGAAGAGTAGCTGAACTTAATGATGTGTAAGCCTTACTTTGTTTCCTTCTTTTTTTCATGTTTTATAGAGACCTTGTATGCAATATATTCTCCTGTGCTGGCTAAGCCAGAACTGGCCACCTGGTTTTGAAATGTTTCCCTCCGTTTTTAAAGTTTCTATAATGGTTGTAATTACACTTCGAAACCGAAGCAGTTTCTCCTCCTTAAATTCATTTTTCTCCAATACTCTTCTTCCAGAAGGTGTTGCTTCTCTCTTAGAAGTTCACCAGAGGTAGACATTTAGCAGTAGCTTTTTATTAGTGTTACCTGTCTCCCTTACTCTTCCCCCCTCCACCAGCCACCTAAAGATGCAATGCTGCTTCCTCTCTGCCCATCACTTTTGGTAGGAAGTAACAGTACAAACCCTGTAAAGTACACCTACAGTACAGCTACACTAGGAGGGTAGTACCTGAGACAGAAGTGTTCATGACCATCTCTCCCACCTCTGTGGACATGCAATGCTGCTCCTCATTAAAGATGAGACATTCCTTACTATCTGAAACCAGTCACTAAGATAATCCCAAACGAAAGGCTGCATAAGTAAGATTTTTCATAGCCTGCCTTTTGTTTGTTACGTGGACTGTAAAAAGAAATGAACAAAAAACCAGAGTTGTCATTTTCACTCAATATTTGTGGTATAAAATGATATAAAGTGGAAACATACATGCTGAAAAGGGGCTTTGTAGTGTGTGGCTTTTGGTAGTGTTTAATGTTTAACTGTAATATGAATTTGTATTCAGTTTAGAAATTGTCTTGTACAGTGTCATACTTTTATGAATGACCTTCAAGAACAGATAGCTGTCTTCTGGGTAGACACATAAATAGATTTTGCAGAACACTATGTTTTGCCTGAGAATCTAAGCATATCACCATATCATTAACTCCAAAATATTGTTGTTATTCAAGTGAGGTTTTTTTATTTCATTACAGTGTTTACTTCAGCCTGAAAGTAACATAGCTTGTTCTGATTCTTATGGAATAGACCTTTGTGTCTGTGTTCCATTAAAAAAAAAAAAATACAAGCCCCCAAAAAATCTCAGGGTCACCTGAAGCTTTCACCTGACTGCTTCCTTATTGATATGTACTAACAAAAATACACCTCATCTGCATGCGTTTGTACTTGTATGCTTTTTTTGCATACACGGTAAGGAAATAACCTTTTTCTGTTGGACCACAAGATTGTATGATTACAGTAATAAATAGTGGAAGTAATATAAGTTAAAATGTTAATAAAGGATACTTGCTTGCTGATGCTGGATCAAAAGACTTGCGCATAATTTTCTGAAATTTACTGTGCAATTTAAAGTGAAATGGACTGTGTATTTTATATTTAATGACATGCTAAAAGGTCATTATTGTTTAATTTCATGTCTCTGGGTAGTATTGATAAAATGTCTCTCTGAGGATAAAGAGCATATAGGTGAACCGTAAATAATGTCACAGTGACTGAGGTTGCTGATCTTTGCATCTCTAGGTCTTGATGTAAAACCTATGTTTCTTTATTTCAGTACTGCAAAATTGGCTTCTGGACAAGACAAACATCTGTTATTTGAAGTGCAGCCTGGTTCTGATTCTTCTGCTTTCTGGAAGGTGGTTGTGCGGATAATATGCACTAAAGTAAGACTGTTGAAAATTTTAATTTGGTGGCATTTTTGTGTGAAGATATTTGAGGACTGTCACTTTTACTAGTAAAATCCAACACCTGCTGCATATATTTTGAGTATGTGTTTTGATATAGATGATGTATTCAAGAATACTATTTGAGATAAATTAAGTTTCTGCAAAAAGCAAGTTAACAAAAATGTTTTCATAACTAAGTTTAAAGGAATTATCTCTTCCAGTGGAGCACTAACAGCCCATTAATTAAAAATTCAGATGATTTGTGAGGTCAAGTCATGGTAATCAAATAGTACAACAAACTGGGAACTATGTAGTTTGATAGTAGTAGAAGTTAGTCAGCAATTCCAAGCACTATTAGTTGAGCTAATGTAACTGTATATATGCTGATTATTTAGAAAACCAATCTGGAAGTTAAACATTTAACTTAGTTTGAAGACCATGATAAAACTTACTAAATTTGCTCTTTCTAATGAGATTTTTCCCCTCTATATCCTATCAAGTAACACCATATCCACTGAGCAATCTTAACATGTAGTTCCAATGAAGCCAACTTTCAAACTTTGTTTGAAACTAACAGTTTGTAATTTTCTGTTTGCTCTTAGTTTTCATTAAGGCAGCCATCAGTGTAGGCTATTTTAAATTCAAATATGAAATGACTGATTATTCCCTTCCTTGTAAGTTTAGCGAAATTTTTTAAGCATTAAGTCCCTACTCACAACTTAATTCATTTGAGTAGTGATAGAAATTGTCTTAGCCTAAAAATGTAGTTCTAACTGTGGTATTCCTCATGATGAAATAACTGTGTTTGCAGTTGTTAACTCTTCTGCTTCACAAACTGCAATTTGCGAATATAGTGATGGACACTTGGGAAGGTGGCTACTGCCATGAGAATTGCAGTGTGTTGAAAGAATTTTGAGCAATGTCAAGTAAAAATCTGATATGTAATTGTAAACAATCCTTATATCTTAAGATAAATAAAACAAGTGGCATCGTGGAAGCTTCCAGAATCTTGAACTTGTATCAGTTCATTCAACTTTATAAAGACATCACCAGTCAAGCAGCAGGAGTTCTTGCGCAGAGGGGTACTTCCGAAGAAGCTGCCGAGAGTTTGATGTCTGTGTCCTCTTGTCAGGCCAGCTTGTGGATGGGAAGGTATTTTGATATACTCTAGCTTCTGACCACAGTTACAACAAATATTTTGGAAGTTGTGTGTAAAACCTGAGCTACAAACACCTAGTGATCAAAACTGCATGCTCTTGGCAGATGCAGACTTTGTATCATCACAAACATTAATAGCACATCTTCTCTTATACCAAGAGAGCTGTAGTCGACTTAGGTGAAATTGTGTTGGTGCTACCATACCTTAGCTTTCAGAACTATCATTTTAATGATCAGTTCTAATATAAACACAGTATATGTTGAATCTCCTGAATAAGGAAACAGGAGGAAATGGAATCAGCTGCAGCTACAAATCTAGGGGGTTTGACAGTGTTTGTTTAAACAGATTTTGTTATTGTTCCACTTAAACTTTTCTTCCTCTTTTACATTTTGGCACGTGAAAGCTCCCATCTGTTGCCACTAGAAACTCATCAATTATAGTAATAATATAACTTGTAAGACTGGAAAAATGTGAACTGTCTCACACATGTTGACATCCTGCTTTGTTAACTAGAGGAAAAGCAAAAGACTGAGGTCAACACCTGCAATAACTCAGTTCAAACTGAATGTAACAGCAAGAAGCTTGTTACCCTTTCCCTATGTGGAAATGTTGCTCCTTTCAACTTTCTGAATTAGTTCAGAGTTCTAACTCAGTTTTAAGTGAGGCAGAGATAGGCTTTGCAAGAAAAAGTAGTAAATGGGATAGTTCTCTATATTAACTAGTGAAGAGCTGGTAGCCAGGTATTTTAACAAAACAAGTTGCTGAGTTAGTTAACTCTCTCTAGAATGTCACACTCCAGCTGTTAGAATGAGAAAAGGGTCAGCTATGTTGTCATTCTGTAGATAGAGCTCACTGGTTTTTGTAAGTCACTGGATTGCAGAATGTGTTCTTTTCATTTAATTTCCTGTTTCTCTTGTTTAGGAACAAATAATCTTAAATTATTGGCTGTTCTGAGTTATTAAAATACTAGAATTAGGTAGTAAATTGTGAGCATGTTTGGGAAAGTGTATTTTCTTGCTCTTTCTCAAAGATAAGTGGTTATACTAGAACACGTGTATCTGGAAATGGGCTTTTATTTCAAGCAAACCAGCTAAACAAAAAATGCAGATGCTTATGCAAAACAACTTAATGTATTGCTAAAGTCACTGAGTAGATGTAAGGTTTCTTAGGTGAGTTTCTTTTTCAATTTTCAGACTTTGAGATGGGGGGAGATGAGCATCCTTTGCCTTTGTAAACATCATCGCTTGAGGTAGTATTAGTCACAAATAACAACAGAAAAAGACTGTACTTTTCTAATATGCTAGTAATATGCTGGAATTTAGTGAGCTGGTATTTTCCAATTGTATCTTAGCCAAGGTTTTCAACTCATTAAGAAAAATACAGGCTGAAGCACTTTCAAGTATTTTATACCAAGGAAATCTGTTTGTTTTCCCGTTTGCCTAAATTCTTTTCACCTTTAGAAGTTTTTCAGTGCTGCAAGAGCCAGCCATCACTGTCCAAAAATAGCAAATATTATCTGTTTCATTCTTCTTATCTTAACTTCTTCTACTGGAGTAATACACTATTTCTCTAGAACATCCATTTCCTATTTGGAGCATTCCAAAATATCCCTAAGTGGTTTATGCTTTTTGATAGTGAAGAGACAAGTATTTCCTTAGTTTCAGTCTTGTATTTTACCATTTCTTCAGAAGCTTAGTCCTATAGCTAAATCTTAGGTTCCAGAAACTTTATAAATAGGGTACCTGTTTTAAGTATAATTGCTTGTATATACACCAGCCTATCTCAAAAATTGAAGTGATATCAAAGGTTAGTACCCAGAGTTGCATGGGGAGGGAAATGGAAGGGAGCAAGTCCAAAGAACATAGTGAGCTAATCAAAAGATTGGTTTTTTTTGAAACTGTGGTCCTCACTGTATGCAAATCACCATCTATAATTCTACAGCAAAATGTCTTATCATTCCAAAGTCATTTCTCAAAAAGCAAATTGAAAAGAAAATCCCAAGGACCTACTGAGGAATAAAACAAAAACATGTTAATTGCTGTCCATTAGCTTGCTGATCTATACAGTTAAAAAAATTACTCTGTATTTGACACACTCCCAAGATACCTAAGCAAAAGTAGTGTGGTCAGTAGTCATTGAGGTGGACTGTCTCTCCTGAAATGCCATTCTCTCTAGAATGCTACCCCTGTGCCCCAAGCCACAGAAGGGATTCTCAAATCAGGATTTTTGGAAAACCTAAAAATTTCAGAACACTTACCTGGCTGTCTTGGAAGTGAGCCATGACTATAAAATTAGGGAACTTTACATATCTAGTTAGGGCAGTGAAAGCTGAGGATTCTCTGCACCTTTTCATGCTTGAGAAGTCTTGGTAATGCAAGTAGTTGAGATGCTACTCTTAGGAGCTTTAGATATTAGGTATGTATTGTTTGGGGGGAAAAAATTAAGACAGGTAAAATCAGAATGTCTGTCCCAGGGAGTGATCTAATCATTAAACTTCCCCTACCCAACAAGAACATCTAGAAGCTTAACTGGAAAAGCTATGGTAACAGTCAACTCGAGAGAGAGTTCTAATTTGAGGGAACAGCCATGAGTGTATTGCAAGCTAAAACTAGCCTCTTCAATGTAATGAGCAGTTTAGCTCTCAGCATTTTGATGGCATGTGAAATTAGTGAGCGTGCATTCTAATAGTGATCCTCTTGACATACATGTTTTTATCTAGGATATAAGCCAGTACACAGAAATTTGACAGAGTTCATTATGTAATAGTTCAGCCTGACGCTCTGTGAAAGGAAGGCAGATTCTTCTCCTGCCTTTAATATAAACTGTTTCTGTTCTGTTGCTCAGTCATGTGATATGTAGCAGTTACAACTTCTCATACTTCCTTGTTGACAGAGAAAGGATTTGCATAACCCTTTGCAACACAAGAAGCACCACATGACAAAAAACAAATGCATATTCTAACAGTTTAGTTCATTTACTGCTGTTTGTTGGTAGCTTGAGGCTATATCTGCTGACATAGACTGGGATGATGTAACTAGTCCATCCACAAAATTACATGTTCCTTGCAGATAAGCACAGGTGTTCCTTTCTGTCCATCAGTAATTATTATGAAAACTGTAGTAACTAGTGTGGTTACTAGGGCATAAATACAAAAGTTATTAGTTATCGGGGAGCAAATCCTGTCTTCTTTTCTGCAGGGTTAAACAGTTGACAGATGAAGAGGAGTGTTGCATCTGTATGGATGGACGTGCTGATTTAATCTTGCCGTGCGCTCACAGTTTCTGCCAGAAATGCATTGATAAATGGTAATACATATTAAAGGCTATTTATTGTTTTGTAGTGTATATTGGTTATCTGATGTGTTTCAGTTTGGTCTGATAGATTCCTTAGTTCCCTTATAAATTGAATGTCGTGAGATACTCACAAGCTAATATGCACATGATACGCAAGAAGCTCGAGTAAAATTAGTCTGCAGCAGAAGGAAAGAATTTCAGCATCTGTAAGCATCTTACGAAGAATTTCATTTTGGAAAAAGATGTGATAGTGCTTTTCAGCATTTGTTTTGAAATTTCTTATCTCTTTTCATTCTTGTGAAATTAAATTATTGTATTTGTGCTTAAAAACTAGAGAAGATAGGGTATATGCTGATGCTGGCATGTTATGCTTCACAAAATCTCATTTTCACAATAAGCTTCACAAAAAAGCTTCTTTTTAAGTAAAATATCAATAGTTTATAAGACTATGCAAATATGAAGGCAGGTTGGACTGTCTTATCACTTAGTTGGGAAATAACTATCACAGGGATTTTTTTTAATATGTATTATGCTTTCATTTCAAATAAATAGCATACAATTTACTAATTTAAATATATCAGACTTTTCCAGGAAAAGATTTTTTTCTCAATAGCAACACTTTCACATTTATGTATAACATATATCTTACACTATCTGTTCAGATTCATAGTAAACTAAACAGCTTTTCAGCTTCTGTATCTGCCTGGTATACCAGTTGTACTGAGAAAGAAAAATTGCTTTTCGGAGGAGTATAGGTCTTCTCTGACCAAGCAGATGACCTGCAAGGATTAGGCAGGTGTTCTGGCAGTCTACAATTAGGTGATACAGATATTCTCAGTTAACTGCTTTTTTTGACGAGTTAATGCAAATGATTTTACATGTAAGTCACCTAATTTGTGCATAAGAATTTGTTTTGTGGCTTTTTCAAAGGTTTATCAAGGAAGTTATTCTTACAACACTGTGCTCCCACAAGGAAAAAAACAGTAAAAATTGCTGGATCTCAGAGTATAACTAGTCATCTCTCTCTTCTGGAAAAATATTTTAACATCTATCGCAGTACAGGGCTTAATTTAGCGACTGTAGTGGAGAGTGGATTGTATTCTACTGTATTCAGCTAATGAATCAGCTGAACTCTTAGCTAAGTTCCAGTTACACCATTCTTTCTTTGATATTCAATTTTTAAGGTACATCTCTTCTCAACCATATAACATTATTCGCTATACAAGGCATATAACAGAGGCTCCCAGCTCAGAAGCATAATTGTTTGGGACCCCTGCATTACTCAGTGGGTTGGGATGGGACCCTGAGGGACCAATTCTGAACTTCAGTAGGGTGGATGACTCAGGAAAAGCATTCCTTTTTCTGTTTATATCGGAAGCTTATGGGGACTGGTTTCTGAAGTACCTCAGCTGAATATCTAAAGATAGGAAGAATTAATTTAGACCATGGATTTCAATTTAAAATTTCTGGGCAGATAGCTAGATCCATTCTGTTTAATATGAACAAATTTGAGTCTGAGGAACATGACTCTGAATTTATCACTCAAAGAATGGAGCTACAGTCAGAATTGTTGGCCAATCTTCCTCATAAATAAAAAATTTTTAAACAAACAAAAAAAATACAGGTGGACTAATCCAGTTAACCTGATCATTCTTGAAGTTCCCACTGGGTTTTTTTGTTTGCTTGTTTGTGGGTTCTTTTGGCTTTTTTTGGCCAGGAAGAGACCATCAATGAAAAATGCTCATTTCTCTGGCTTCCTAACAGGAGTGATCGTCACAGAAGCTGTCCTGTCTGCCGTCGGCAAGTGACTGGGGCAAGTGATTCTTGGGTGGTCTCAGATGCACCCACAGAAGATGATGTTGCTACTTATATACTGAACATGGTAGATGAGGCGGGCCAGCCTCACAGACCCTGACACTGGCCAACAAGCTGATAACAGCAGAAGCACTTGAAGCTTTCGTTTTCACGAGCATCTATTTTTACCTCTTGTTCCCGTTCTTCCACAGTCTTTCTTTTACTTCTCTTTTGGCTGCTGTGAATCTACGCTGCTCTTTTAAAACACAGGGTATATGAGCCAGTGTATGTGTGTGCAGTCTTAATTATTAATCTGTACTTTCAGTAAAGTCTTTGATCATTAACAAAGTTTATTTTAACAACAACTTTTGATATTAATTAACAGTTTGACTACTAGATGAAGCAATTTATAACAGCACAACTACAACTGCTAGCTGCTGTTTGAACATCACAGCGTACTGCTACAGAAGATGAACTATATCAGATGGCTTGACCTCACAGTTCTTATCCTTAAAAGCACTCCCTTTCAGTTTCATGAGAGATGTGAATAAAGATAATGAGTTAGGACTAGTGATTATTAATTTGTAATTTTACTAGTGAAACTTGAAAATGTCCTGCTGCCTGTTCCTCAGTAGTCAGTTACTGTTGCTTTTGAAATCAGTATCGGTGAATACTAATCTGATCTGTTATAAGTTTCAGTATTAATTATTTTAAATCTATTTTGCAGCATGTAGACAGCTCTGTAAATGTACTTGTGCACTTCCCTTTATTCTAGCAAGATTATCTCTTAGAATATTTTTTTAATATTATATTTACCATAGTTGTCTTAGCTTGGAAACATTAAACAGTTTCATACACAATCCTAAAAAAAAATTAAATCCATTTCTTTATAGATCTAGAACAGCCAAAATTATTTTTAAGCACTAGGCATATCTGAAGAGAATGACTTCATTTGAATTAGCAGTTAAAGTAGTTTAGTCTGATGCTGTGGTTTTGTCTGCTTGTCTTGAGTTTTTGAAGTGATTAAATCAGAGTTCTAAGGTATGCTAAGAGTTATAAGATGATAATCTAAGGAAGGGTGCTATGCTTTGTATCTACAAGTGCAATATGCTTTTATGTAGCAGAGAGAAACTTCATTAATAATAATGTTGCTTGCAGTGAGATGTGCATGCGACAACTTGAGAAAAGGGATATCACAACTGGAGTGCAACAGTGTATTTCTCTAACTAGCAGAGTAAAATCTTTAAAGAGTGAGTTTAGACAGTCTAAAATAAACTGTTAGTATTCATGAAACTCATCTTAAGCCTCTTTTGCATAAATAGTGCTATGGAAATCAACTGCTATTGTAGAGAATTAATGATTTTTATTTTTTTTTTAATATATATTACCAAATACTACTCTCTTAACTTGAGGCAATTGAGTGAGAAATACTCAAGTGTAGCATTTGAAGGAATATTGGCAAAAATCTTGCTTGCTGTAAGACTGCATTTTTAACTACCATACTTGTTAAAATGCAACAATGCCATAAGGCTAAGGCCTTTTATCACACACAGGTTCTGAACTAAAAGGTGTGTGCACATGTAAATATGCACATTTGGGTTATTTTTCTTAATTGGCTACAAAACTTAAATATGTTCGGGAACAAAATCTTGGGAATTTCTCTATTATACTTCTATTTATTAAGGAATGTGCATAGCATATGGCACCCATTTGAGCTTGGCTTATGGCACAGTTGTCAAATTTATGATAGACATTAAGACAGCTAAGCAACGTACTCTTCTTGTGCATATCATTCAAACGCCAGTATGGCTTACTGTGTAAATCTGTATTTATTGAAAAATCCATTTATGAATGTATATAGCTTAGAACTATTTTTTTTCCCTTTGTTAATCCTTTGATATCAACAGATATTCTTCAGAAAATGTATGGACTGTTTGGTTGCATAAAGGCAGTTATTATTTAGGCTGAAAATTGTTAATGGTCAGGGATTTTCCACTAAAATATTTGCAAGTATTCCTAATCACACTCCAGTTTGGTTTCTTTTTGCTTTTTGAGCTTGCATTAGTCCATGTTCAGAACTTTAAAATAACCTTTGAATTTTTTAAACTTTTTATATCACTGGAACAGAAAGAGCATCTAAATTAAAGCTTCAAGCTAACTTTATTTTTCAAGTATTTCAAGAATTATACGTCTGAACTGAGATTTTTATAAGTTGACTTTCTGCTGAGAACTTACGTGAACTTCTTAAAATGTAATTTTGTAATCATGCAAACAGGTTGATAATTGCAGCATAATGACACTTGCAATTACAATATAAACTAATGCAAAAATTATTTAAATAGTGAAAAGTAAACTTTGTATTCTGTACAGCTTTTTTTAATTAAGTTGCTGTAATTTACACTACTGTGATGTAGGTACTGTAATGTGTGCCTTGTAAAATATATGTACTGTATGTTATATGGGATAATAGGTACATTAACACTGAAAAACTAGTAATTTGGTACTGGTTGGTATTACCTGAAGTGCTACAGTTAGCAAACAATTTTGGAAAAGGAAAAGGAATCGCTTTTGCAGGGACATGGCAATGGGTTCCAGAAGAAAGGCCTTGAAAATGTGAATTACT
This sequence comes from Aramus guarauna, assembly GCA_013400195.1. NCBI lineage: Eukaryota > Metazoa > Chordata > Aves > Gruiformes > Aramidae > Aramus > Aramus guarauna. Next base: position 1,115,422 of record VXBL01005081.1, on the reverse strand, counting down.
ACAAATAGCTGTTGGTGAGGGGCATTAGAACAAACTAAAATTTCTTGTGTTAAGTGAAGATTTCTTACAGGTTTAACATGAAATTGTAATTTAAATAGCCTAGATTGTATTAATAGCTAAGGACATTCCAGTATACTAAAATTTGTGTATGAATTGTGCAATAAAGTTACTTTGGAAGAAATCTCAAAGTTCTTTTAAGCTTAAGGAATCTCTTGGCTTTAATACCACATTAATTTTAATCTAAATACAATTCCATTGTACAGGTGGGGTGGTTAAAAGTATATCATTAGGAGTCAGATCTCTCTTAAACTTTGAAGTGTGCTATTAACAAGGTAGTTTAAATGCAACTCTGAAAAAAAAAAAAAAAAAGACTTGGTCAGATTCTTCTGTTTTTCTTTTGTCAAAACAAATAAATGGGAACATTCTGCAGTGATGGGAAAAATTAAACAACCAGCTCTACTTAAAAGGACAGTATTGAGGAGCGGGGTACTTTGCAGAAAGGATTTTTTAATTTATTTTTCTTTTCCAGAGAAGTGTGATTTACTTTTTCCTCAAGTTCCATCATGTGCCTGATAGTATTTTAAAACCTAAGAATACTAAGATTTGGGTCTCAGGGGTTTTCCTGGTTTTTAATGGGAATTGAAGTATGTAGTTAATGTAACTGTTTCCTCTGTCTAGTTACTTGGGTTATCTGTTTGGATCTTTTGAAGCCAAGTGAGAAATGGGAGAGGAATGCATTAACAGATCAGGAAATTAAAACTGGAAAACTTACCAGTTGACAGACGCACCAGGAGGTAGGTGTACTTCAGGAGTTATCAAATGTTTATGTGTATTAGGTTTCAACTTTGGACACCATGTTAATGTAATGTGCATGCTTCTTTTTAGTGGGAAATGTGAGAATTCTGCATATAATTATAATTGGTTTCTAATACATACTCATTCCAGTTCTGGAAACACAAGGCAACCAGTGAGATCTCTGTGCTGTAGGTTTGAACTGAAATGCTAAATTCCACCCCTGCATAGCTGTATGTGCCAAATGCATTGGTTTTAGAAGGACCATCTTAGCTATGGTGCTTTGGGTCCTGCTGAATCCTGGAACAGTAGCCTCCTCAGGGAGTCCTAAAGATGCTTGATGTAAGCTGGAGCGCTCTGTCAACCTTTCTAGCCTTCATTTTGACACTGCATATACATATTCTTTAATTTTCTATCTGCTAAATGCATGTGCTCTGTAATGGAAGTAATTATGACTAATATTACAGTAATTAATTATTTTCTTTGTTTTTCTGCTGTTAAACCAATCTTGTGATAACTTGCCATAAAGTTAAAGAAACAACTCACGTGTTTCAAGTGGGTGAATGGAATTCTGCTTCTTTATAATGATCTTAAAAAAAAGACAGTTTTTTGAAATTATTTTAAATTGTCATTTCTTCAGCTGTTTGCTTCTAAGGCCGAGACTTTATCATATGCAACATACTCTAAAGACTGCTCGCTCTTTTCTGTTGCTACTTGTAGCTGAAATTAACCTGAATGGGCCAGTGTTGTTTTGCAGTAACTGCAGTGTATGATCACAGAGTAACACATTTTGCTGTGAACTAGCCTTGTTCTGTGTTAGGGCTCTGACAACAAGTTCTGCTTTTCTGTCTGAGCTGTCAAGATGTTAACTAGTGGGTGATTGCTTACCTCAATAGCCTAATATTGAGGTTAAATTATTAAACATTGGGCATGGGTTTGGGGGGGGGGGG